>JANIJU010003062.1:62829130-62929345 GCA_025504685.1 Leucosticte australis
AGATATAGATATAGATATAGATATAGATATAGATATAGATATAGATATGTATGTATGTATGTGTGTGTGTGTGTGTTGACTTCTACAGAGCACTCAAAACCACTAAATTAAAGCACTTTAAACTTGTAAGGTCAAAACATAAGAGCATTAAACTGTTTGTCCTGTGTCTAAAAGCAGACTACAGCAGATGCTTATGAAAGAATAAACAAGAGAAGCTGGCAGTGCTTGTTCCTTCCACCCTCCAGAAAAGGGAAGTTCAGTTCACTAAGCTATAGATATCTCCCCATGTTTAGCTGCCTTTGGTTTATCTCATAGAATCCCAGACTTCTCAAATCATTTAGGTTGGAAAAGACCTCTAAGATGGTTGACTCCTGGAATTAACTCAGCACTGTCAAGCTCACCACTGAACCACGTCCTCAGGTGCCACATCTGCACATCTTTTAAATACCTCTGGGGTGGTGACCCCACCACTTCCCTGGGCAGCGTGTTCCAATGCTTGACAACCCTTCCAGTGACAAAATTTTTCCCAATAACTAATCTAAACCTGCCCTGGCACAACTTATTAGATTAGTTATTGGGAAAATAACTAATTTGTTACTGCTGAGAAGAGACCAATTCCCAGCTGGCTACAGCCTCCTTTCAGGTTAAATAATAATAAGGTCTCCCCTGAGCCTCCTTTTCTCCAGGTTAAACATCCCCAGCTCCCTTGACCATTCTTCATAACAAAGACTTTTTCTCTAGTCCCTTCACCTGCTTTATTGCTCTTCTTTGTGATTTTTTTTTTCCTTGTGGTGAGGAAAGGAATATATCATTCACACTTAATAAGAGAAAAGTAGTAACTTTCTTCAACCTCTGTAAATTTTAAATCATCAGAAAATCCTATGGCAAGGATGTACCAGGTGAATTGTATGCTCTTGGAAGACCTGCTAATGTTAAAGCTTATACCAGCACATTTATTCAACCTTGATTCTGAGTTTCTTTCATTTTTACATTCATTGTAATTTTATGCATTACCCCTGAATTCTTGCAGTCTCCCATATTACTTGTATATGGTTGGTTTTTTCCCTTTTAAAAAATTTGGGTTTTTTTTCTGTACAGTGTGAATGGTTTAATGCTGGAGGGAAAAGCATTATTGAATCAAATGCTAATGCTTATGTATATAAAAATGTACAGAAAATTATTAAGTAGTCATTATGTTTACACAGATGCCTGTATATTTCTTTTCTCCTCTGCTTTTGCTGACCCTGAAATTTGTTTCTACATAAAGATGAAATATCTTGGGCATTTTATAAGGTGTATAAGATAGAGGAAATATGTAGAAAAAGTATTTTTTATGGGTCTAAAACCTGGTTATGTCCCAAGATATTACTGGAAGTACACTAACAGAAAGTAATGCCTTCTTTTTAAAAAAATTATTATTTATAAATAAATCTACAAATTTAAAATATATATTTTGAAGCTGTTTTGTTTCAAAATTACATTCCTTCTATTCCACACATGAAGTGTTAAAATAAGATTTCAAATTCCTCTCTCCTTTTGTGCTCATGTAGGTTTTTCAAAAAGAATTGATTACATGACTGAGTGCTAGAAAGTTTGCTTGATTGTTCTCCATTATATCAGCTGGTCTAACAAAAGATATTACCTCTGCCAACAAACCTCATTTCTTCCTTTTGAAACTGCTTTAGAAACTTCTCTGCTTGCTTGAAAAATATCAGAGATGTGATGATTATCCAGTAACCACTCACCTAAAAATGATGCACCTACAGCTAGAAAATGCATCACACATGAAATTTACTGTAAGTTCATATCAATGATGGAATAACTTTGCACCATTTAACATCATAACTGATATGGTTTTTACAGCATAGGGATAGGAACTAAAGTATTAATCAGTAAAATTTCATGCTAAAATTATTAAGAGACTCACTATGGCCACTAAAATTAGAACCAGTTATATGTTAAGTGGAATACCTTACAAAATAACAATAGACTTGATTTCTACTTAGATGTATATTAGGTGTCAATTAGCAGCAAATAGTGTGTTAACACAAACTTAATTATAGTAATGTTGGAAGATTAATCATGCACATGTTATACTATATGAAATATTCTTTCAAAGCAGCACTAAGATTTTCACTCAGAATTATTACATGTAACCAGTTTTGGATAATAAATGAAAAGGACAAAATATTATGGTAAAAACAAAAGTTGTCACATCTGCATGTTGTAGGCTGAGAGCAAATTTGGCCAAGGTGAAGTAGTTTAATTTTCAGTAGGATCTGATTATCACATCCTAAAGTTTGATTCTGCAGACTTTTTTATTGAGCAAATATCCATCTCTACAAATTTTGCATCTCTGTGTTCATATATATTTAGCTGACATTACTAGACCTAGAACTCTGGGACAAATCTGGAAAATAATTTAGATGTGTCTAACTTGTAGGCATTCTGTACTACTAGCAAACTAATTTCTGAAATCTGAAAAGTATCCCATGAGTGAGAAATGGTGTTGGGTTAGGATCTGTAAATGTGTCCTTGTCCGAGGTTACAAGATGTGGCTGGAGGTGTGTATTCTATTAGCATCTGTTAAAACCAGGTGGGGCAGTTTTCTTTATCTCTTCCATAACCAATCCTCCCTCCAGGAGATATCTGCTTTTAATGGGCCATGGAGTGTCACTGCATGGCTGATAAAATTACATCATCCATGGGAGATGCTCCACACAGGGGGAGGAGCCAAGCATTCCTACCTGGAGATACTCTGAGATTTGGAACACCACAGGCAGCCTTTTCCCACTGGATTCCCAGAGGAGCAGCTTTCTTTTCCACTGGATTCCCAGAGGAAGACCAGGCACATCTACACCACCACTGGAACTTCAGAGGAAAACTCCAGCCTTCTACAGGATCACTGCTCCAACAGAGCCACACCTGTCACTGCAGGAGGACGGCAGCCCCCATTTAATGGGACTGCTACCAACACCCTGACCCACAGGGTGTCAGGCTGTACTCTGACTCTGTCAGTGTTGTTTTGTATTACTGCATTTTTATTTTACTTTTACTTTTTTTCCCTAATAACTGTTATTCCTATTCCCATATCTTTGCCTGAGAGCCCCTAATTTCAAAATTATAATAATTTGGAGGGAGGGGCTTTACATTCTCCATTTTCAAGAGAGGCTCCTGCATTCCTTAGCAGACACCGGTCTTTTCAAAGCAGGACAGTCCTGAAAATAAACAAATGGCAGCAGCCTTCTTTTTTAACACACAGCATACTGGCACAAAAAGTTGTTCAAGGGCACAGTCCAATTGCCACATTCACTGCAAGGAATGGCAGCTCCCACACAGATATTAAATCACCTGGCTTAGGGCCTTAACCCAGCTTGTCCCACAGCCCCCTGCAGCCACAGCTATTCCACTCCTGCCCAAGAAGCAAATAGACATGTGGTCCCAGTCAGATGGGGAAGAGTTTTCTTCCATACATCAAATTTGAATTTGAGTCATTCTGAGTTAGATTCAAAATCCTTCTTTTGCCTTCTCATAAGGTTTGTTACATATCTCAATCTCTGGCTAATCATTCCAAGTGTCTGTTGTAATCAGCAGAGTTCTAATCAGTATCACTAGGATAATTACTTGCATCCTGAAGCAGACATCTAAAAGAAGCTAAATTAATTGCATCTTGAAAGTGGCTATTTCACAGAATTCACAGAATGACTAGGTTGGAAGAGACCTTCAAGAACATCAAGTCCAAGCCAGCCCTAACACCTCAAATAAACCATGTCACTGAGTGCCACATCCAGTCTATTTTTATACACATCCAGGGATGGTGACTCCACCACCTCCCCAGGCAGGCCATTCCAGAACTTTATCACTCTTTCTGTAAAAAACTTCATCCTAATATCCAGCCTTTATTTCCCTTGACCGTTCTTACCATTTCACCACAAATGCAAAATTACTAACTTAGTGTCCAAAATACATTTTATAGAACCCTAAAGTTACCTGAGATTAATTGCATAAGTTTTGCTGCAAAACTAAAATCCATTTTTTTATATGTATTTTTTTTAGAAATGCTTTGAAACTGATTTTAGTAACACACCAAGTAATTTTTATTAATTCCTCTTGTGGATCCTTCAAGCCTTCATAGATGCCACAAAAGCTTTTGACTTGTTGGTGGGTGGTTTTTCTTATCATTATCAAAACCTAATTTCAAAGTTAAATGAGATTTCTTATGAGACTGAGACTAACTCTGAACTGATTATAATAGTTCAGCTCATGTTGCAATTACTCTGATTCTGCAGCTGCTGGTATGAAACCTTGAGCCTTGTAGTGAGGCTTTGCCCACTGGGAGCTCCACAGAAGAGTGATGCCCAGAATGATTCTTAGGTGTGCTCTGTTTCAGCTTACAGTGATCCCTGTACCAGCCTGTTATGGTCTGGCAGTATCATCAAGCAGCATCTGCCTTCTGCTTACACGGGAGAGCTTTGGTGTGCTCTGCTACCTGTTCCTGCCCTTCAGGCAGGCTCTATAAACAACTTCTCAGAGGAAAACGAGTTCTTCTGGGGCTCTTTCTGCTCTTTGTTATACACAAGTTTCCATTTAATCTTTTGTGGCAATTAAGCCAGGTTCTCTCAACAAATGCCTGTGCTGCTTCATTGTAATGTTGTTTTTTTTTTTTTCAAATAAAGGGCCTTGGGCTTTTTGATGTCTGAAAACCCTGTGTTGGAATGCATGGCAAAGTGTTAAGGTACACAGAGACAGACTGACCTCAGCACAGTACATTTACATAAATCATAACTTGGTTTCATGGTCGTGTCGTGTTTAAAGATTAAATGCTGACTCCTAGATTCCTCTGGTAGGCTTCTTATGAAAAGAAAAAAAGTCCATTTCCTTAAGAAAAAAATACAGTGTTTTCCTACTTTAATTTTATTTACTTTGTACTTTTCCAAAAGCCCATTACTAAGTGGGCAAATTCCTTTCCTGTTTTGAAGTAGCCAAACACTGACATGTCTTAAATTGTTAGACCTAATGCTTTAAACACAAAGATGCTGTAGTGGCCAGCTGTTATTTCTTGAAGTCACTGAGCTTGTTTATTCTACATTAAAATCATCAGAAAAAATAGAACATCATAATTTTGTAATGGTAACATGATCTCTTGTGTTTCATTTTAATGTGCTTTCATTTTACTTTCATTTGCATGACTAAGTGCTCCCTTTTGTGGGTCAGTCAGGGCATAACAGCCTGACACTGCTTTCACATATTCACACTGACTTCTCCAGTTACTTGTGACCAGTTCTGTAAGAATACTCAATAAGTTACTAGGTAAACAAAAAGGGCCTTAAAATAATCAATATTGAAATTCACACATGCCAACATGTTTCTTCTGCCAATTTTTTTTTTTCTTAAAAGGTAAATTATTAGTTGTACAAATGAAAAAAAAAAAACCCAAAAAAAACCCACACAGCTCATTGGTCTAAAATATCTCTTCTTCTAGATTGATTCCTAACGCTCATTTTTGGGATGTTTTAAATTCATTTTTTGGTAGGTTTTTTTTTTTTTTTTTTTAAGCTAAAAGCTTGTACCAAAAATGACCTTCTCAAGAAAATTAAAAAATAAATGGATTAATATTTTTAGGGATAAAAAGACAAAAGACTCAGGAGTCAGTTTGGAAGCCACTTTAGCATGGTCCATTCTTTGTTTCTGCTGCTGTGTATTGCAAGAGAGGAGTAAAAATTGAAAGTGAAAATATTTCTTTACAGTTACAGACAAGTAATGTGCTGTATCAACTGCAAGTTCAGAGACAGAAGATTATTTTCAGTTGTTAACTATATGCTGACTTCCCATGTTGTCCAGGTCCTCTTTTTTTTCCATAGTATGTGTGATTTTTTTTTCATTTTTTTTTTCACCAGAGTATATGAAATCTAAGTCACCTCCTGAACCATTCACAAACTTAGCAGCTGAGAAACTCTCAGACTATTCCTTCACTTCTGCTCTGTTTAACCTAGAAACAGAGACAGCATAAGAACTCAAATAGATAAGTATATGGTGAGAGACAGATGTAGAAGGGATGACAGGAAAGTAATGTGCAGAGGGGCTTTCAAATCTTCAGCCATACTCAAAACAAATATGAAATATCTTAGGTTCGTTGACCTGGAGAAGCCTTTGAAAGGCTCTTCTGTTTGTCATAAGATCTCAGGTTTAGATTTTTGTTCTCCTTCTGTATTGAAAACAAATACACATACAAGAATGTTTCCTTTTTTATATTGTAATCAAGCAGTGGCTTTGGTTATCTGCTTAAATGTATAAAAATAATAAGGTACTGCTTCCTATTCTGTGATTAAGGCTGAGTAGAACATATAGCAGAACAGGCTTGTGATGGACTGTAAAAGGGTAAGTTTGATGAACTGCTTCAAGTTCTTGTTGTTTTACATGACCTTGGACATGTCCTTCAATTTCCATAATTAAAAAACCTGTGGGTAATACACTATTCTTTCACACTTAGCTTCTCAATTAAACTTTAGTATTCTTAACATCTGGTAAGATTAAGAAAAAATTAAGCATGAAATGAAATGATCCTATGAGATTTATACTAGACAGAGTTCAAATCAGGGGGAAAAAAAGAATAATACATATGTTTCAAATAATTTATATTAAGCGTAGATGTTTTTTGCAGCTTGAGATTTGCAACTATAGAGATATTTAATCCTGGCCACTATCTGTCACTTTCTGACTCTTTCAAAAAGCAATAAATAAGAAACCCATAAACAAGCAGTAGTTGTTCAGTTAAGGCACACTTCTAGACAGATTTTGACAATATGAATAAATTCAGGTCAAGGGTACTCCACCTCTGGGTTTTAAAGTAGCTGGAGTTTGTTGATATAACTAATGAAATAATTGAATAAGGAAAATTTTCATAATACCTAAGAAAGGTAAATAAAGATGAGCTCCGTTCTCTTAATGATCCTCTGCAAAGCAGAGTTCCATAGTGCAAGCAGTTCTTGCCCGAGTGCTGCAGAGCTTCAGACGATACGACATGTCCTGTGAGACTGTCCTTGGCACACACTGCTCTGGTTAAACCCTGGACATTAATGCAGTTTCCTCTTTGGCCCTGGCACACATCTTTTTTAGTCACAGTCATTCCTGCACTGTGGCCCCAGATGGGGCTGCTCTTGGGTTACAGGAGGGGAGTTGGGTGGTGCTTGCTGCTCTGGGCACTTCAGTGCCCTGTGTGTGGATGAGTGTGTACCTTAGCAATGCTCTATCCAGGCTCTAAGACAATTGGACTCCTGTAATAAATTAAAAGCTAATTTCCAGCACTCCCCCAAATACCCACCCCAGCCTCCCCAGTTAATTACCTTTCAACCAGAAATTGCATTTCTCAGGTGACTAAGCAAAGAGGTCCTTGCGCTTTTGAGTACTCTTTTTGTACTTGGACTCAATATTTCTACTTGTAAAAAGGTGTAATGACCCTTCTTTTATTTTGAAGCATGTTGTAAAACCCTCTTATTATGTTCTCAAAGGACTATGATACTAGAGTGTTGAGTGCCTTAGAAATGCCTGTGCATAAACATCTGAGGTACGGCCTTGAGTGGGATCCAAGGGTCCTTGGATGAAATCCACAGAGAAGCCTGAACAGCCATGGGAAGGTTTATTTACTTCTCTAGCTCAGCATCTCTGTGGATTATAATTTTATTATGAAGTATAAAACCAATAAATGTAGAAGCCTGGCCTTTGTATTGAGCAGAATGGGTTTGCTACCTGCAGCGACATCTCTCTGCCAACCACCTGAACAAGTTCCAAGCAATTTGGAAAATCTTGCTGTTCTTTAAAGTAGAAATGGTTTCATGGCAGCTGGGAGGAATCCATTTCAAATTTGAAATGAATATTCCCCAACTGTGCCAGTGGGAAAAAAAATACAAATTGCACTACACCAGCTTATTAGACATGACCATCAGTGCCAAAACCAGAACAAAATTGAGCCCTTTCTGATATTAGGGTGTAGACAACTAACAGTTACAAAAAAAATCCTTAAAATATTTTTTCATGAATAGCAAGTAATATTTTCTCCGAGGTATTGAAAAATCATATCAGTTTGTGAAGTCCTTGGGAGCTTCTAGCTGAGATGCAATTCAAGAATAGCGTGAGTTTTAAGAGTATCATTCATTTTGGTAGGTATTACAGGGAGGCAGTGGTGGCAGTCTCCTGTCTGGCATCACTTCCAAGCCTGTTCCAGTGTTCTTGACCACTCAGGAACATGTGGTGCTGGCTGTCACACAGAAAAGCAGAAAGCACAGGTTTAAAGGTGGGATGGGGAACCTGACCCCCAAACGCTGTGCTCTCCCAACACAAGGGGTTTCTGTCTGTAGCGGCTCTTACAGGCTTGGTGCCTCAGGGTGGTCTCTGGGAGGGACAGCTGGGGCTGCCCCTGCCTGACATGGATGGATCCTGTCTGTTCCAAGGGCTCACCACAGGTAGTGTTCAGCCCCTCAGGTGACACCTCAGGGAACTTTTTTAAAAAGCAGAAAAAACTGCCAGACAGGCTGAGGAAAAGGGGGGGAAAGAGCAAGAGGCAATCCTGCAGGCACCAGGGTCAGCGCAGAAGGAGAGGGAGGAGCTGCTCCTGCCATTGGAGCAGAGATTCCCCCACAGCCCATGGAAAAGCCCATAATGGAGCAGGACTCCATGCAGGAGTAGTTTGCTCCTAAAGAACTCCAGGCTATGGAAGGATCCATGCTGGAGAAGGAAAAGACAAGTGAAGAATGTTGGAAAGGAGCTGTTATGGACTGACCACAGCCCCGTTTCCTCACCCTCCCTGTTCCACTTGGGGTGAAGGGAATGAAGGTATGAAGTTGAGCATGGCAAGAAGGATTGGTGTGGGAGCAAGGTGTTTTAGTTTTCATCCTTGTTTATCACCATCCAGTTCTGTTTAAATCATAAATATGTTAATTTTCCTCAAGTCATGTTTTGATTTTTTCCCTGTGACAGCGATTGGTAAATGATCTCCCTTTCTTTGCTTTCATCCATGAGCTTTTCCATTCATTTTCTTTCCTGATGGGAAGGAAATGTAAGAGAGCAGTTATGATGAATTTTGCCAAGGAAAAGCTACAACAGTATCCAGAGAGAAAAAGGGGGAATTTAGGTAAGTTTTTTATTTATTATATTTCACTTCTGACATTGTTTCAGATGTTACTCAGTGTCTTTTCATTGGTTTCATGAGTCTGCTTTTCCAAGGCAGAAAGATGCACCTCTAGTCAGGACACAGAGAGAGAAAATATACAGGCATGGTTATTAAAAATAAAACAAACAAAAAAGAAAGAAACAAAACAGAAAAAAACCCCACAACACAAAAAAAAAAAAAACAACCCAAAAACCAAAACAAAACCAATCCACCCCACCCCAAAACCACCAACCCCCCATCACTAGCAACTTCCTTTAAATTCACTTCAGTGTGGGTTTTGTGGCTTTGCCTTTGGTTTGTCTCCTTTTTTTTGGGTTTTTTTTTTGAGATTGAGACCTGAAACTGTCTGGGACAGAAAATACATTTTGATCAAAAGTACAGTGATTGAGTAAATTTTATTTTTTGATAAGGTAGAGGTTTTCCATTATGGATGAAGAAATGGGATTACCTATTGCAAGTCAATGAGTTGCCTTATTGTAGAAGAAGAAAAAATACAGTTAATATATTTTGATGCATTCAAAATGCATTTTTAGTATTGTCCTTGAATTCTATTAAACATTTTTTTTTGACTAGCATTCCAAAGATAAGATAATAGCTTTTTGACGCTCAAACCCAGTGAAATCAATTTACTTCTATGTTTTTAACCTTTCTTTTTCACTCAAGGTGTATGGTATGAATGTTGAGGTATTTCTCCATGCTATCAAATACTTTGGCAGTTTGTCCACTCTTTTGCATTTGTTTTTGCAGAGACTCTGTTATACTTCTGACAGGTATTAAGGAAGCTGTTGCTTGTACACCTGCAGTATAGCAAGGATGAATATTCACAGCCCTAAAGGTCATTTTAATATGCTCTATGGTAAGTACAGAACATACTTTTTTAAAAATCTCACTTAGTATATACCTATGATTTCTATCTATAAAATCTTGCTCTGCACTTTCTTAACATAGGTTTATATATATATCAATATGATATATATGTATATCTGTGTGAGAGTTTATGTACATCTATGTGTCTATCTGAATCAGATTTTTTCTTGGAGGATTTTCTTCTTTTTTTCTGCCTATTTTACAATAAATTATACTCCAGAAGGGCTCCTTGTAATGAAGAAATTTATGAGGAAACTTCTGTGTCCTAGGTATTCTTCTTTGGTATGAAGGCATCAACTACCTTGCTGTGTGTTTAATATGCAGTCAGATATTCATTATTAAGCCCTGCATGAAACATCATCACTGCAAACCAACCACATTATTTCAGTCTGGTTAAAATTAATGAATCTTCAGTTTTGGCCAAACAAAGATCACTGAAATTAAGCTGGAGATGAACAACATTTCTTGCCCAGAGGATAAGCAAAAACTTACCTCCCTATTTCCATTTAATAGTACTGCAGAGCCATAATATTTAAATATATTTCTGGTCATATGCCTTCCTCCTTAGGACAACTGCTAAAAGAATTTCCTGTTCATCAAAAGCAGAAAAAATATTTATAGGTGGATAACTAATTTCTCATTTTTATGCTGAATTTGCACAAAACAAAACCTTGCACAGCTGCTCTTTGGAAGATAAAAAGGACTCAAATTGCTGTAGCAGACTTGTGAGAAATGTTTTCAGATTTTCAGGAAATCAAATTGCAGGGGGAAAAGGAAAGATTTTTTTTCCCCCTCTGGATTGTTTGCCTCTAGAAATATTTTATCCTTTACTTATTCTTAATTGATTGGCTCTTACACACGGGTAGAGTATTTTTGCTACTGTAGAATGCGTGGAATGAAAGAAAAATAAGTAAAGAAGTTCACCTTTTAATCACTAGAGGAGACATCCAGAGTGAGAACTTTACTGAGGCAACAATTAGGAAGGCTCACAGTTGTTTTGACAGTGATCCTGGTTTTATGTCCACAATTTACCTTAATTATCTAGGCAATTATAAAAACGTCCATTACCATTACCTTACACCAATGGGTCACACAGCCTTCTTTGAAGTAAACTTGGGTGTGTAATAAAACTAGTATGTAAGTATTTGCCATAGAAATAAATATTTCATAGTGAAAATTAACAGATATTAGAGAAGTGTTTTATCAAAGGAAATATGGCAAATGCATGCAAGCAGAAGATAATTGAGCTAAGAGGGAAAAGCAGATTTTATTTAAAGGAGTTGTGGTGGTTTTTTTCTGCACAGAATCTATCCAATATACTATTTGAAATATTGAATTTTCTTCAAAATTGCTGCCTTATTCTGAAATGAATGTAAGGCATCTCAGTTACTCCTCAGATTCTCCAAATCACTCATCATCTAGATTTTCTGGTGTCAGCATGATGGGGACTATTTCAGGCATTTCTTCTCCCTGCTTGATTTACCAGGAGACATGTCATGAGATTCACCTGGCCAGCAAATCGGATCTGAAGAGGCGGAGGAGGACAATGACATGACTTCCAGCAGTCAGCCATTCATTAGATAGAAGTACCCTTCAAAAAATCAGTGCCTGCCTCAGGTGAAATAGATGTCAAATTTGCCTGAAGGACACGGATCAAAGAGTACTGCCAACTCACACTGCACACATCGCAACAGCCCACAGACCAATTGCTCTTTTTCCTACTGAACCAAAACTTCTCCTTGTGTGGGTGTTCCATAAAATACATATTTTAATCAGCTTAAAATGTATTTTAGTTATTTACACTGATCTCACAATTTCCTCTACAGAAGAAAAACAAATATCATATAAGATAATTGTCAGTGTTGGACCAATTCTTGCTGTCTCAGACCTGTGGAAAGATAGGAGGATTAATCAGTCTTCAGGTTTTGGTTTTTTTTCATTAGTCAATGAAATGTTTGGCAATAACTTGTACTTTCTAACTATTGTTTCACTAACAATTCTGCCTGTTAGGAAAAATAAAATGTCCTGTGAAGAGGTACTGCCTCCAGCAAAGCTGATCTTACCTACTTATTACCAGCAACTAATTTTCTTCAATTCTGCTGAGTGTTCCAGGTTCCTTGGATGTGATAGCGAGGGAAAATTTATTCCCTGACATTTTCAGTAACTGGTTTCCAGATTTACCCATTGAATATTTCAGGAAATTCATTTTGTTAAAAAATTTCTAACTTTGGCTTACTAATGCATCTAAGGTGGACTGAATAGTCATACTATTTACCTGTTCTTAAAAGCAAGATTCTCTTCAACCTCAGCCAGGTTGCCAGGCAGGTGAAATCTCGAGCATGATAACTTTATCAAAAATAGGTCTGCTAAAGGGTTTGCAGACTCATCTCTTGGATAACTTGAGTACCTTGCTCCTAGAGCAGGTACTATTTCATCCATGTACTTCTGCTACTTGCCAACAGAGGACAACCACACCTGCCTTCTAATGCAGCATTTTCAGAAAAGTTCAGGTCATAAAAAACAAATTATTGAATCAGGTGCATGAACCTCAACATCTCTTTCTCTCTGGATGTTTAAAAAACAAAAAAAAGCACTTAAACATATCTAAGTTGCACCACAAAGAATGCAAGAGGTGTATTGGATCATCTCTCGCCACGTTTCCCATTTTAAACAGGATTAGAATGGCTCTCCTGGTAAGAGGCTGCAAGACAGCATTGAATCTACTTCCTAAAGCAAGTAATTAATTGTTCAGTGATATTGGATTTATTTCCTTGCAAAACAACATAATTTTTTTACTAGCCTGAATTGTCTTCTGCTAAGGTCTTTGTTGTCAACATTGGCTTCTTTTTCTTTTTTGTTCTTTTTTTTTTTTCACTCATGATATTAGAAAAATCAGGAGTGGTAAATCTCAAAAGCTTCATGCAAAGCTTCATGGTTCTTTGTCTATAAATAGGGATAATTTTTTGTGATAACAGTGATCTGAACACCAATGACTATTTTTAATACTTGTTGAAAAAAATAACAGTGAATGTGAGAAAAGTCTGTCCTAAAGCGTTTCCTTTTGAATTTTGAGAGGATTTTTTTCCATTTATATTCTCATGGCCATTTCAACCAGTCATGCTTATTGATCTATTGAACAGACAGGAAAAAAAAAAAATCTGGTGCTGCACTTTGTCAGTTTAAAATGCCCTGTTCACTTCTGCCAAGTAGGGAACATATGCAAAAAATAGCTAGGTTCCTTCAGTTCTCCAATACTCCAGTGAAGTCTCTTTTAAAATGAAGAATTTTAAGTAGAGAAGTTGTCTCATTGTTTTTGAAATGCTACTCATGTACTGGAAGTAGATAATGCTCCTTTCCTGAAGTAGATAAATGGTTCAAAGGGAAAGTTTTGAGGCTTTCCAGTGCTACTACTCTGAATGATTACTCTGATTTTGGAAGGTAGGAGGGCTTTGCAGAGAGACCTGGAACAGTTGGATGGGTGGGCTGAGTCCAACAACATGAAGTTTTACAAGTCCAGGTGCCAAGTCCTGCATTTTGGCCACAACACCCCCTGCAGTGCTCCAGGCTGGGACAGAGTGCCCGGACAGTGCTCAGGAGGAAAGGGACCTGGGGGCTGTGGTTGACAGCTGGCTGAACAGGAGCCAGCAGTGAGCCCGGGTGGCCAAGAAGGCCAAGGGCATCCTGGCCTGTGTCAGGAACAGTGTGGCCAGCAGGAGCAGGGAGGTCACCCTTCCCCTGTACTCGGCACTGGTGAGGCCACACCCTGAGTGCTGTGTCCAGCTCTGGGCCCTCAGTTTGGGAGGGATGTTGAGGTGCTGGAGCATGGCCAGAGGAGGCAACGAGGCTGGTGAGGGGCTTGGAACACAAACCCTGTGAGGGACGACTGAGGGAGTCTGGAGGAAAGGAGTCTCAGAGGTGACCTTATCGCTCTCTACAACTTCCTTGGGGGTGGCTGTAGTCAGGTGGGGTTGGTCTCTTTTTCCAGGAAGCAACTGACAGAACAAGAGGACACAGTCTTAATCTGTGCCAAAGGGAAATTTAGGTTGGATATTAGGAAAAAGTTTTTCACTGAAAGAGTGATAAAGTGCAGGAATGGTCTGCCCAGGGAGGTGGTGCAGTCACCATCCCTGGATATGTATAAAAGGAGACTGGATGTGGCACTCAGTGCCATGGTTTAGTTGAGGTGTTGGGGCATGGGTTGGACTCGATGATCTTAAGGGTCTCTTCCAGCCTAGTGATTCTGTGATTAAAACCCAAACAATTATTTCCAGCTAGGAGTCCAGCCATCATTGGGAAAATGCCAGTTTTACACCACATTTCCTAACTTAGCACATGAAATAGTTTAATTCTCTAAAACTCTGTGAATTTTATTCTCAACCAATGAAGATAATTGAAATAAAGAGTTTCAGACTTAGATTTTGTGATGACTTCTTTTGTAACCACTGACCCCAGTGTAGGTGTTCATAGTTAATGTTGGGGGTTTTAAAAAATATATTTTAATATCAAGTAAGAACTTTCTATTCATGCTTGGTGTATTGTACTTTTGGAAATTACAGCATTCAGATAGTTTTGAGGCCAGGACTAGAAAGATAGACTTCTCAGCCTTGGCTGCTCTTTTATCCCAAGGAAAGATAAAAGATGTGTCAGTGGCAATCCTGCCACTCCCTAGCCTTGCAGTTTCCTTGGAGAAGTTTGGATGTGAAAGCTGGGAGAACTTTGTTACAGGGACAAGAGTCCCTTTATGCCCAGCTAGATGAGACTGCAGTTTGTCTGCTGCACAGCATGTAAGGACACATCTGCCAAGCATTTCCTATGTAGCATTGACCATGACTTATCCAAGGATTAGATGAACAAAAAAGAAAACCTTGCATTTCCTGAATTTAATTTTGTGGGGCTTAGCCATGGTTCACTGTCTGACCTTGTGTTTACAGGATTTTATTATATGAAAGCACTACCCTTAGGTAAAGGTCTTAATAGAATTTAATAGAGATTAATCCGAAGGGTCTAACTGAATTATTCTAGCGAATCTTAATCTAGAAGAATTTTTTTTTTTAATGGATGTTCTTGAACCAGAAGAATCCCTTGTAAAGCACAGAAAAGAAGGAAACTGTATAGATTTGAGCATTGTAGATATATGTGCAAATGTAGTAGAGCCTGCAGGTTTGACACAGGATAATTAATGTCAGCTAGCAGAATATAACAATGTACAGCTTTCAAAAAAGTACTTGCATACTTTAAAAACTGTAGCATATTTAAATAACCACAAAATTACAGTTCATGATCTTGGGGCATAAAGCTGTAGAAATCCAGGTATCTACATGTAATGTTACAGAAAATAGCAATGGCAGTAGTGAAAATCTAGGAAGATTAAATGTGTTCAAATAAATAAGAGAATAATCATGAATTTCAAGTAAAAGGCGGCTTTGTAGTTAAGCAATAATTTTTTTTGCCCCTTACTGCTTGAAAAATATTTTTGGTTGGTAGGGTGCCATTAGAAGTAGAAAGGGGCTGAAGAGAGGACTCTGATAATATCCTGCACTCTTTATGTCAACAAGAGATCTTATGCTATGTGTTTGTATCTTATGCAATATACCATCCTTAATGAGGTATTTCAATTTCAGCCAAATGTCAAAAATTGAAAAAGAAAGATATGCTAAACATTTTATAAATCTTTTCATTAATTAACACATTCCTGCAATACAAAATACTTCTACATGCTGCAAAGTAGGTCTAGGTTGAATAAATTAACAGTGATGTCAAAATATGGGAAAACCAGGATATAATAATAACAAAAATTAATTACTTAAGATAGCTTTAGTTAATTTTTAATACAGACAAGCATACTTTAACACTCACTTTTAAATTCTAAATAGGTATGAAGAGAATCTAGGATAATTTTAATGATAGCTGTCCTATATCCCAGGGAATCTTAAAATACAAAAAGCAAAGCTGCTGTCAGCTAGTTGACAGTAGGCAAATGTTTTCCAAGGACAGCATGCTGGTGATGATACTAGAGGCCTGAATGGCAGAAAATGATGGATGAGTTTGTTTCTTGCCATCCCAAAGCCAAAATAAGTGGGTTTGACTTCATCTGCACATTATCGTGTTTAAGCTTGGGGGTGGAAGAGGAGAAACTTGTGCAGGCAATCTGGCAGGGAAAGAGAGGGATGACACTGACATCTACATATGCTTCCCACTGCCAAGGCAGCACTTCTTCTGCTCTCCTTGGGATGAGAGGCTTTGATCATAAACATTCCCGTGAGGTTCCTGGGAAAGAGGCTTGGAGAAAGGTGCCCAGATGTTGTCTCTGTGCTCCCTTAGGTCTGACCCTGCCTACAGCCACAGCTGCCACTGCACCCTCTTCCACAAGAGCATCTTGCTAGAAATATCCTCCTGAAAATGTGAAATTTGCAGAATGGCATTAGGAGAATATGGTTTCATATTCAGATCCAGAGGTAACTGAAACTAGAGTTGTTTCTTCTCCAGCTTATGCAGGTTTAAAACAAATCCTTTTTTCCTGTTTCTTTATGGAGGTGTTTTGTTTTCTTTTTCTTCCAGCACGCTAGTGGGTGATTCTATATTGAAGTTGGATACTGGAAACAGGATAATTTAGTGAAAGCATGAAAACAATAGGTGTTCCATGTGCTTGCTAAAATGACTGGAAAATTCATATTACATGGAGTTTAGCAAGGCTTTAAGTTTGATTTTAATTTTTTTTTAAGATACTTGTTCTAGTTATTAGCAATGCATTATTCACAAACTGTTTAGTTCTGCATGTATATCCAGCCCAGTTTCTGAACAGCTAGCATTTGGATAAGTGGAATGCACTTCTCATTCAAATTCAGATGCTAACCAAAAGGCCAATGAAAACCTGCAGTAAACTCTTCTTAAAATACCAGATTTAATAAGATTTCCTTTACTCCTTTCTTTCAATGCATAAAAGATACAAAGATGCCTATGGGAAGGTGATAACAGCCCTCATCAAATATACTTTTCATTTTGTTTTATGACACATGGGTTAATTTTGACCTTTTCACAATTCTTGTTAGGATCTATTGTTCGACCAACTTTGGCATTGCTGATGCCCATTTTGTTACCAGAAGTCAAAGAGACAACAGAGTCTTTCTACCTTTGTTCTGCATAAAAATTTCAATCTTGCAATTTAATATTTTTTCACATGATGCTGATTTTTAAAACTGATCATAACGTTTGGAATTTGCCACTTTTTCCATCTGAATAACAGAGATATGATTGGTTTGGTTGCTGATTGTTTTTTTTTTTAGTAGATATACCACGCTAATTCTATTTCCCAACTTTAATTAAACACGTAAATAATTTACTTACATAATGAAAGTTATTGTATTGGCAGGTTCCTTGTATTATTTGTATTGCCCAATGGCACAGAATCATCACATTATCAAATCACTTCATTGTTTAATCATCATTCCATTTGATGTTATTCATGTTTGGATATGAATAGAAAAGGCCTATCACTTTCAGGATCCACATGTTACACTGTGCATACACATTGAACTACTGTAAGCCACTTGTCACAACCACAATTCAGTGCTTGATACTTTATTTCTTTAAATTACTATTCCACATTTTTTTTTGTATAAATTCTGTATCTAAGCAAACGCTTAATGGACTGGTCTGTGGAAAAAGTAATGAAAAGTAAAACAGAGCTGATTTTTGTCCTCTTTCTGTTCAGCAACACATCCTAACAGCCAGCTCTGTTTTGTGCAGATCCATTTGGTGAGATTAGAAGATGCTCTTTGTGCCCCTTTGCCTACCCTGCTATGAAATGTACTTTTTTCCTTTATTTTTCTTTTTCAACACAAGTCTGATGCTGGGGTTTTGTTGCTACGTTGACATATAATTTCATTAAAAGTGAGCTAAAGTTAGTTTTGTATGTACTTTGTGTCACCCCATGTGATGATCCTCATGGAACAGGAAAGCTGGATGCATGGATCAGCTTTGAAGAGACAGATGGTGATAGGAAAAAGAGTGGCCAAAAGTGTTAATTCCCTCCTGGTGTAAGTCAGCACAATCTGTGGAGTGCCATGAACAAAAATATGAGGAAAAAATCAAAACCATGAGGTTGAAGAAAGTGGCTTTGAATGCATGTGTTTATTAAATGTCTTGTGTCCATCAGTATGTAAGCAGTAAAATGAATAATTTGGAATGCTCAAAGAAGCTGAGCATTGTTTTTTTTTTTTTTTTGGTCAGTAAGACATTCAGCACCTGTAAGAGTGAGGTTGTTTAATACTACATGGAAAAATTTACGAATTCCCAAGGGCCTCATTAATCCTTACAGGATTAAGTATGTGTTAATACCAGGACTAGAAACTGTCACTGTTTAGCAGCTGGCTTAAATGACCTCACTCAAATTACATTCATATTTCAGAACTCTGTGTCCAAGTTTTTCAAAGCAGAACCTGACTTCTTTAGTGGAAGCCTAATCTTGTTTAACTTCACGGAACAATTAGCGATGGCAAAAGGAAGAGCCCTTCTGCCTCAATGAGAAAATTCTGTGTTTCACTGTAAATTGTTTCAGGACTTCAACTAATTAGCTGCTATGTGAGTGAAGGAAATTCCTGCAAAAATTAATAAAGCCCAAATTACCTACTTTAGAAGTGATCCCAAAAAGAGTTACTTCCTTAAAGAGATGAAAGCTCTGAAATAGTATGCAGAAGCAGCAGGTGTCAATGACCCATTCTCCAAATCCTTTGCCCTGAAGTTGTGAGATCACCAGTAGTCTTTTTCCTGTACACTGCCATGTGACGTGTGTGTCAGAGGCAGAGTATGTACCTCTCTTCTTATTTTACAATTCTCTCCTCACACAAACATATTATTCAACCTGAAATACTATCAGAAGCTACAAAAAGGCATGTTTTAGATTTCAACTGTAGCATATTATTTAAAAGAACTGGAGTTGTGAACATTTGTCTTGCTTTGACATTTTTTAAAGGACAAACAACTGACCTAGAAATTGATCCAGTGGAGATGGTACTGAATATCTTCTATCACATTTTCTTTTCACAGTTTGTGGCACTGCTGAAGAGGATTTTTCTGCATGCTACTGTGTTTGACCTAACACAGATATTCCCATGTAAGACATAAGTCCTTCATAAGCACCTTTGTCATCTCTACTAACACAGGGAAAGAGCACTGCCATGATTTAAAAAGGGACGTAACTCAGAGATACATTTTAGCAATCATATATGTAGATTAAATCAGCAGACATTATTGTTAGCAGGCTAAGAAATTCTATACCTCATGCAAATTATTTAAAACAGAGGAAACAATTCCTGTTCCTCTTCATGTGGCTGAGTAGTCAGAGTTGTTCTTGAATTTGAGGTTAAGGTAAAGCCAACACTTGCATTGTCACCAGATATTCTTGCTCAATATGCATAAATGATGAATGGAAATAGTAAATAAATTGTATCAAGTATAAAAGTAAGCTCACATTTGCAGTGTGCCTATTAACAAAAAAATCAATTTTAGTCTGAAATTCCTGTATTCTGTGACAAATAAAAATCAGCGTGTCAAAGTACAGTGTCAAATAAAAATCATGTTTTAAATATTGGTCAAATACTGTTCTAAACTGAATGTTGACTCTGAGGGCAATTGACTTGAGTTTTCCTCTTTAACTTTGTCCTAAGGACATTTTTTTGGAGTCTGTCTTGATTAGAAAGAACAAAGACTTCTGATCTAGTTAGTGGGCTTGAAAGTTAACTTGAAATCAGAAAAACATAGTCTTCAATCTTGCAATGGGATTCTGTAAAATTATGCCTTTAGTTATACTCTAGTAGTGCCAGCTGTCTAATGCTTTATTTCCTTCAGTGGGTTTTCCATGGGAGTTTATCAATACTGATAAACTGAACTTATGCTGAAGAGTTATAATTTTTCTTCTGTAATTATACCACCTTTCCAAAACCAGTGTAAAAAAAGAAATGGAAAATTCATTGTAGTCTTTAAGCCATTATCATTAACAAATATAACTTGTGACAGCTACATACCTACATGTCTTCAGGGCAGTAAAGTAATTATAGTTATCATAACTGTATGCTAAAATATTTTTTCTATGTATAGCTTTAGCAAAAGGGTATTTGGTATTATATACAGCACTTCATGCTTAACTGCATAATAAAACATCACTTTTTACAACAGTATTTAAAGTCAGAGTCACATTTTCTTTACTTCTTAGCTCTTCTAAAGAGACTTTTCATAGTAAATAAAGAACTGATTTCAGTAGGTTTTTTTTTATTTTTTCATGAACTGTAATGAAAGGTACTTCAGTTTAGATAGAAAATGTTCAGTTACATGATGAATATGTTCATCATGTAGCCCCTTACAAGTTCTGAAGTTGTATTGATTCCTCACATAATCAAAATAGTATTAGTCAGGATCAGGGATTCTCTATTTATTTTGTTATAAATTCTGTATCTAAGCAAACACTTAATGGATTGGTCTGTGGAAAAACTAATGAAAAGTAAAACAGTGCTTATTTTTGTCCTCTTTCTGTTCAGCAATACTGAGCCTAACAGCCAGCTCTGTCCCTTTTTGTGCAGAACCCTTTGGTGAGATTAGAAGATGCTCTTCGTGTCCAAAATTTTGTAATCCCAGAAATTAAAATATTTATAGCAGGAACAATTCATCATTTACCTGCAGGTGCTGTTAAATGAAATGTACTGGGGTTTATTTCAAACTGACTCTTGATACAACACTAAATTATTCAGAATGGTTAATTACCTCATCTGTGGTAGAAGTACCTAGTGCATCTATTGATTGATGCTCATTTGCATTTGGAACTTTTAGCTGGGATGTTTTTTGGTGTCTCTGTATTTCCTGCCAATCGGTGGCAGCACAAATCTCTAACTTGTGTGCATGTACGACTTGGTTATTTATTTTAAATAAACTATCTGTTGTCCTTTCCTTTATAGGACTGCTTTTTCTATCATTTTCCCTGCCTCATTACTTCCTCTTAATGTTTTGGGATGCAGATTTTATGCCAATGGTTGGGGATTAGTTTTATGACTCAGGTGATGCCAACAGAAGGTTGTGCTCCCTGGAGTCTTGTCTGTCTTTGCATTGTTTAGGGCAGGGGAAGAACCATGAAGTAGGGTGTGATTAAACAAACTCATCCCAGTTTTGGCAGCTTTGCCTAACTCACACAGTGTGACTCAGGTGTTTGCAGGATTATAGGAGCCAGGAGCTCTTGCAAGGCTGCTGCACATGAGGCAAATGTACTGCAGAGACTTTGTGGTCATGGTTAACACCCTTCTCAAAATAACTGCAGCTTCATAGCTTTTGATTCACAGCTCCCTTTTTCCTGGTTGGCTAAGCATGCAAGCAAAATAGATAGATATTTCAAGAGACACTCTCAGTCACTTTGTCAGTTATTTTTAGAGTTTTATGTCCCTAAAGGTATAAGAATATACATCTGAAAGCCTGTTTAGTGTCTCTGGAGTGGTCCTTTATTCCCTGCAAAGTCAGTGGCTCCAACTATGTCAATTCATGTGCAACACACATAGAAATCACTTGCTGTCCTTTAGTTTTCTTAAGGGCATGGAATCCCCACTCTTGTCTCAAATATTTGCCTCTGCCATTCTAGTAAAAGCTCTATAAAAAAGTGCTTTGTACTGCTTCCTAACCTTTCTGTTTTAAGCGCTGGAAAGCTGATATAGGACTGCTTTTTTTACAGTATTGGTATTGAAAACATTTAAAATTAATTTAAAAATTGTTCATTTTGTCAGGAAGAATTCTGTTGGAAAATACCATTTTATTAGAAACTGCCAATTTTCTAAATGTTGGAAATAAAGATCCTCTGCAATGATGATTAACCAGCAGTGATGACTTAAATGAAAACCCAGTTTCACAAGCCTGGTCAGTCTTCTGCCACCATCACTATCACACAGCTGTTTCCTTGCCAGCATTTTTTTTGACTGGGACCAATGAGTAATAAGAACATTGTCTTCACAGGAGGATATTTTTCTAGCAGTGTTGTCTTTAACCTATCTCGAAGATCTTCAAGGTCTGCAATTCAAAATTATGTTCTATCTTTCAAAGCTTTTAGGCTGCTGGTAGTGCATTGCTTCAGTGTCTGCAATTTGCTTAGTTAGCTGTGAAAGCATCACCTCTGAACCTGGCACATCTGCCAAAACACAGATATGAAAATAGCATCCTGGAAAACTTGCTGTTTAACTAGAGACACGTCTGCACTGTACTTAGCTATCTACCTAACCTTACTTATTTGCAGTATAACAGAAAACACCAAAGTAATTTTGATTTGAAAAGGAGGAGGGAAAAAACATTGATTTAAAATATTTTTCATATTGTGTGTTAGCTTTTTTTCTTTTTTTCCCCAACCTCTTCTATTATACTGGTTAGCTAAAGAATGTAAAAGTCTGGAAATGAGTGCACTTCCTAATGTTTGCATTAGAAACCATGTAAAGATTTACATCTTCACTGCTAGAATGGAGAGTAATCACCTTGAAGTGGCACTTGTATACAGAAAGAGAACTGAAAGCATTTAGAGTTAATAAAAGTGGATAGTTATGTTATTCTAAATAAGAAATCATACTCTGAGAATTTCTGCTTGCTGACTCTGTAACCACATGCAGAAAAACCATTTGCTCTATCTCATAATGTTTTTTTCACTTACAGTGAATGCTTGTGATTAATTCTGTCATTTATAAATGTGAGTCTGGATTGCTTTTAAGGAATAATTACCTACCTGTGCTTTTACATTTTTCTTTCAGTCTTACAGAATAATTTGTCATTAGGAATAATCATACATTGTTCATTTTCTCCAAGTAAGCTGAATATTTGAAGTAACTGGTAAATTATTTATGTTAGAGCATATCAGAAATTCTTCCCTTCTCTCAGTTTCTGTCATTGACTGCCAGCTCTCTGTTGTACATGCAAGTGTCCTAACCAGAAAACATAAAGTCTGTGTGTGGAAATGCACTTATGCGCTTATTTGCTGTAGTTAAAAACAAACAAACAAGGAAAAAAAACCACCAGCAAACAAAAAAAAAAAAAAAAAAAAACCAGCAAAAAGTAAAACA
Organism: Leucosticte australis; assembly: GCA_025504685.1. Taxonomy (NCBI): domain Eukaryota; kingdom Metazoa; phylum Chordata; class Aves; order Passeriformes; family Fringillidae; genus Leucosticte; species Leucosticte australis. Next base: position 62,852,237 of record JANIJU010003062.1, read on the forward strand.
AGGATCCAACTATATTGGAGTTTGTGAGTTTAACTATGTAAAAATGCATCTTTTTGGCCTCCTTGTTTTCCTGGGTGTTTTATGTTCTTTTCAAGAATGTTTCAAGACATATAAAGATGAGTGATTGAACTTTCAAACCTCAGTGATTCAAACCTCTCTGACTTGTGCCTTATGTCATGTATGCATTAGGTATTTAAGGGCTGGGATTTAACTTCTAATCCTAATTACTTATTGCCATCATGCTGGGGTTGAAGGTCCTGACTGAAGTTTGTGTTTCTTCATTTTGCCTCCAAGGAAATTAACAGGAAACTGCTGATATTTGTTTTTGTGGAACTGGCAGGAGAATTCACAATTGAATCCACTCTTGGGTGGGAGGTAACCAGGACAGAAGCAGCATCAAGGAGCAATTTCTCCAGTGGGTGATAATGACAATTGTGTTCTTATCCTGCACTGACTTTGACTGACTCACAGCAAACTGTGAAATTCAGAATCAGGACAACTATGGACCAGGATATGCATGATACAAAGCCCAAATTCTTGGGCTTTGTACATAGGTTAGTGTATTATATTCACACATTGTTCTCAATCCTGACAGTGCTCCCTGACCTGGAAGTCTGTGCCCAAGAACAGGTGAAGATGCAGTTAGAAAGTAAAGAAGTAGATTTTCATTGGATCATTTTGTTAGTTATCATTTATGATTTTATCCCACTTCAAAATGACTAAGAAAACCTAGTATTTAGGCAGAAGTTATTTTATGGCATGTAATCATTTAGGTTTAAATTATAAAGATACTTTTCTAATATAAATAAATATGATCTGTACTTTTATTATTGCAATAAAGGAAATAAATTTTAGTTAAATAAAAGTCACACCAGCATGATATGCATTACCACAGAGCTAAAATTCATAGGAAATAAGTATTTTCTGTTAGTACCAAAGATTTATTTTCAAAGCTGTTAGGCTATGCATGCACCTGGTGGGTTCCCTGTTTGCTGAATGCTGCTGTATTATCACTGTAGACAGCTCTGTGATCCAGAAACACCTGAGCAATGACCAGAATGAGAGCATTCCAAAGCATATGATTTCTTGTAAATTTTCCTTGCCCTGAGAAATATGGCTCACTGTAACGCACATTCCATCAAATCAGCTTTTAGCTTCTGGCTTGTTGGCAAGCTAAAATCTTGTTTGCCAGCTGTAGCTCCTGATCTGAATGATCAGGCAAGCACAGATATAGGTAAGTCATTAACAGAAGTTTTCTCATCTGTCTCTCAGGCTCCCAAAATTCCCATTCCCACTGCAGTAATTAGCCAGAGCTGAGTTTCAGGGACACGTTCATTCCCTGGGTCAGAGATCTGTGCTGACTGCTTCAAAAGGAACCTTGACTAAGCTGCACTCTGCAGTGACTGGGAAACCTCTCTCTTCAGTGTGGCCCCTGGTCCTTGCTCCATTGGTACAATACCTTTCTCCAGTCTCTGTTAATGATGTGTTTCCATGGATAGAAACTCAGGGTATACACAAAAAAACCTACATCACGCTACAGCTAGACATGCTTTTTGCACTGGGAGAGCAGAGCTTGGAGAAAAATGCTACAGAGACCTATTAACATTTTTTTACAAAGTCCAAAATAAGGTAATAATACACATTCCCCATATGGTGTAGAGAGAATTAAACTTACATGTATTTTCCTGAAGATTGAAAGCTTGGATTTTAGGACCTAAAAAGGCAGGGTTTAAACACTAAGACATGAATTTATTTCATTACCTAATAAATCACTAAAACAAGCAGCACATGGGAGTTAAATAGAATAATTTGTTATTGTTCAATATAGTCATCAGTCTAGACCCCATGAGAGCCAGTAAAAAATATATTTAGTCCTATGTAGAAGCTGATTTCTCTTCCCAAGATTATTTTACTGCAGGCAGATTTATTTGGGAACTAAACCTGTGCTCCAGAATTTTTATGTGTTTTCTTGATCATTTCTTGAACTGTTATTGGACCTACTGCTGAAACTTTATCTCCAGGATGCCTGAGACATGTTCATGTTGGTTCACTCAGTTAGAAGCTGCTCTGCTCTGTGGAGCAGACTCTAATTACACAGCCATGCACTCCTCAAGGGCTCCTGAAAATATTTTTATCTTCAGTTATCTAAGAATGAAAGAATGACAGAAGAGCAGGGGGGAACTTAAGTGCTGATTAAAGCTCAAGTGCTCTGTCTTCTGTGTCTGGTGCTATGGAATACATTATAAATGACTTTTGAAAAAAAAAATTAATTTCAGGGTAACAAATCAATACTTTCAGTTAAGTCAGGCATCACTTCTGGCTGAGTGACACATGTTAGAGCAATACATGAATAATCCTTTTCATGAGTAATTTCTAGGGCACATTGGGTTGGCTACTTTAAGTCAGTATATAATTATCAGTTGAATGCCACTGTAATTTTTATTTCTGTACAGAATGGGGGAGGGAGGGAGGAGACAACCTCTTTGTCCAAGAGCATACCTACTATCTATCAATAATGTTTAATGCATTGATTCTACAGGAGACAGATAACTTATCAGGATTGGTGTGTCTGTATATGCACACATATTTTACAGGTACATCTGTGCATTTAGATTTAGCAACTTTTTATAAGTGGGTTTCATAACAGACCAATATCTTTTGAGAAAAAAAGAAAACAAAAAAAAACCACTTCTAGTGCTTGACATACAAGGCACAGTGATAGGCATGGCAAGGGGGCTGCTTGGGTGGGAGCAAATGGGTGAAGAGAGGGAGAAAATTAAGGAGTTCAGAACAGCAATGAAGATATGCAGGCTTCAGAGCCTTTCTGAGGTGAGGATTAAAATCTTCAAATAAATGCAAACTATGGGGGACTGTGTGTGGGGAGGTGATGATAGAAGTGAGGAGTTATGTTGTGAAAAGTAGAAAGGATGGTCATAGGGAGGAGTTACTGGAGCCAGGACAGATCTATGTTCTTTCACTTCTTCACCCTTTGGGTGAAATTCCCACTCTTCTGTGTAGAAATAAAATGGATAAAAAATAAAATATTGTGAATATGATTAGGGTAGGCAACACCTGGTTTGGGTCTTTGTGGATTTTTGGATGTGTTTAATTTCAACACAGCTTAGACTTCTGGGTTTAAAGTTCAATTTGATTTTTATAAGAAGCATGAGGTCATGATTCCTGTATCATTACTTGCATTACTTCTGTCTTTCTTATATTGCAATATTTTGATTGAAAAATAAGATATAGTGGTCAAAAACAAAAAAGAGGAAAAAAAAACCTAACAGTGATATAGAGACCTTCCTTGCCTCTTCAGTACTTATACAGATGGTTTGGAAAAATCAGCAGAGCTTGTCCAGCATATCAGTGAGCATCTCATCTCAATTATATCCTTCAGTGCTCCTTCAAAAGACAGAGCATGTGCTTGGTATCTAAAAGAATATTTTCAAATAGGAGGAATAGACCAATGCTTTCTTTACAAGAAATCCAACTCCCCACATAATAGATTGTACTAAAATTCTATTTTTGAAGCCACTTTTTTATTTACTTCTATTTATGAAGTCCCAAAGAAGTAAAATTGAAATATTTTTCCTCTTTTTTTTAATTGACCAATACTTTTCTATTTAAATCCATTCCTGATCTCTATTGTTGAGATTTTTAAAATAATTTTACCAATCTGTATTAAATAATATGTGTAACTCAATTTCCATCAACCCTAGCCACCATTTTTAGTTTGAGGTTAAGAAGAACCAATACCCCTTTATGTGACTTTTTCCTATATTGGTTTACTTTCTGAAAAATGAATTACACATGCAAATTTACACTTCATTTCTTTGTGGTTTGCTTTATGAAATAGTCATAGAGTACTGCTATTCTTGCACCTAACTTTTGTGGGTTTTTTTAGATGTGACCGAGACAAATGTTTATGCAAGAGACTAACTTCAGTTTCTGTAGCTTTATTCACACAATAAAAATAGACTGTGGTCTAAGTAGTTACTTGGGTTGTTTTCAGCATAATCATGGATATTCCACTCCTTAAATTCTGTGCTTGTATTCACACACTTAAACAAGAGAATATAAAATATTTGATCTAGCTGAAGTTTTTAATAAAGATCATTGAGTTTATATTAGTTTTGTTATTACTTCTAAGCAGTATGTTATTTTCTGTTGGGCCACAGGAGAGACCAGAGGCTTTTTATATCAGTGAATGGGTCACAAGCTACTAGTGTCACACTAAGAATCACTTTAGAGAACTTTGTATACACAGAGTGCACAGACAGAGTTCATAAACAAAATGGTTATGGACTGCCCTCTCTAGAAGAGTTTAAGGGAATTTTTTTTTCAAGAGTAATTTAATTTTAGACAAGCTGACTTTATTCATCAGTTCTTTGCCCTGAGAATCCTTTATCCTGTGTTACTGTAAAAAGAAACAAATTTCTTTTACTTTATATTCAAAAGCACGTAACTCTGTCAGATAACATGCAAATGAATCAAAGGCTTACTCTCACTCCCCTGGAATAAACTGAATGTATACCATTGAATCTAAAAAAGGGTAAGATTGAGTTTTAAAAATAATAATTCATAGAGTTTGTCATCATGGATGGTTTTAAAATATGCTTTTTTTTTTTTTTTTTTTGGCAAGTCAATAATTTCCTATTATTTTATCTTAGATGAACAGGGCAGATTCAGGAAAGAAAGAGGTAGGTTCAAATGAAACTGAATGGGTATCTAATTAAAATACTCAAGTCAAATATGTTTTACATTGAAATGACCCTGAAAATTCCAAATCCTTCATATTATTTCATTTTATTTCTGGTATCTGCAAAATAATAAATTTTCATGTTTTTATTTATTTTTACTGTGCCCATGAATTTTTAGATTGCAGTTGTGTATGATTTTGTATTACCATGTTGAAGGTTTTGGTCATCAAAATATGGATAAAATTAATCACTTTAACTTCAATACTGAACATAAGCAAATATATGGGCATGCTTAGATATGTGACAAGTGCTCTGATAAACCAGATATTACACTTAAAAAACCCTCTGTAGAGTGTGTTTTGCATGCTGAAAATTAAAATTCAGTGAAATGCAGAGAAGAAATTACCAATAAAACCAAATATTCTCTTGTTGTTACAACACAGGTGTGTCTTTGGGCAGCTGTTCTTGCTTTGCTATTTTAGCTTATACCATGTGGACCGAGAAACACTAAAACTGAGAAATATTTATGTCTTGGTTTGAAAAGACCGGTGTCTGCTAAGGAAGGCAGGAGTCTTCCTTGAAACAGAAATTGTAAAGCCCCTTCCTCCAAATTATTATAATTTTGAAATTAAGGGGCTCTCAGGCAAAGATATGGGAATAGGAATAACAGTTCTTTACTAGGAAGATTAAAAATACAAATGCAATAGTTAGAAAAAAGAAAACAAACCACTGACAGAGTCAGAGTACGACCTGACACCCTGTGGGTCAGGGTGTTGGCAGCAGTCCCATTAAATGGGGGCTGCAGCCCTCCTGCAGTGACAGGTGTGGTTCTGTTGGAGCAGTGATCCTGTAGAAGTGTGGAGTTTTCCTCTGAAGATCCAGTGGTGGTGTAGATGGGCCTGGTCTTCCTCTGGGAATCCAGTGGAAAAGAAAGCTGCTCCTCTGGGAATGCAGTGGGAAAAGGCTGCCTGTGGTGTTCCAAATCTCAGATTATATCCAGGTAGGAATGCTTGGCTCCTTCCCTGTGTGGAGCATCTCCCAATAGATGATGTAATTTTATCAGCCATGCAGTGACACTCCATGGCCCAGTAACAGCAGATATCTCCTGAAGGGAGGATTGGTTGTGGAAGAGATAAAGCAAACTGCCCAATTAACAGAAGATAACTGCCCCAGCTATAAGAGATGGCAATAAAATATTCACGCAGATACACCTTGCAACCTGAGACAATTTACGAACTAAAATATTGCAATTTGTGTGTTTTGGGCTGAAGGTATCCTGAATGAGGAGACACTAGAAACTAGGAAAGTACCCTGGAGAATTTTCTCTATGTGCATTCCTAGGTCTCTTCCAGCGGCCACTGTGGTGGATTCAGTGGACCTTTGGCCTGCTTTGGTAAAATTTTCTTAGTTATAATTTATTAAGAGACAGGGCCAAATTTCCTGCACTGTGTTCAAGCACCAAAGGCTATGGATGCTGCTGTGGTTCAACCCCATACGTCTGCTTGCTGTGATAACAGAGTGGGAGAATTCTCAGATAGAATTTCTGCCTTTTTTGTGAGACTGCAGTACACAAGTGACATGTCAGTAGAATTTGTACCTCTCCAAACACTAAGATGATGCATTCTCTGTCATGCTTTATTAATGGCTTCATATTTTATGTGAATCATTATGTAGTACCTTGTCCTCATCTTAGTAAATAAAACAGAAATTTGAACAAGTACTGAGATTATGTTTGAGGACTTGAAAGCATCAAATATAAGCAGATTTCTTAACATGCAGAAAACACTGCTCTGTTTTTATGCCTATTATTCATTCTGAATCCTTTAAAATGTCTTACTTGAACATCATGAAAGTGAACATATTGAACTTGACTTAACAAGTGCCACCATGCCACAATATTCATTTTACACATACTTGAATTACAAGCAAATATCACCTTGGGTCTTATGTGTACTACAGATCCTCCACAATCATGACATAGATGTCAGAATTTAACTCCAGCAGTGCTGCCACCTTTCTCGACCTTTCTTGACATATTCATCCCTTCCTCTCGTTTGTGCAACTGTAGAATCATACTTTGGAGAGCACCTACCTGAAGTACAACATTGTGCTTTGATTATGTCCCCATAATATTTTACAATTAAAATTGATGGCATTAGTTATTCTATTCCCAAAACAGCCCCTATTTTAGTAAAACCCAGACCTTAAAAAAAATTCCTGGCTTAACAATCCATACAAGGTTATATGCATATGGATTTATTTTTTCACAGAATACAGGTACTTCAGAGGGGCTTCCTTCATCCTTTTTGTTCCATTATAAAAATGCAACTCTGTGAAGTCAAAGTGAGCTACGGAAGCGTTTGGCATTCTCTGGCATCAGAGATATTTTAATCAGAAACATCTTTTTGAAGTCTCTGCTATCAAAGGAAATGGTCTTTTATCTCATCTTACCTCCATACATAAAATTTCCAGCAGTGATCGATAGAAGAAAATTTGTGAAGATCCTTCCAGCGTCCCTAAGGAAGCATCGCTTATTAGTCCACACCATAGGAAATGTTACAGTCAAGATGTGATTAAAATAACATAAGCATGTGATTGCCAGACTATTTGGAGGCTTTTGGAACATTTCAATATTAATATTGAAATATTAAAAAAAGTATGGATAAAAAGTTCTTAAATGATGTCTGTGTAGTACAGATCCCCCCTCCCTTCTGTAGCTTGTGAACATATGTAACAGAAAACACATGAAAGAGTGGTAAGATTCAAACCCAAAAATTTATTTAAAATATTTTAACTGAAACATTAACATACTACTGAAAGAATGATAACTAGTTCAGATATAATTACCAGTGAACAAGGAAGAACACATCCATACAGAATAGATTTTGGAAACTTAGTTTGTACCCCTTTTCCTGGTGCTGTGCTCATCCTTTTCCAGCTCCTATGGGCCATAATGTTGGGGATTTCACACTGGTAGACATCAACATGAAGGGAACAGGTGAAGGGAACGCATGAGGTTCTTCACTATGGGGCATATCATGTACATGTCAAGGAATTGTTCTTCCTCTCTTCAGGATGCACTAGGGATCATTTTTTGATGTTCATTAACTTGCTTTTGCACCTACCTCCTTCTTCGTTTGTCCACAGCTCTACATGACACCCAGATTTACTATATATGTTGCCATGTGCTTCTGTTGATATGATTTCTCTGTTCTCTTTGGGCTCCCTAAAGCCAGGTGTGTCCCGGTCTCAGTATGCATGGGCAGTGGTTTCCAGCCAAGGCATCTCCCACGCCTGCACTCCTCTGTGCTGCCTTCTGTGTCCCCACATCCCAAGGCTGATCTCTTGTATTTCTCTGCACTACCTCAGTGCACCAGAGCCTTTAGTACCTCACACTATGCAGACTAACTCGTTGCTGCTGCTGGCTGCAGTTTTTGTACATTTGTACAGCTCGTGGGTAGCACAGGGAAGTCAGAGGACAGCACTAACAGAGCAGAGTGCCACGGCTCCTGGTGTAGGAATCGAGCAGAAGCTGCATGCCTGGGGTACTCTGTGTGCATTTTTGTCACACATCTTCAGAGCCCAGTGCTTGGGTGTCATCAGCCCATACACCAGGCAAAACTGCACCGAGTGTTTGACAGATATTTTAATGGAGGGCAGCACGAAAAGGCTGAGGGGAGCTGCTGCAGGCATTGTGCACAGCCAGTCTGTAACCAAAGAGGGGAAGGCACACACTGCACTCCAGAGCGCTCATACAAAAGAATTTACAGCACACAGAAGTGATCATATACACCAAGACATTTATGTCAAGGCAAGACTTAATTTTGCAGTCTCAGTGATGTATACAGAGGGTGAAAGAAGGGAAGACTGAGAGAAAAGGATGAGCTTAGACTCAGTGTTTGAGTCGTGGACATGAATGCTGTGATTTACCAGTATCTGGTCTTTAAGGTGAGCTGCTTAAGTATGTGGTGTCTTGGTTTGTCTCTCTTTATTTTTTCCACTTTTTTTCCCATCAGTGATTAAAGGACAAATACTGGCTTTGAAACCCCTACCACATAATGAAACCCAAACATTTCTAGGAATACTTAAAAAAAAAAAAATCTGAATGACTATTAGTTTTAGAGATCACAGTGATTCTTGTAAGGTTTTAACCTCTTGTATAACTAGGGATGGCACACAATAAGAGTTATTGTATTTGGATAGTAATGATTTAAGGCTTAAGAAAAAATTGAAAGTACAATTAATGATTTAAAATAGAATTATAAAAGAGGAAACAATGTCCAAGCTCAAATTACTACTTTGACTAAGGCAGGTTGTAAAATCCCTCAAATTTGTGATCTCAAAGGAAGAAAACAAATTAAGGACAAATTTTACCTTCAGTTTTAATCTGATTACTCCCTTAAGTATACTCTTCGCATTATTTTGGTTTTAAATATTAATAGATATCCTCTTGATTTGGAATTAAATACTGCTGCTTAAAAAAAAAAATCATAGCTTTGTCTTAGTCCAGATAGCATTGCTGGTATTAAGATTCCATTGGTTATAAAATGACATTTTGATTTAGAAAAAGTGGGAGGAAGCAGCACAAATTACAATTCTTTTTTTCAGTCTTGAGCCCTACTTCTACCTGCTAAAGTCAACTAAAATGTTCTCCTTTACCTGCAGGAAGCTAAAGTGGAGTAAGGGCTGAAAAAACACTGAATGTTTTTGTGCAGCCTTTCTCTCATCTCTCACATAAGTAACTGTGTCAGTGACATTTAAACAGGAAAACTACATGCCAAGTGAACACCCACGTTTTCTCAAAATCATGAAAAAGAAGAAATTTGAGAAGGCTTATGATCTATCTCACTCTAAACTTCTGAACTGGTAATTTGAGTATTCCTGCTGCAGACAACATCTTTGCCCAAGACTAGAAGAAATTAATGCTTGGGATATTTATTTAAAACTTTCTTCTATATATTGCAAAATAGCTTCAATTATGGAATCAAATCTTTTGCTGCTGTAATGCACTTCATTTTGTCTAGCTCTTTACAGTAATTCTGCCACTGTCTTTCTAAGGCTGATGGTCAGGTCTCCAGGGCAAGCATTTGTGGCCTCTTAGTTACACTGAGGGAACCAGAACAGTTTGAGATAATCTGCTGAAAACATTGTGACAAATGGGGCTGGTGATTGCTTCACTGGAGATTATCAGTATTTTAGGGCCAATTTAAAGTTAAGACTGCTGGAGATCCCCTATATTAACTACCTGCATTACATTATTGAGAAATCTTTACCTGTCAGGTGAAGCCCGCAAACACATTTGCCCCTGCTATTTAAAAACAGCAAGAAATGACAGAGTTGTGAGGCATTCACTGGCCTTTTGAATATGTGCTAAAGTAACATGTATTTCATATTTGCTTTTATTTCACAAAATCTATTCATTTGCACCCTGGGAATAAACATCCATGGTATCTGCATGGTACCTGCTATCTGCAACAGCTGTGCTGTAACAATGATTTGTGTCTTAAAATCAGAGATGCCTTTGTAGCTTTCACTTGAGAACGAGGCTCTGCTTCAGCTCTGTAACAAATTTTCTCTCTCTACATCAGTCATAGAAGGTGATATGAAATATGTGCTTCATGGGGTCTTCCTGCTCTTGTTAAAAATTGTTGATTTTTGCCAGATGGTGGGGAATTACATTAGGTAGACTGGAAACAACCGTATCATAGAGTAGGAATTCTTGTGGTTGAAAATAAACCTCTAAGATCATTGAACTTGACCATTAACCCAGCCCTGCCAAACCCCACCACTTAACCACATCCCTAAGTACGACATATCCATGTATTTTAAATATCACCTTGCATGGTGAATCTACCACATCCCTGGCCATCCTCTCCCAATCCTTGAAAACCCTTTCAGTGACAAATATTTTCCTAATATCCAATCTAAACTTCATCTGGTGCAATTTGAGGCTGCTTCCTCTCATTCAATCACTTCATAACTTCGTTTTTAATTTGAAAATGCTTATTTCTTATAAGTAAGAAAGTGATAGAAGCCCCATTTTAAAAGAGAAATACCCTTAATCAAAATAATTTTAATCAATTTACCTGCAATGAAATAATAACATGTTGGAGAACAGTATTTTGCTGCTGCAATGTGGTATAACTTTATATTTGCATACTCCTTTCTTCTCTACGTTGTTTGAAATACCTAACTTTTAACTGTGCCTCTTCTGTTACCTTTGCACTTTAAAACCAGATTCTGCTCAAATTGAACCAGCTCAAAGGCCTGAATTCTGCAGTTCTTATTGGGCACCTGAAATATTGGAATGGAAAACTTAAGCTTGGACTGAATATATGCTTTTTAGGTTACATTAATAACTCGGGTTTATTAATAGCTTAGGTTTATTTTCTCTTGTGCTACATATGATCAAAAAAGTTTCTCATTAAAGTGTGACAGTGCTTTATATTGCCTGTACATAAAACCTCCATGGTTATTATACAAAAAGAAAAGGCAAATGACAGTTGGTGTCAACACTAAACAGCTTAGGGAAAACTATTTCCTCAATATGTATGTAATTTAATTGAAATGCAATATTTCATGAATATTAGAAAGTGAGGCTTTATTAAAAATGGCAAGGAAAGTGAAAGCATGACTGTTTAGAGTAACAAGCAGCACAAATTTATTCATTCAATACATCACTGAATTATTTAAAACTCAGCAAAGCACAAGGTCATGGAATAATTTTGGCAAGTACGCACTTTTGCATGATGCATTTCCATAATTCCACTACATCCATAAAGTTAATCACAGCTTTGGCATGCAAGCCTGCTTCATGCACTCAGCTGAGCCAGAAAAAGGCTCTGAATTAAAACTTAGGAACAAACCAAACAACTGACACTACAAATGATTTGTGATAGTTGAAAGCAGATGTGAGCTCCATAATGCTAGCAATTCTTACAAATATTTCATTTACTAAATGCCATATTTACTTGCAATACACATTTACAAGTGGAAACCTGTCATTGGTCTGGAGACACATCAAAATTAGTGTGCACACACACATTTTGGTGCCACAAGTCTTCTTCAGGACATGATCATTCTGTTACAAGTGAGAGATGACAAGAGGTGTCCTTTGGACCATGGGGAAGAGAGTGGCTGAGCTATCCTTGGAGAAAATCCATGGAAATTTAGTCAATTTTCTATTGTGGGCACTAGTACTCACCTGTCCTGAGTGCAGACTGACTGCTAACACCTTCTGCAGGCTACTAAACCAGAGAGGCTCAATGTAGGCAATTTTCAGAATAACAATGTCATTTCTATGCTCCCAGAAAGACAATGATATATGGGAATTGCATAAGGCTTAGGGCTTCTCAGAGTATGTTTGAGATTCTGAGACAAAACTCAGGGTATTTTGAATTTTGCAGTAGAGTTTTGGCATTCAGGATTTTGCATCCTCTTTCCATACACCTCCATCAATTAATTAAGGCATGAGTTTGAGTATGATTTTGAGGACTCCCATAACCACAGTCATGCAGTACCAGCTTGAAGACAGTCTGTTCTAAATGATATCTGATATATGGCTAATTTATAACTAAGTAGCATTAGTGTTGTGTTGATAAATGTGGCTGAATTCTAGGCAGGGGACTTCCCAATATAACAAACAGTAATCTACACACAGTGATCTTGTTTTCCTCTATGCATGTTTTAAAGCATCTCTATGCTAGCTGGGAGCTGCTGAATTTATTTGTTGGTTCCCTTACAGTTCCTTCACACACACGTGGAAGAAGTTATGGATCAACCAGACTTTCAAAGAAGAACATGATTTTCAGTTGAAGGCTGGGTAGACCTAATTTTAATTTTCAATAATTTGCTCAATTTATTTATTGTTCAGCTCAGTTTTTTTCCAAATTAGTCTTGAAATAGATGTAATTTATCTCAATATATTCTAAGACAAGTGCAGAAGTGAAAGATAAAGCATCTAAATTGCAAATGTTTGCAATGTGCTGAGTATATTTTTTCAGCACCTTTAATTTTAAGAATTGTTTGGTTGTATTTAAAGAATGAAATATTTGAAGTTGCCATTTTTAAAAAGTTATCCTGGTACTATACAGGTTATTATTTGATTGACTTCCAAAGAATTCTCAGTTCTGCTTTCCAAAAAGTAGGTATTTTAATCTTGGTACCCTAATCTACTCTACAGTAGTTCTATATATAGTAATCAGTGAGTTTCTGCTGAGGTGATGCATACAGAAAACGTATCCAATCACTTTGCTGCCTTTAAGAGAAATTGCTTTCTAAATAGTTTTGGACCTCTCTGATTAATAAAAAAATCAATGAGATTTTTATTTTCTGTATGTAGATCCCAAAAACTCTCCTGTATATAAAATTGCAAGTGTTTAATAGTTACAAATGGCTAATCGAATCTGGAAAGAATTAGCGCCTGTAGAAGTTGCTGAAAGTTTCTTGTTGTTGTTAAATCTTGAAATAGTTTTCCTTGCTGGAGAAGAAAACATAGAAAATGCTGGAAAGTTAAGATGATCTTTAGAGTATTTATTTGAAATAATAAGCAGTCATTTTTTTCTACATTTTTGCATATATTGAACATTGTCACTCAAGAAAATAGATACATTAGTCAATAACTTTAAGTGTTTTATGTGTGAACTTCATAAATTTCGCATCACAATAAATTTGCAATTTATTCAAAACTGAAATAGAAACTGCTTGAGTGCAGTAGCAAGTGGCAAGAAATTGCCATTTTGTTTGGTGAATTTGTGTGCAGATAACCCATTCTCATTCATCAGTTTCTAAGCGTGGTTCAACAGAGGTCAAGTTGCAAAACTGGCTATAACCCCACAGATAATTATATTTGTGTAAGCAGAAAAGACTCATCCCAATGCTATAAAAGGCTTTCCTTAATATTTTTAGGATATAAAAGGATACTTAATTTTTTAGGATATTCGGAATTTCAAGGGGCTACTAGTTTGATCAGAATTTACATATTCTGTGCTAGGGCCCTGTTTTCAAAAGCCACTAAAACTACCTTTACTAGACCCTGCTGCAGACACAGTTTCCTGAATTGGGTTCCTTTTGGATGAAGATAAACTAGGAGGTGGCTCTTGTGGCCACATCAGTGTAAGAACAGGTGGGTTTTGGGAAAAGAAAACACCAAAAAAAACCCCACATTTGCATTTTTAGTTTCTAGTTTTAACATTTTAGAACTAAGAAAAAAACCCTGTACAATTGAAATTCGATACTGGCAGTCCAAAAGGTGTTGTTGGAGCTCTAACATGATTTTTAGTAAGAATTATTTGTGTCTTAGAAGTGTCAAAAGTGCAGCTCTTTCAGAATTTTGGAAGAGTTAAATAAATGTAATCTTCTGTCTAAATCTGTGATCAGCTTAATGAAGATGATAGCTAAGGACCTTATGCATGGAGTTCCATATTATGATAAAGATTAATATTCAGTAAGAAAATACCCATGTAATTTTATTATTTTTCTCCCTTCAATCTAATCAAAACATCAGCAATTTCGAAATGCTCAGCATTGTTGTTCTAAGTACCATGGTCACAATAATTAATCCATTTATTGTATCATCTCCTACTGGTTTTAGACACATGAATAATAATTAAAGAAAATTATTATTAAAAAATCTGCTCTATAAAACCTCAATTAACATTGGAAGACAGCTCAACAAAATTCTGAGGAACATAAAATGGGTCAGTCTTGATTTATCTTTAACTGCATTACATGTGTGCCTTATCTGTTAGCATTTAAAAACACTAATTTAGGGCTTTATGAGAGGATAGCAAACATCTTCTGTCTGCTTTCAGCCTAACAGTTTGTTGTTTACTTTCTGTATTAATTTAGCTGTAAGTACAATGAAACTGTCACTCTGATGTGACATTCTGACTTCAGATGTTAGAAAAACAGCAAATTATGTCTACCAAACATGCAGAGCCTTTGCTGTCACAAGTTATGCATTGTTTAAAGACAGATTCTTTTCACTGCATGGTTCTAGTAGGAAATTCACTGCAAATGCAGCTCCATAAGAATCTAATATAGAAATCATGGGGTATTGGTATTTATTGCCCCTTTTACTCATGAGTCTTGCAAGCCAGACAGTTTGCAGGGAAGGGACCAAGAAAAGATCTGAAAAGATGATATTGTTTTTCTAAATTACTCCTTGTCTATGCTTAAGGGAATTTGTCTTATCCTTAGGCAACTGGTTTGATGTCATTCCCTGAAGATTCTGCTAAAGTGGTTTTAGTGTGACCTAACAGATAATAGTGCTGGGGCTTTGAGATGCTTGTTCTTCTCACCCATAATTTAAGTAGTCTTAGGAGGAGCACAAACTGCATTTTTAATGTATTTAGTAAAAGCCTCTCTTTAAAGGTGAGTCACGAACAGCCCAAGTACTCTATCTCAGATCATATCACCAGCAATTTATTTGTGCATCTTCCCAACAGTAATTCCCACTGCAGCAATTAACTCAGGTAGCCACCCTCCAGAAACAAAGCTGTGCTCTGTTGGCTCCATTCACCTGTTTGTCCAGGCTCTGCAGATCCCTGGAGAAAAGAAAAACACAAAGAGAAAGAATAATAGAGCTGGTCTCTGAGGAGAAATCATGATTGTCCTTCAGAACCACACCTTGGGGGACAAGGGTGGTCCAGTCTTCCCTGCTGATTTTTCTCCAGAGCTGTTCCACCTGTGCTCAGGTACAGCAACTCTGGGTGGGCTATTGATCACACAGGTCTGAAAAAAGTGACCCTGCTTTGAACTGATAGTGCTGGAGCAGAAACCACTGTACATGACTTTGACCTCAGACTCCTGGAAAATGAATTCCTCTGGGGAATGGAACTTGCTGCCCCCCTGGCCATAGGAGGGAAGTTTTTCCCCAGAAGGGTCGTGTTTGTTGAGGTTCCTTCATGTGGTTTTACAGAGCCTTGTCCACAGAACTGCCATTCCCACAGATAATTACCAAGGATACTTCTGGGAGGGAGGTTATGAAATACTGGGAACTTCTGGGGGGACACAGCAGCTCTGCCACTGAATGATGGACTGGTCCATGGACTTTGCTGTCTAATCTGGAGAGCATTCCTATGATGGGTTGTAAGCAGCTTGTTCAACTACACAAAAGATCAAAGATGTGATTTTAGTGTATCGAATGCAATGCAATCCACAGGCTGCCTGTATTTTAAATATGACATCTAGGGTGTGGATGCTTCTATATTTAGTTCTGCAACAAAATCCTACACATTAGTGAAAACAAGCAAAAGATTTTATGGTCTTGTGCCAACATAGAGTTGTTGTTTTGCACATAGGTTTGCCAGACTCTATGAAATTTATGTTAAATGCCTCCCCACATATTCTGAAGCTACAGATATTTCTGTAAGGTAAAATATTACAGAGGGTGGTCTTGCTTGTTAAAATGTTATGCAAGATTAAGCTGTGAAAATCCTTTCTGTGACCTTGCTTTATGAATAAAACACTGCTTGTTCCACTGGTGGGTGAAATTAGAAAATGCAGAAGAAAGGAAATGACAGCTATCAGTCCTTGTGAAGTTATGTCCCCGTTGCAAGCTCTGTGGGACAAATTGTAAACCATGTTATCCAAATGAAGACCATTTCAATTTGAATCACCACTATTAATATGCAAATTTTCTAAATACAAACATTCCCACTACAGTAAAGTACACATTTACTTTGGAGAGTGACAGACATCCCATTTTTTAAGACTCCTTTTCTCCATTTGTACCTCAAAGGCCCTACATCACAGTTCTTACGCTTACTATTATTAGCTATTTTACTATTTTACTAAATACTACTCTATGTGAAAATTTGCCACAAAACAAGAACCCCAAAACTTTCTCAAAATACCCAAATTTTCTGCTTTCTCTGCTCTGTACAAACAAAAGTGAATCAGAAAGACCTAATCAAAGATATTTCTTCTTAGTCTGTCAATTTAAAATTTAAAATAATATTTCATCGGAGACTGCTGTTTTATTAGCATTAATTACAATCTTGGAGTCTTAAAAATGTCTTAAGATTTCTATGTCTGTGCCACCTAAGCATTGTGCTTTGTTAATACACTTAATAGCACTCCAAGCATGACATTTTTATTTTAGCTACAGTAAACTCTTCTGCAAAACCCAAGGGTTAAAGCTAATTCACCTTCTGTCTAGAAATGTTCTTCAGCCCTTTCCTTTGTTAGAAAGGAAAATGGTTGTAAATACCTGAAAGATACAACTGTAGGCTTGGGTAGATTTTCTAAATATCATTCCTTGAAGGCATTATAAAATTATGCTGCCTAATGTAATGTAGACCAATCAGCAAGATATTTTTTATATCAATAATGGTGCCATCATATGCAGCATCTAAAAGACATCTGATGCACTTTCCCAAGGAATTAAAGAAAGAGGTCAATCAACAATCATAGAAGAGAAAATATGATTTTTTTTTAGTTTTTGGTTGTTTTTTTTTTTACAAAATTGTTCTCGAAGATGTGCTAAAAGTGTGAAAACAGATTTTTAAAAAATAATTAGCATTTTATAAATTTAGATAATTTTTGGGATTACAGAAACTACACAGCAGCATTGAATTTGTGAAAAGCTTTTTCTTCAACAACTTTCAGCTACTTTGTCCCAGAATTAAGACAGTAACTGGAGAACCTGTAAGGGGGATTCAAGTGGCTGTGACAGTGGGATTGAGGTGTTTTGGACCAGATGTTACAAAACTGTGGCAGAGATGGGACAATCTTCAAGCCAGACCCATCTTGTAATAAGTCTCTGAAAGCCCCTTTGCCCTCAATGTGTCCTCAAATATAAAACTACATAATAAGGAGTTAGTTTGGAACTATATAAAAGTGAACTTTACTAATGAAGTATTTTCTAATTCTTTTTTACTTTCTATTCCCACATCTGAAGGTGTTCAGGGATCCTAGAGCATTGTTTTGTCTCCAAGGATTTTAACAGAGTAATAGAAAGATATTCATAAAGATGCCAGAAAATTTCTAGCAGGTGCTGATATATGAATAGAATATCATCAGAATTCACATTCTCCTCTAGAAATTTTCAAATAATTATTGTTGCATCATTGGCAGGAAAAAGAAATAGTTATAAATCTCCATTGACCTTTAGGATTTTTTTACCAGTAATTACACCTTGCTGGCATGAAGATAAAAAAAAAAGTTATCATTTATGACATAAGTTACCAAAAGACTTGAAGTAGAGAATTTCTTAGAGAACATGCTTCAGCAGACTAGAAAATAAACTTATTTCTTACTGGATTTTTGAAAATAAGTTTGCATATGGAATTTGGAGCATACAATAACTTGATTTTTTAACATTTTAAAAATATTTTATAGGATGAAATTAAAACCTCAGGAGTTAAAAAAGGGGCTCTAAGCCCTTCTGGGACAAGGCCATGCTTGATCTGGAGAATGTGCTTGAGGCACCCATCAGTTTCAGTCTTGCAGTGAGCTGGAGAACTCAGCTGTGTGCTGCTTCCTTCAGTAAATCCACTGAGTTAGCTGAACTCATTGCACACTGAGTCACAAGGAACTCTTATTTTTGCCCCCAAGATAAAAGTTTAGAAGTTTTAAGCACTGTCTCCCTAATACAAGGACCATACAATAACCTGTGTGTGTAAATACTTAGTTGAAACTGGTATGAATCACAGATAATCATACTTGCTTAAACAGACTAACATGTATTATGAGCAGCAATTCCTTTTCTTCTCCAGAACCACTTAGTAGGAGAAAGCCCTTGGTGTTCACAAGCTTTACATGGTAAGAAGGATGTTTTAATTATTTTATTTTCATTTATTTTATCACCAGGTATGGGTTGATATCTTGCTTTGTTTCATTTTTTTCCTCTTCATTAGTTGAAAAGGTGTGCAGTCTTTTTATATTGTAGTACTGAGAGAAGGATTAAAAAGAAGGTGGTAGGTAAGGTCCTTGTTTAAAATATGGTTGTAAACCACCGACCCACTGTTTAATTCTGGCATTTGATAAATATCATAATGGCTATTACTCATTAAAAATTATAATATTGCAGGAAAATTACTTCACTTCGCAGTTTTTAATAATACATTTGTAAATATGGGTATTTTATTCCCCTTAACTCTTCTGAATTTTCCAAGAGGTTCCAGGCTGTGTTGTGGGATTATCTCAAATTAAAAGATCTGAAAAGTTTCCAACTTAAAAAGATTTTTAAAATGTTTAATGTTTTTTTTCTCTGTTTATATCTGAAGGAAACTTGAACATTTTTATGTCATATGCATGCTATTCTAGTTCCTAAACTATTGTATTTTAGAATTATCAACCATGAAGTCCCTTAGCAGCAATTAAAGACATCTTTTTGCTCCAGGCTGTATGAAATGCACTAAAATTCATGCAGCTGTTAATGGCATAGTTTGTAAAAAAGTAAGAGAGGAGTGTTAGATTTCTGTTGTGATATTTGATCAGGTGGAACTCTCTGTTCTTCTCCAAGAAGTTGCACTCTGCAGGAAAGAAGAGACAACACCTGTAAATAATAGAAGCTGGAGAGAGACACTGGGTGCTATTCTAAGAGCTCTTCCTGAGCTGGGGAAGGGAAGGCAACCCTAGACAGAAGAGATTATGTTAAACATTGATGGAAGATGGTACCAGGTGTTTTCATGCCTCAACATGCAAGTGTGATGGGAGGATAAAAAACAATTATATAAATACCTTTATTTGCCAGTTCCTCAGTACCAGATAAATTAGGGTGACAGGCAAATAATTTTGTTATTTTTATATTTTTATATTTTTTTTAAATTACACAAGCAGTCACCAGCCCAGCTGAACTGTCACTTCGGCTCTGTGCTTCGGGGGAGAGCTGCAAACATGAGCTGGTGGCTGTTCTCAGTGGAGCATGGGCCAGTGGGAATTGGAATGGCAGCACTGGCAGGATCTTCCTGCATTTCCTTCCCCACATGGCCACTGAAGTTCTGTGTGACTCCATAACAGCTTTCCTTGCTGGTATCTGGTATTGGAAGGAAGCTTTGAGGTAAGTGGAAAAACATCACTGAAAATATTCTGCTGTTGTCTGTCCTCAACAGGATTGCACCCCTTTGGAAGAAGATAAATCAGGGTGATAAATTCTGTGTTCTACAAGCTTCAAAGTGAAGAGTCTGTATCATACCAAATTAAGAAATGCATTATAATCTCTTAATATGAAGGCAGAAAGACTATTTAACATAATATGCCAACCAGAGATAGCACAGGGAGCCCATCAAAGCACTTCATAGAAAGCAAAGAAAAATAAATTTGCTTCAGTGGCCAGTGCTCAAAATTATAAATCCAAAAGAAAAACAACAGGAAAAAAAAAATAGAACTAGTGAGACTTCAAAATCAGAAGAAAGAAAGAAGACTGAAAATAATTTCAGACTGCCTAAGGCAACCATTAAAAGCAATCAGATGCAAAATATTTGTGGATATGTGAAGCATAACTCAAATTCCCTGAGACAAATAGTTAATTTAATTGCTGAATTACCATTTATATTTTGAAAATTCTTTGAGATTTTGCTTTTAAATGAATAAACTTTTCTAAACACAGAAGAGGATAAAAGTCATGTCTGATATGTATCATAACTCTGTAAAATTAAGTAGGACTGCAAGACCAAAAACAATACAGAAAATACCAGGGAGGAAATGAGAAGAGATAGAAAATTAATTTTATTTATTAAACATATGTATCTTAAGTCTTTGTGTAATCTGAGGATCTGAATTATGCTAGCATAGACAAATAATGAACTCTCCTACTTTATAATCTGTACTCTTCAGTTATTGCTAAAAATAGTTAACAAAAATAAAAAAAAGAGTTGAGAACAAAATAAAAAAGTAGAGTTGAGAACAAAATTATTTGCCTGTCACCCTAATTTTTCTCTACTTTAAAACTATTGCTAATCTGTGCCAGTGATGAAACAAAACCCTTTCAATTTTATCATTCAGTAGTAGATGGCTATTTCTTTTCAAAATTGGGCATTCTAGACTATGGGACACCTGATTCTGGATTTTATTCAAGACAGTGGAAAATTTGAGCAGCTGCCCTGGAAGAAGTGAAGCAGTCTTTTCAACACAAGTCCAGATGCCCAGCATCTGAAAGCTCTCTACTGCTCTTTTGCTCTTTTCACCTTTTCCCAGGAAATAGTCACCTTTCCAAACCACTAAGTCAACAGGAATCAACCAACAATTCACAGCATCAAGTAGTGGGGTGCTATTATATGGTGGCAAATGTGAGATATTTCAAGTTAAGAGAACATTCATCCTTACCCAGTGGTTTTTTTGTCATGGAAAAATTACTGAGCTTGTGAGGAAATGTAATCCTCTGTCTAGTTTTGAACTGGAAGCCTAAACTCTTAGAACTATTTGCCACGTGAAATATGTCAGCTTTTTCAAAAAGCCCCTAATGAATTGCAGCATAATCAAAATTGTGCAACAAGGAAAAGCAAAAACAACAGCTGCCTTTTAAAAAAGTGAGTGAAAGGGGGAATTGGCAAATTCCTTTCAAATGACCCACTCTAGTGAAAGCATAATTTCATCCTCACTTTAATTAGTCTAATCAAGATAATGTGTAATTAATCGTTTAAAACTGGATGGTGGATTGGAGAAAAGCAAGTAGAAATTGTAAATAAGTCTTTGCTATGCAAGAAATAGGATTATTAGCTCTCATTTTAGTCCTCTGGGACAAAAATTTTCCCAACTAGCCCCACCCTCCTCAAAGCAGTCCTTGATCTCCCAATTACATTTTCAATGGGGAAAGTTTCATTGCAGTTAATGATTCTACACATAGCTGAGAATCCTTATATGTGTAAACTGAAGGTTTCAATTTATGGAGAATTATACATTAAAATGTCTCTTTGGTCATACTTCCACAAGGATTCTTATTCCTCCTTCTTGGATTTTAGAGTTTTTGGAAAAATGTGCAGTTCAAAATGCTTCCAGTGTATTTGATTAATAACCTTTTGAACTCCAAAGTTTTCCTTACAGTAAATGCAATAGAATGAAGACTAGTACATTTAGTACTTTAATTTTTTATTTTATAACTTTATTCCAAAGTACTACAACATTTACCACTTTGGAATAAAGCCAATATTCATTTAAAATAAAATACTATAGAAATCACTTTTTTTTCTGAATACAGTAGAGGACAAACAGATGTGCCCTGAAAGCAAGCAGGTATTTCCCATCTCCTGGAGATATTTGGTGAATATCTGTTCAATTTCTAATGCCTGTCAGGCCATGGATCTGTCATGATGTGAGATTGCATACCTTGCCATAGAAATATAGATCCTGCAAATCAGGGCTCATTGGAAAGCTCCATCTCTATGTAGGTAAACAATTATCTGAAAAGGGACTTTGCCTGTGTGAATATAATTGTGTGATTATATCCTAAAATGTTCTTCCTTTCCCATAAAACTTGACTCCCTGAAACAACTCTGAAAAGGGATGGAGATAGAAGGAAAAAGAAATGGGGGGAAAATCATTATGTTTTCTTGCAAAATAAACAGAAAGAACAGCTGAAACAAGGATCAGAGACTTCTTGCATTACACAGATGTTTCCTTTGAAAAACCTCAGCCCTTTTTGGATTTCAGTCATAAGACTGAAATTTGGCTCTGATTTTCTTCAGGAACATGTAGAATGGTATAGTAAGCTGACTCAGAAAATAGTTTTTTAAAAAACATCTTTTCAATTTGGTATGTTTACGTCAAAATGTTTTTATTTGTTTGCAATTTAGAAAGTTTGTTTAGAAAATCTGCACCATAAAGAGCAAACTTTTGCTTATTTCTCGCCTAGTTTAACTCGTCTTGGAGTAGCTGAAAGAGAAAATGGCGTGGTAATTAAAGGATAGAACAAAAAATTACCCTCTAAATATATCATTATCACCTGGAGTAATTTAGACATTAGAAATTATGTCTTTCTAGCCTTATGGAGCACTAAACTGCAAACTGGAATTAGGATTTTATTAAAGCAGCATAGATGCCACAGGTTTGGTACCTATGTTCAATTCATGTGATACAGAAGTCCCTTTTAGACACCAACAGAACAGGAGAGTGCAAGTCTTCCACAGATTCAGCACTCTGATTGCAAGCCTGTCAAAGTGGGTGTTAATGCCATTTTAGCACACCTAAGGAGTTTGTAATCCTCAATTTTTCTGGAAAATTTAAGAGTTTGGCCATTCTTAGTTTCATACTTGCATTTCAAATATTTATGGAGTCATGTTGTTGGAACTGTGAAAATAGTCATTACAGGGTTTGGATAATGCCTTTAAGGACATGCTTCAATTTTGGACAGCCCTTAATTGGACAGGTCATCCTGGTAAATTCCTTCCAACTGAAATATTCTATTCTATTCTATTCTATTCTATTCTATTCTATTCTATTCTATTCTATTCTATTCTATTCTATTCTATTCTATTCTATTCTATTCCATTCCATTCCATTCCATTCCATTCCATTCCATTCCATGCCTGGTGATAATAAGGAATTTCCAACCTGTCAAACAAGCCCCATTTTTTTTTCTCTGCATTATTATCTACCTATTAATGTAATTTTCTTTTTTTCCAAGGGTAAAAATAACTGAGACAATCAGAGGAAAACAGGCACTGGAGCTGTACTCAGGCATTTTTTTGGTGGCAGTGGATAGCTTTTGGTCTCTTAGGTTTGGGGTTTTTTTTCCAATCCTGCCCTATAAACAGCTCATTCTAACCCTGGTTGAGCTGGCACATTGTTTTGTGTGGTTTAACATGAACATGCTTTAAGTTTAAAACAAATTGGAGAAAATGTTTTGGTTTTTTTTCCATCAAACTGGTTTTTTTTTTCCTTTTTCAGTCAACATATCCCATTTACATTGTCCCTCTGTCAGTGCAATGAAGATATGATGCACTGTGAAAAAGAAGCGGCTTAGGCCAACAAATAGCTGGGGACTGCTCCATAAAGCAGGCATTGAAATATGGCCTTGAGGTTGTGAGGAAAGGCTGCAGAGGCAGCACACTCAGGTTTCCTCACCTCCTCACCTCACAGTGACCTGGGGCCTCCAAGCTTGGTTTCTTTCAGTCAGGCAGAATGATGAGGACAAAGGGTCAACAAGTCAATACCATCCCATCTACCTCCCCGGATGCTCCTGAACCTGGCAGCTGTGAAATGCTCCCATTTTCTGCCATTAGCTCTCACCCTGTGCACCAAGCATTCCACAGCCATAGAGGAAATCTGTGAGAGAAATGGAAATGGGTTGTAGGCTTTTCAGGTGAATAGTTTGTAGCTGGTTGAGAAATTCTTTGGCAGAAGGGACTGTGAAGGGTCTGCAGATACAATATAGCCAGCTTTACATCACTGCCCAAGCCCGCAGCTCCGCTCTGAAAATCCCAGGCTGTCTGACTAAATTATTTCAGAGCAATCAGAATACTCTAAATTGCCTTTTAGGAGCAGACTGAGTCTTGCTAGTCTGAGATTCAGAGTTTAATATCTTGGTGAGTCTCATTGTACTTAAAGGTCCCTAGACAGTCAGCCTACTTCTTCTTTCTCACAAATTTCTTTATTTCTCAAAACTTTGCATAATTTCCTATGTGTTTCACTTTTTTGACTCTTTGTACTTATTTATAATATTTTTTCTTTGATTTTCATCTGCATGTTGTGGCTGTTACTGTTATAGCCTTATTACACATAGACATCCTTAACCTTTATAACTAATCAAATGTAAGCAAGCAGCAGGTATAATTTCTGATTAAAGTTAAATTATAGTAATTAAAAAAATATGCATGTCAATGTTAAACAGTGTTCTTTGAAAGCTT
Source organism: Leucosticte australis (assembly GCA_025504685.1). NCBI lineage: Eukaryota > Metazoa > Chordata > Aves > Passeriformes > Fringillidae > Leucosticte > Leucosticte australis. The sequence goes on from JANIJU010003062.1 coordinate 62,876,727, forward strand.
ATTCTTTTGATTTACTTTTTGGGGGTGAATTTCTTTATTGATTTTTTCTTTTGTATTTAAGCCTACCTATTTGTATTTATGCAGTATCTCACATTTTGAATAAATCTTCAAATGCAATCCTAACAATGTAAAAACTCCTTGGCAGCCATTCTCTGCCAGCCTACTATGTATATGTTTTTATATAGAGAGATAAATAAAAAAATAAACCACTAGTCTTAGAAAGTGGTTTATTATAGAAAGAATACAAATTTATCTTCTTCCAGATAATGTCATCTAAGATCATAAATTGTTCTGAAAGGGCTGCTGGCAGCCAACTCTTAAACTGTATTAGGTTTGTCTGCATTAAATCAAAATGGAAGCAGCTGGATATGTCTGAAAGTCAGATTCCCATTCAGCAGCAGAGAGAGACAAAATCTGTAGGAGTAAACATTCCTATCAAAACTGAGATTATTAAGCAAACAATAACAAAGAAAAAAGCAGCCTCATTAAAATCTCCCCTCCTAACTGTATTTAGCATCAAATCAATATGGCATTAATGTTGCTGATTATATCAGTGGTAGCCTGCCCTATGTTGTGATACTCTTCTATATCTTGCTGAGTAATGGGTAAAATAACATCATAGATTATTGTCCTCAAAAGGATTTTTGCTCATTAAAGCTAAGTGAAAATGCAGTTTTTACTCTTATCAAGGTCCATGTCAGCTCCAGGAAGTGGATTATCCTCTTCCACAGTCTGCCCTCTGCATCATCTTTCTAGTCACTAAATATATGTTCTTCCTGACCAAAAATCCCTGAAAACCAACAAACAAACAACAAACAAATGAACAAAACCCACCAAACAACAAAAATACCACAAAAACCCCAAACCCAGAATAATTTCCAAAATATGTCTGTTTTATTTAATTTCCCCTATGTGTAATTCTTAGAAATCAGTCCAAAACATTACACACAGAATAAAATGCAATGCTAACAGTAAGGCAGATGGGATGAACCATGAGTTTAGGGAAGAAATGTGTGGGGAATATATTGGGGAAAGGAAAAGACAGGATAGGATTCTGATTGTAGAACACTGAGAAAGAGCAATTACATGGAACTTTTGTATTCTGAGTTCCAGTCACCCTCAGAATCACAGCTGGTTGCTTTGGACATAGGTTTTGTACAGTGGCATAGTGAAGAAAGGATGATTTCCCTGATGGCAGCAGCTGGTAATTGTTCCTGGATGATGGGATGTGCTGCAGTTTCTGCTACACTAACAACCTAAACCAACTATATTGCATCTAGTGTTTCTGCTTTTTTAAATTGCCATTTATGATGCTAGGCATAATTAACACTGTTTTCAATCTCATTTGCATACTTTTTTATTTGCCCTCAATTGTGGGGTGAGGTTTTGTTTTTGTTTTTTTTTTAATGTAGGTTCTTTTCCTTTAGCAACTTTATGTCTGTCTTTCTTAATGCTCTTGGAGCACATGCTTCAATTCCCTTTTCTTTCCTACAGTAACTCTCTTTATCTGAGTCTCACTTCCATTGATGCAGAGCAATTTTACAGATAAAGATACAGAGTGTACTTTTTTCCATTTATAAACCTGTATCTGTGCAAATCAAGTATTTACATATGGTGGACTAGTTCCTATACAACGGACAATGACAATGAAACATTGCACTACAAAATTTAATTTCAGGTGCCCAACTATTTCCTAAAATGTATGTTTGGTATCCAGACTCTCCGAATCCACTACACAGGAAACTTGAGTCAAATTCAGTGAACAGTCAAGCAGTTCACTGGAGAGCCTGTGAAGGTAGCTGTAAGGAGGAGACACTCTCCAAAGACAAAGTTCATTCTTGAGCATATAAAAGGTCTTTATCCCACTTTAACAATCACCCCAGCAAAATTCTTCTGTTTAAGGCAAGGAATTATTTTCTTTATTTTCTACTTGGAAGTAACAAAACAAACATAAAATCTCCCTGTTTCTAGATTTGAGCATTCCTTGGAGGTTGATTCTGAATAGACATTTAAATTCCAACCGTTAGAGAAGAAGAGGGAGTGGAGAAGGAGACAGGGATGGAAAGCATTGATATACTCTCTTCATGTCAAATGGTTCAAACTTTAGTCATCTTGGTTTTGAACCTTCTTGAGCCTTAGCCATGGTGTGGATATCAGGTTGCTCAGCAATATCAGCAGGATAAAGCCACATTATCCATATGAAGAGTTATCGTATTTGCAGGGTGCCCCGTGGCAGGAAGGAATGATGCATCTGACTCCATGTTCTCCAAAGGCTAATTTATTATTTTAAGATATTATATTATATTAAAGAATACTAAACTAAGCTATACTAAAGAATACAGAAAGGCTAAATACAGAATGCTAAGATAATAATGAAAACTTGTGACTCTTTCCAGAGCCCTGACACAGCTCGGCCCTGATTGGCCAATGAGTCAAAACAATTCACATGAAACCAATGAAACAACCACCAGTCAGTAAACAATCTCCAAACCACATTCCACATGAGCAAAACAGAGGAGAAGCAATGAGGTAATATTGTTTTCCTTTTTCTCTGAGGTTTCTCAGCTTCCCAGGAGAAGAATCCTGGGCAAAGGGATTTTTCCAGAAAATATGACAGTGACAAAGAGTGGTGGAAATGCGAATCATGTAGGTCTGCCTGGAGGAAACTTTGACATCCGGTGAATTTTTAGAGCACCTAAAGAAACATGAGTGTCTCAGCTGCTGGTAGCTGGACTAGATGGTAACTGTAGTTCCCTCCCAGCTGCAGCAGTCCATTCTAAAGTAGAAGAAAGTCTACAATGATCCATTCAGTGACAGTGGAGACCATGGGCACCATGGAATGTGCACCATGGAGTCTGATCTCTGTCTATCCACTTCCTTCAATGTAAATTTAAATTAGCTTTTGGAGTTGGACTTCTTTTTTTCCTGGTATTCCTTTGTATGCTTTTCCCCCGCTAAAGATGAAGTCAAGGGCCGGTTTCTATTTTTCTGTGAGTTAAATAATGATGAAAGCCAAACATTTTATGAACTGCATTATAGTATATATACCATAAATAAAACTTATTCTGCTCTTCCACCATTCTGCTGGAAGTCTAATGATGAGTATGAGTTTGCTGTACTATCAATATAGAAAAGGAAAAGGAAGCAAACAAGAAGAGTGCTACAGTTCTCAGTATTAAGCAATTGTTTGAAGTTAGATGTGTATTTTTTTTCTTTACCTTAAAAGGTTCTTTAGGATGTGGAGTTTAAGATACCAAAGGTAAATAGTTGCCCTGTTTTCAATGTATAAAATAAGTGATTTTTTCAATTGAACCTGGAAATAATAGATAGGCCATTCCACCTTGGTTTTTAAGCAAAAGCTTCAGAAATCACACAATTCTATAGCACAAATTTGTTAACATGCAGAGACCTTCAGAGTGGTCCTTTGGCTTTCTTGCAAGGTGTAATGACTGATAAGTTAAAAAAAGAAAGGTTTTGGCATCTCAATTCTGATTTTCTTCACTTTAAATACTGGAATAATAAGCATTCCTATTTCTACAATAATGAACAGTCCAGAACACTTGTGTAGGTGACTTGAGCAAACCCAGATCTGCTAAATTGCTACTCCTGCCATAGTTACAGCCTGTGACAGTGGCCATGCAGAGGTTAGTGTCAGCATGGGCCAAGGACCATTTGTAGGAAGTAGCTCAAATGTAACTGTCTTGTTTCAGAAAATAAGATAATTTTTTGTGACATTTAGAGAAAATATAGTATGGGAAAATGATTAGGGGTAAAATTGGAGAAAACAAGGAAGTTATGTTCACATTAACCAAGAAGTTATGTTCACACTAACAGTAAGGAAAATATAGGGTGAAACTGCCTGGGTGAAACACAGTTGCTGCTCCATGGATGGGATCGGTCTGCGCATCCCACTTCCCACACACAACACATGCTAAGGGAAACCAGAAGGAGGATGGAGCAGAGTGGAGACACACAGCCATGCTCTGTTGAAATCCTTGCAAGAAGGGGAACTGTTGTGGTTTTGGTTTGCCAATTTGAGATTTCACCAATTTGGAGATTTCCCGGCCAATGCACTCACTTCCCTAAATTCCTCCCATGCAAAACCAGGACAGGAACTCCGTGGTACCCTGTAGCTGATAAGTCTCATTGCAGCTGCCAGCCAAGGGGGAAAAAAGAGGTCTTTGCTGCTGAACCAGCAACCATGGAGAGATCACAGATGTAACTGTGCACACTTCCATCCCAAAGGCTGTCTCAGGCGTAATGCTCACATTACCTACCTCTGAGGTACCCCCCACTGAACGTGATGGATTACTGGAGGCACTCAAGCTCCACCTGAATATAAAATGTAGTATAAAATAAGTTAGTGTGAGTCCTTCAAGGGTGCTGGCACTTGCCATTAGCAGGAACATACTTGGCTATGGAGACCTGGGAAGGCATCTTGCCTATGCTCTTGGCATGTGTCCCTCAACCAGCCAGTCCAGCTGCCCTTTAACACACTGGCATATTCAGTGAAGGGTCCCCACAATGGGATGCTGTCAGACCGATTGGGCACAAGAGTTTTGGCTTTCCTGGGACACTGACAGACTAATAAAACACAAAGAGTTTGAGAAAATCTCTGCTTTTCACATGACGCCACCTTTCCTGTCCCACCTTATCTAGAGCTATTCCCTCTACTACCATCTAAACTCAAGGACAGTTTGTAGAAATAATAAAACTCTTCTTGATAGTGGAATTCTCTTTAAAAGCATGCATGGAGTAAGTCAGAGAAAGGCCAAAGCACAACATTAAATAAACTACCAGGGCACACAAAAGATAATAAATAATGCTATGAGTGCATTAGCAGTAAAAGGAAAACTCAGGAAAGTGTTGTATGCTGCTAAGTGGTCTAGAAAGGCTCCCTGAAAAATAATGATAACAAAACTAATAAATGGTTTTTTGTTCAAGTCTTGTCCATGTATGCCACTGGATATTATCAATAAAAGTAACACAATTATTATCGACCACAAATATTTTCTATCAGACTAAAGAAAGATGGATTTGTATACTTGAACAAATTGTGGTTTGAATGGGCTAAATGAGATAAAATTGATTCAAAGGTTTCCAAAGTATGGTTTTAACAGTGTCAGAGGCTGACAGACTATCTCTTAAAAAATAACAGGAGAGGTTCCAGAAAAATGGAAGAAAGCTCTTTTTGCTTAAAGGAACTACAAGGAAATTATAGCACTGTCAAGGTAATATAATTTATGAGAATAATTAACTCCTTATCAGGACCTAGGATTAAAAAAAAAAACTGTTATGAGTAAGAGCTAGTGAGGAATACTAGAAGAAATAAAGTTAAACTTACTATATTATGAGTGAATGTAACTCCCCATGATACATGGTTAGATAAGAGAAGTAGATGCTTTATAAGTGCTTTAAGTGATATTTTTTTTTTTTTACCGTGTCTTGTTGGCTGTTCAAGAAATAACATACCATGAATTTCTAGACAAAGCATTGAAATGAACCTGTATAATCCCTGCTCAAAACAATCACACTCTATTTCCTTTGACAAACATATCCTTTCATTTGTGGGGGTTATTTGGTTGTGCCTTTGGAGATGATCAATACAGAGTATGTTTGAAATCAGACATTAAAGATTAATCATGATTTTGGGCATCCAAGGTTATTAACTTGTTTTATAATGGTGGGTAGAAAATACATGAGATTCATTTGTACGATATTTCTGCAGAATTGTGAATTCTAAAAGCTTTTTCAGGACAGACATCCTTATTCTAACAGCCAAGGGATCAGAAAGAGCCCCTCATTGCTCATGATTAAAGTGTTTTCTATAGTTTGTCTAGTTACTTAATGACATGTGATTTTGATGAAGGTGGACTAACATAAAGATCTTTACCACAGAATTTGATGAACATCAAGGTTTCAGTGGCCAGGCTAAATTATTGAGGAGGAAGTACTGTAATAAATGTAAAACAAATGATGCTGTAAAGGCATCATTGCATGGTATCTACTTGATTTTTTTTCCAGAAGTTCACAGTAATTTTTTCAGGAAACCAGAGCTAAAAGGGGATTATTCAAAAGTGTCCACTTGGAAAAATTATAATCACATGGAAAGAATTTGAAAGAATGTGGAGCAATTTCTCATAAAAAGCCTCAGAACCAAGATTTTGAGTTAACCTGTGTTCAGTCCTTAATCCTATGAATCACCACACTTTTCTCTTCCTAGACTAACAGAAGACTAAAGTGCTGTATTTTTTAGTTAATGTAATCTGTAGGGACTGTTATTAACCAGCCCCTTTGGATACAGAACCCCAAACCCTTTTGAATGCTGGTGGTGTGGGTAGCAGACATCTTGTCAATGAGATAAAATGGTCTCCTTAGGAAGTGAGAGTTTGTCTTACAGTCTTGAAGGCAGGTGTTACCTTCCAGTCCTTATTGTGATACTGAAATTTATCCAGTTTTGAATTACTGGGTCTGTGAAAGGCAGAAATGGTGTGGAGAAGAGCTCGAACAGGAGAGCTACTAGGCTTGCTTTCTGTAATGAAAGTTATCCTTGGTAGATCAGTTGTCAAAATTGTTTAAACAGCCACTGAAATACTTCATAAAATGAGGTTTTAGCTTTTCCTCAATGTCACCTTCCTAATCTAGTGAAAAGTAATAAACAAACCTTGTTTCTTTAAAATACTCCTCTGATGAACCCATATATATCTTGATTTAAATGTATACAAAAAAATGCTGCACAAAATAAATTTAAAAAAATACTTTATAATTGTTTTAGGAAATATTCCTGTAAGTGACATTCTTATTGTAGCTATGTCCATTCAGAAGGAAAAAAAATTCATACTATGTCATTGAATCCACTACAACCCAGACATTAAATTTGCATTTTACAAACTAAGTAAATAATATTATTTCACTACTGAATCAATGTATTCAGCAATTTACATTTGATTTTATAGAAAAAACCCAAATCTGAAGCTCAGCAGACTTCTTACTAGTGGCTGATTTGACAATTGTGGACAACAATAGTATCAGATATACAATATATATATCAATTAATTGAAAATTTTAATTTCTGAAAGCCCTTTCTGATGAGTTCAGCCTGTACAATCAGGTGCAACCCCTTAAGTATCCAAATGCTGATATTTCTGGTAGTTACCATAAGATAGCCTTATAACTATGAAAAGTTGCAAATATTTTGCCTATAAATTAAAGATGTAGGGACAAAACTGAAGATTATTTTTTGTACTCTACCTGTTTTTATAGTAAATTTCACAGCTCTTCAGGTGGGGACATATAACAGTGCTGTGTTAGGAGTATTCTGTTCCTTATTATTGTTTCCTAACAAATTATCTGAGATAAGTAACATCTGATGAAACAGTAGGTGAAGAGATAATTTTACGGCAGTGAATGAAATGGTGATGTGAGGATATATTTATATCACTGGAAAAAGGATAAATAAAGAAAAGGCTTTCTGCTAAAAACATAATGAAGAAAAAACTCCTTTGAAATAAACCTACCATTTTACGGGTATATAATGTGAAAGGATATTAGAGAAATATGGGGCAGATTGTGAAATGAAAGTTTCATGACAATTAAGTCAATTTTTCCTTGCTTCTTTGATGTTTGTTGTATCAAAGTTAAGTATACCTAATTAAAAAAAGGTTTCTTTTTGATTTTATAAATTGATCAAAAAATGCAATAATTTTTCAAAGTGTTAGGCTTAGAAAAGTCAAAATTCTCCTAAGGTACTGAGAAAACCAATCAACAGCATGTAGCTTATTGCCTTGCCTTGACATTGCATTAATCTCCCAGCAGCCTGTATAAAATAGTAATTCAGATAATGTCTTTCAAATGTTTCTCTGACATTTTAAAAAATAAGCTGGAAAACAATCATTTTTGTTGCTGTTAAGCAACAAATGCTTTAATTGATTACTTCCTTTGCTAAAGAGAAATCAAAATTCTGTCAATAAAGTCCAAAACTCTGGCCAAAAGTAAACACAAAATATGTAATTGATTGTTGCTCAGCTAGTGTTTTGAAAATGAAGTGATCTTTAGAAAGTCTTCAGAATGGGAACCAAAACTGAAGCATACAACTGAGGGGAAAGACCAACACGATGCACTGTATTATGGTGTAACCAGTGTTATATCACATTATTTAAGCTGTAGATTCCCACAGGATGGAAACAACACATTTAGAGCAAGACTCTGAAGAATTCCACTTGGGCTTGTCAGCCCAATATACACAACCTGATTTTATTGTGCACACAAGATGTCAGAAAATATGCAGCCTTCATCTACTTAGTTTTGATCATTTCCATTTCTAATTTGGATCCCATTGTTGTTTTCAAGATGACCCTTAATTTACTTAATGACCCTGTAAATTTTTATTATTTTTAGTAAAAGAAATAGATATCTAAATAGTTGGCTACAAACAAATTAATTTAATAATATATACAATTTAAAAATATATGTCCTACCTTTATTTATTAGAAGAGGGAAAAAGAAGAAATATACTTTTGATTAGGCAGTATGTATTTTTTTGCTATAATTAATTGTGGCCAGTAAATGCAAAATTAATTTCTAAAAATGTAATCATTTAATCATGTTTTCTGATGAATTTTGATGTAAGTATAATTGAATGGATTGTGTAAGCTGTAAGAGTTAGATATGTATCACTCCTGGAGAAGATGATGACCATAGGTATGAAAGGCATAATTAAAGTGATTTTGCTACCCTGATCTAGTCGTCTTCTATAACCCAGTTTGAATGCTGGAACCATAACAAAGAACATTTTGTGGAGATGATTAGTTTGGTTTCTTTTATATTTTGTGTTGCTCATTGGTTGGTTTTTTTAAGATAGCTTTATCTATTGGTTTCCATTAAAATAAACCTTTGTGAATATACAAGAGTGATAAATGGGAGAAACAGCAAATTGAAACAACTAGTGGTAATTGGATCCAATCTTATTCAAATCACATCTGGCATTTAATAAAACACTCTTTCTAAAAAATCTTTTTCTAGAATTGGGGAATATTCTGTAGGTACACCATCTTACAAAAAATTCTCATTTCTTTATCTGCCCAGGTTTCAAATGTGACTAGATCTCTTTTATACAGTTTTTTCATCTTCAGTAATGATTGCAGAGCTTTGCAGCCTGGTATCAATTATAAATGTCACAAATATGCTATTAATTTCTTATAACAGGACTTCCATTTTTAAAAAAAATTATAAAATCCTCACACAAATGGGAAGACCTTTTTCCTTTTTTCAGGTTTTACCACTATTTCCTTGTAGCTGGTTTTCAAACTACATGATTGTGTTCCTAATAAGTAGAATTTGAATTAATCATCAGTATTGCAAAATTTCTGCATCATATCATTATAAAGAAATCTTCCTCTTAAAGAGCAGACTTCAAAAAATAAATGTGCAGATGAAAAGTTTGTCTTTGAGGACTGGCTAGCATTTCACATTGCCATTCTGTTAATCATCCCAAGATTTAAAACTGCCTGCAGTATGTTGTGTGCTTTTGGCTTTAAAAACCTCTGAAAACTGTATTCTACTCACTTTCTTGATAGTTTTAATTGCATTAATATTTAATGTACAAACTGTATTATAGGACTGACATGAACTGCCTCTTGATTTCACTTAAATAAAACCAGGTGTTCTAGAGTCTTCAGTTATTCACAGAGTACAACTTCTGTCATCACATAATTTTTATCATTATGGAAAAAAACCAAGTTATTCCTGAACAGGAAGCAGTACAGAAATTTGACAGGAAATATGTAGCACTTTTGTTGTAACATTGTGCTTTCAAAGCCATACTGCAGGTGTAAAAAGAAGGTGAGTAACTGTTCTGGTATCTTTTAAGCTATGGGGAGGCTGAGTTGTAAAAAGATTAATAGAAGGGCTTAAGGCTACTCAGGAATTATTAACAAAACCAGGATTTTCTCTTTAAATGCTCTGGCTTTTAGTCCAGCCTTTTTCCACCTTGTTCACACTTCTCACGAACAGAATCAGATTAGGCAAAGAGATTAATTAACAGCATCTTAAGTCTTCTGTTACTTTCTTCCATGCAGTGTAAAGTCAAAATCACTCAATAAAATCTACTGAATCATACTGAATCTAATTGCAGTTCAGCTGTCCTTAGCAATTCCTAAATTATCTTCTTCTCTATGTATCTCATATGGATCAGCATGGAATTTGTTTAGCCAGAGTCAAAATAACAAGAGTTTTGGTTTTTTGAGGATGTGGTGGGTTTACTTGAGGACATGACTGCTAAGGATTTGACTGTGATAATTTTTATATTTTACAGGAGCTTTCTAAATTGCTCATGACTCTTGAAGTTTGAAAGCTGCATCTGCTCTTTTTCTGGAAGAGAAACATTAAACATCTTAGTAATATTTAACTACTTGGAGGAGATTCAAGATGTCTTTTGGATATTAATTTGCTCCAAAGCCGCAAAAAAATTTATGCTTTGACCCAGGTGGGTGTATAGTTACATAGGGGTCTTTATGTCCCCTGTATAATTTTTGTAATATTTAGGATATTTCCCAAGTCCTCTTTTGCAGCCTCTAGTACCAGGAGAGATGAAGATGTTCAAATATAATGTTCTCTTCAGTGTATGCTATCAGATCCTTTAGGGAATTCTCCTGCCTCAGCAGTGTCTGCTAATGTAAGTACTAATCTTGGGGTACAGAACTGTTAGGGGACACATGCTGTGAAACAAAGTTAATTCAGGTGTGGACATCATGTTTTAGGTGCTTCTTGGAGTTGGATTTGTTCCTGGCTAGACTGAGTTCACCTCAATCCAAATCTGGGTCCTCCTTCTGCCAGATCAAACAGGTAAGCAGCTTTCATTCTGCAAGGTTTGTCCCAAACCTTCTGTTTTTCTGCTGAGGGCAGATTCACTGTGCAGGAATCTGCATGCATTTTAGTGTGGAGAATTCATAAAGGATGAATCATACTGGTTATTGGGACAGCAGGTGGGTGGGGGATGCAGGGCAGGGATTTTGAGTATAGTTTGTACCTCAAAAATCACTACAGGCTTCTTTTCATGGAATATGCAGCACCAATGTGTTAGTCTTGACACAACTGTTCACAGTCACTCATGTGCTGACTGGGCTTGGAGAACAGATGTGCCACAGCCTTTTGTTTCCTAAGCTGTATGATCTACTCAGTTTGTCTGGAGCTGGCAGTGGTGTGCCAGGAGCCAGCATTAGGCTTGATCCTTGGTTAATATATGAAATATTGTTCCAGAACAATTGGAAAAAACAATTTACTATTGGCATTTGAAGGTGCTAGAAGTATAGAAAGTGTTGTAAATACCAGGCACATTTGAGAAATAGTTTTTAGACACCTTTGTTAAATATCTGCTTCTGTTTAAAGCTCCATCTGAATTTTAGGCACCCAGAGTAGAAAAACTGTGGCTTTCATTTTTTTTGTCCCACAAAGTAATAATTTGTTATCTTAAAAAGTTCAAGAAAATGTAAAACTAACATGTTTTCACTTTCTATGTTACTGGAAATATAACAGCCATAAAAAGTGAGCTGATCCCCTTTTTACCTCCCTTTTTTTTGCAATGAGATCACATTTTTTAGTGATACAAAATAATTCTACAATATATTAGAAGTTCTGATACCAGTCATGAATTCTTGAAAGCTCCTCTGTAAGATCCAGTTATCAGCTGTTGAGGAGACACAAGCAAAAGCTATGTCCCATTAATAAAGTTCATCACAAAAACTGGTGATGAACTACAATTACTCCTGCTCAGGAAAATCCTTGTTGAAAAATACATTGTTTATAGAAAGCTGTGGGGTGTGAGTAAACTTTGTTTACTTTCAAAAGGAACATCAGGAGTATGATTAACTGTGATGTTGTTGGGAAAAAAAAATAGCATATATTTCATATGTCATTGTAAAATACACTTAAAAACCAGAAGATTGAAAAGCTCTTTGTGTTTGTTCGTCCCTTTGCATGGCTTCTCACAGAAATAGTGGTGCCTCACCAGTGTCTCTGGAACGTCAGAGAGCTTCAAGACTCTCTTCTTTCTTGTCTAGGGCCCCTTGCCTTTCAGGTCACAAATTAAAATCTTGCATAACTCTTTAAACTCATATCTATTTTCCTACTCAATTAATTATTATTATTATATCCAGAAAATTGTATTAAAAAAATTAAGGCCACAAAGTGGAGCATTCAAATTAGAAAACATTAAAATTAAAATTCCCCGTGCAGCTTGAGTTTGGCTCACTTGGACGTGTGCATTATAATGGTCTTTAATTGCATCACACAGAATGTTTTTTATATGGGATCCCTGGCTCCATCAGAGATGGTACTTTCTTAATCAAAAGTATTCAGTATTTTGTTCTCTTGTCCTTGTGTGTGGACATGCTTTATTGGCTTCAAACTATTCAGACCACACTCTAAGCAGAAATTATTGATTTTTCTGTGCTATTTTCTAAATGGAACTCATTAATATAATGTCAGACATTACTTTATATTCTCAAAATCCTCATAAGGTTAAGGGATTTTATTATCTTCATTATACAGATGGCAATGGCCATGCAGAGAAATTAAGCTTACATATATTCAGTAGGGTCTCCAGTTTGGGGTGTCTGTAACCTCTTATTCTTCAGTGTGCTTGGCACAGTGTAATTCAAAACAAACTCAGGATATAGACCCTGCTGAATTCTCTATTTTTCCTAAATAGTTCCAAATCTGACTGGTGATCTTTAGTGGAAAAGCCTCCAAAACAAATATTAAAAAATAGCCTTTAAAAAGTCATTATAAATTTTGTAATCAAACTTTTTCTCAGGGCTGCCAAGGAAAAGGCTAACATCTAATCCAGGTCTGCAGTGCAGATACAGCTGCCTCTTTTTACTTCTGAAACACCCTCTTCCCTTTCCAACATATTCAACAAAAAGTAAATAGATGGTATAAAGATATATATGAATATGCAAAGTGGAACGAAATAGTGAGAATAAGAGTGATTTTCTAAAGTGAATAATGGGATATCAGTTGACAACAGCAAGTAGTTTAATGAAAGATATAGGCAATGAGATTAAATTTTAGTTGGGGACATTATCTCAGTTTTACTGTCACTTTAAAATTAATTTTCTGCTGATCTTTGAATAAGCTTATATGTATGATTGATAAAGAAAACTTTATTATATTTATGTTTATTGGCTATATTAATATCAAGTAACTGTGTAATATGTATATATTGGTCATATATCCAAACAAGGAACATAAAAGTATTCCCTCACATCTCACAGCCATCTCATCAACAGTACTGGAGTCTTAAAATCCCTAAACCAGGCCTCTGATGTTTGAACTATCAGAGCAGATGTCAAGCTGCCAGCTTCATCCTCTGAGTGTATCAATACTTTGGCAGTCATAAACTGTAGATTTTGGGTGAATTGACATATCTTTCCTGCTGATGGAGGACATTGGAATAACAGGTTTCACTTGGGAATCTGGATGTATTCTCACTGCAATGAGAAGGCTACAGTTTATTTCTCAGTGAACTCATCATTTTCCCAGCTTCTCCTTAGCATGAATGTCAACTTTCTTCCCCTATAGCCTTCTTCAGTCTCACCCATCAGTTCCCTGCTCCTGTCCTTTCTCAAAGGATTTCTCCACATATATGCCATTTATCTTTGTGTCCCTTTCCAGGATCAAATTTGTGCTTCTTTACAGTTGAAGTAAAGGACATCTTCCATTGCGATGTTTGGATGCCAGAGGAAGGTGTCAGCACAAGCACACAACTCACCTTTTACTCCTTTGCTACGTGGGGTATGTGGAAACGCTTATTTCAGTGAGATTATCTCACTGAGGACCTTGTCAGATGGGATAATAAAGAAAACCAGTTAAGCCACAGACGAGGTGGCACAAACCTGATGGACTAAGGTAGAGACAAAACCAAGAGACGAGCCTCACTAATTGATGGGCTATCAGGAATCAGCATGAGGGGTATTACAGCCAGCCAGGATAGAAACCTGAGGGTTCAAAACGGGGAGGAGAGGCAAACTGATGAGGGAAAAAGCAAGGGAAGGGAATGGGGAGAAACAAAGCAGAAAAGTGGGATGAAAGGGCTGGTCCCATACAAATAGGGCCACTGTGCTTATGGACTAAGCCCAGTGCCTGATCACCACAGTCTGTCCCATCTTTCGCTAATCTTTTCCTAACCAGGTCTCTGCACAGTCTCATTATCTATCCCATGTGTGAGCACTGCAAGAACTGGGTGCCATCCAGTGGAGGGGAGTGGCTGTGAATGGAACTGAGCTGGTAGGTCCATGCTCAGCTTTCAGAAAATTCACAGAATTCACAGAATCACTAGGTTGGAAGAGACCTTCAAGATCATTGAGTCCAACCCATGCCCCAAACACCTCAACTAAACCATGGCACTGAGTGCCACATCCAGTCCTTTTTTTAAACACATCCAGGGATGGTGACTCCACCACCTCTCTGGGCAGGCCATTCCACTCTTTCTGTGAAAAAAATTGTCCTAATATCCAACCTGTATTTCCCCTGGCACAGCTTGAGACTGTGTCCTCTCATTCTGTCCATTTCTACTCGGAGAAAGAGACTCTGGAGCTTTGCTGTGGGTAGAATCTGGGAGTGGGAAATCAGGAGCTGCTGTGTCCCACAGCCTGGGACTGCCCTGCACAGGGCTCCAGAGGCTGGGCAAAGGAGGAAGTCCTGGGCCAGGGCAGCTCTAACATCCCTTAACAGACAGGTTTTCATTTGACAGAATTCCAAAGATTAAGTTGGGCAGCATATAATTTTCAAACATTATAATCATAATCCAGCCTGATTCTTGGTGCAAATATAATGACAAGGGTCTTCTTTTAGATGTGCAGGACAAATAATACTATTTTTTAAGTGAAGCTTTTTGTAATATTTATTTCCTAAGTTACTCTATGTATACATGATAATATTTTTCTAAAAAGTACAATCATGAATAAGATGATGTGAAATTTTGAGACAAATTGAATATGTAGCATTCTTCATCTTATTTAAATAAGGCTTGGCTCAAACTCCTATTTAAGATCATAATATGGCAGAAAATTTCTGTTGCACTTATCCAGGCATGGATGAAATTAGAATTTATAAATATCAATTGTTTCAAGGCTATGCTGGGTTATGAATAATGTCCTTTGCTGTATATCACTACAACAGAAAAAAGCAGAATAATTTCCTTAGGACTATTGAAAACAATGGGCAAGCTCTCTCCCTCCTACATGCTTTCATACATAGAGTTTTCCCCAATGTAACACTTGCTCAAAATATTATGGTTTAATATAAATTTGTTGTGTTGGTTTTTGGGTCTGCTTTTTTTTTCCCAACAAGCAGTGAAAATGATCTCTACAGTAACTAGTAGCTCAAGCACTAAGGTTGTTTGAGAAAATTGAATTGTGCTCAGGGGCAACTGTGCTTATGAAGTGTTTAGTGCATGTAAACAAACAGAAAACTATGCATATTCCCTCAGCAAAAGCTACTTACAGGGAGCAGAGAATGTCAGTAAATAGGTACATGAGGTGGCTGTGGCAAATACTGCAGAGAGAGGAGGAAAGGCAGATGCTGTTATGCAGTGACACCGCACCGAAGACCAGTGTGTAATGTTAAAATGAGCAGTTTTCCTCTTACAGCTGGCCATGCACAGCAGAGTGCACACTTGGAATATATAATGTTGTAGCATCTGCTTCTCTGTGAGGGTTTCATTCTCTTCTTCAGAAAGCTATAATCTCAAATCTTCTGTTTGATAACTCTGATGTGCTTGATGGGAGAAAAAAGGCTGCAGCGCTGTCACAATCTCTAAGTCAATTCCTTCAGCAACGAAAGAGACCCCAGAAATTTTGTACAGCGCACTGCAGTGAAAACACAAAAAGCAGTTGCTTTTCTGCTTGCTGCACTCCAGTCATTTTCTTTTCTTGATGCAAGATGGAGTGCAGGTGACAAGGACTAGTCTAAAAGGTAAAAAGAAAGGTATTTCTTTTACTGTTGGAGCAAGTCACAAAAGAATGGATATTTTCAGAACTGAACTTTATTGCTTTGCTCATATTTTTGCACTTTAAGGCATAAAAATCTCTTTGTAAGATGTGAACCAAAACTGGTTTGCACAGATTCTGTTTTGTCACAGAAACCTTGTTTGTTTGGGTTTTTTTGCTTGTTTTTCAAAATTGCTTTCTTGGCCAATATTTTTAAAAGTTTTAAATATTCTAACATTCAAGTATACTCTTTTAATAGTAAAAGATATGTATATAATTGTACATATGTATATACATATATGTATACATATATTTATATGATTGTTGTTCCAGAAAAAGATAGTGTGATTTTTACTGTATTGAAAGATAGTAGAGAAATTAAAAATTAAGAATGCAATTTAATACAGTTTTCATGCCTGCAGGTTTGACCCCAATGAATAAACAGTGAAGCTTATTTAGTTTTCTCTGGTTTCAAACACTCCTTCCAGGCTATGGCAGCTTAGTCTTTTTAATAATGTTACTTTGCCTTTGGATAAAAGCCTGCTGCATCCACTGATTCCACAAATGAATGTACAAATATTAAAAGGGGAAAATGGATTTATACCTGAATATTGGATGGATCTAATTACACTTTAGAATCCAAAAAAATCCCACTTCTCAGGATTATGGAGCCCTAAATTCCATGCATAATTATACATCAATTTTGAAAAAGTAAACCAATTATAAATTGGCATATTCACATAGAAAGTGATTGAGGATCACAGCCTCTTGGTAAACATAAACAATCTATTGAAAGGTACAGGCTTTTTACTTCCTTTTGCCAGGTTGACTGCACACACCAATGATCACTGCCTCTGCTTTTCTCCATCTTCAAATCTTTCACATACAATCTTTCCATCACCACTTTTTCCAGGGAATCCTTGCAGCCTTCCACACCTATCTCCTTTGCTGAAATTTTCCCTGGTCCCTTCAGATCACCAGATATTTCCTCCCTGCTTTGTGTGCAGCTGTCCCATCTCCACCCAAAGGTTCAGTGCTTCTTTTTTTCTGCAACTTGTTAAAGAACACATGTCAATATGCTAATTCCATAAGGCTTCAATTTACCTGTAATCTTTTTTCATAATTACTTATTTACTCTCACTCCCTACTTATTCCAGCCAGTGCAGAGATAAGCCTAAAAACCACAGCAGTGTGATGCCTGAATGTGCAAAACACGAGCTGCTGTGCTGCAGGATACAGTGGTGAACTGCAGGGTCAAAAGCTCAGTAATCCAAGTAGAGGTGAAAGAAGACAGACATTCCTACCCATGCAGGAAAACCTGGGATTTCCTGTGAAGCAGATAGAAAAAAAGTGGGACACGACATCTAAATAGGAGGTAGCCCAAAGAATTTTATTTTTGTTGTCTTGCTAGTCAGAGTTTTCAAAGAGGGTAATACTTGCTGTCAACAAAACAACAGTTCTTTTGCCAGAACATTACTCTATTTTATTTTTCCTGTCTTGAACAATATGTTTACTTCTATCCTCCAGCTATCCTTTCTCATTTTGTCAGGTAGGATAGGAAAATTGAAATCTCTCTGAAAAAAAAAAAAAATCCAAGAAAGCCCCCCAAAACAAACCAAAACAAAAACAAACAAAAAAACCTAAACAAAACCTCAAACCAAACCAAACAAGAAAAGAAGTTACTAACTCAGGCTAAGATAGCTTATTTTCTCACATTTCCCTCAGAGACATGTTACAAACCAAAGAGACATGTTACAAATCAATCCTGACCGGCAAAAGTATTGTTCGAACTTCCACAATTGCTACAGATCTGTTTCTTATATCCTTTCAGGAATACTTGGAGGTTTTTTATCACTGAAGGGGTATCGGGGACAGCCAAAGGTGATACAGAGACTCCATCATCAGAAGGCTGAACAAATGCTTACTATAGCTGAACAAAGCTATACTATATTACACTTATACTACACTACATATCTAGTATACTAATATATACTAATACTATACTATACTATACTAAACTATACTATACTAAAGAAAAACCCATGACCCTTTCAGAAGGTCAAGACACAGCTTTGACCCAAGTGGTAAATCAGGCAAATCAACCATCAGCAGAGTCCAATTAACAAATCCCTTTCAGAAAACAATCTCCATAACACGTTCCACGTGTGCCAAGCAACAGGAGCAGCGAGTAGAGATAAGAATTGTTTTCTCTTTTCTCTCTGAGGTTTCTCACTGCCTTCCCCCAGAAAAATCCTGAGAGAGAGAATTATATCTCTCTCTGTTCAAAGAGTATGTGAATACCACATTTTTTTGCTGAGCAATACTATAACAGCTAAAATTAGACTTGGAAAACATTAGACTATAGGCCAAATGCAAGAAACCTGCTTGAAATCAGCTCAGAGGAGGAGAGGTTTCAAGTTGAGAGCCTGTGTTCATTCCAATGCATTAAAATGTTTTAGCAGCTGACTAGAGCTGTTTCAAAGGTAAGAGCAGATAGTCAGAAATATAAAGGAAGCCAGAAAAAAACAGCAACTGAAGCAAAACTGTGGAATGTAAAAGGGGGTGGGGATGTTGAGGAGATAGAGGAAAAAGGGGCTTTTTGAGTCTGGATGATTAATAATAGAAATATTGTGATTCTAAGACTTCAGCACTTTATTAAATTAAACAGATGAACATTAGGGAAAAGGCTAAGCCTTCAGGAATCTGGAGAAACTTGTGTAGCAGAGAATTTTACAACTTCTTTATCACAGACTGGATAAGAAGGATTATCTTTGCTACAATAAGTTTATTTTTCATTTTTGACTCCTAAACTTATATGGAAATCAGAATAAAAGCAATTCTGGAACAACTGTTGCCATCCTGAAAAAGACTTACTGGATAAGCAAGTAGAAGTTGTTTAGTTACCATTTAGTAAAAGAAACCTTTCTCTTATCAGCTATGCAAAAAAAATTAGTTCCAGGTGAACTGGACTCATTTACAGGTAGGAAAATGTAAGACTTCTGAAAAGACTTAATTGAAAGTGCAGTAGTAAATTTAATTTATCTATTTTTCCAGAAAGCTTTATGTATGCATACTCCATGTTAAGAAGACAAAACAAGAAAATACACTAGAAAAGAAACATTTGCATTTTAACCCACTTAAAGGCACTAATTTAGATGACAGTAGGATGGTTTAGTACCTGCTTAGTCACAGAAAAGGTTTACTCTGTTGTTGTTACTACATAATGCTATAATTATTCTTCACCTTACTTCTCTTTGATCTATTTGTGTGTGTTGTTTATGAACTATTTGAACTGTTTGTCTGACACATCATTGTAATTATTTTCTGTATTGAAATCAGTGTATTTTTTATCCTTAAAAAAATTGAGAAATAAATTCATTGCTAAAGCCTCTCAAAATGTGTTAGAATTAGTGGACTTCATGAATGAATAATGAAGAATTTTTCACTGTGGTCATCATTCCAAATTCAATTATTGTCTACACCTGAAATATAGTATTAACATGACAATTGATGTAAGTACTGCATTTCATCATGTGCTAGAAATTTCTTATAAACTTATTTCAAATTCTTAGAGTCTCTAAGTTTTTCTGCCTTGGTTGATGGATCTGGTCTGCTTAGATATTTTCCTACTAATTTTTCTCAAATGTTTTCCTATTAACTTTTCTGTAACTCCACTCCCTGAGATGCTTTCTGTGTAAAGAATCCCAGCTGAAAGTCATCAGAGACTTGGGCCTGGCTTGCACCTAGCAAGGCATTGTTCTGTGAAAGCAGCTAATCACTGTCATTTGTACTTGTCCCCTGCTACCTTTTCTGAAGAAACTATGAAAGCATCAGGATCAGACTCTTACTTGCTAATGCCAAACAAAGTGCCTTTCAGGTGTCAGTCTAATTAACCAATCACTGATTTTCAGAGAATGGGAAGAATCTCCTGATGAACAGAAGCTGTGAGGGACTGCAGATATCATTTCCCACTGCCAGTGGTGGTGAAAAAACTGCAGATATCTGTACCTATGCAAGGCTGCCTATAAGGTTTTTATGTCATGCAATCCATCCAAAAAAACTGGTGAGCTTCCATTTGGTGAGCTCCTTGATGGTCAAGATTTCTTTTTCCAGGTCAATTTAACTCTTCTGCTGTTGGTCATTCAGCTACACTGTAAAAGAATGAGTCAATAATATAGGAGAGCTATACGGAAAAAGCAAAATGGTCCAAATTCCCTTAGTATTGGCAAGGATCTGAGGATGCAGACAGCAAGAAAAACTGATCACCAGAGATGAGAAATGGTTGAGGCATTCCTTCAAATGAGATTGCATATGTCACTAACTATGTAAGGTCTCTTTCTCAGGAGTCTGGCAAAGGATGATAAAGGTAATTTCCAGAAAGACAGTGGACTTTGTCATATCTGATTGTAAAAATGTAGGAAGACTTGCATTATTACTTCACTATCCCTGAAAATTAGTTTTTTTACTTGACTGTGTAAAGTCATTTTGGTAGAAGATGAGGTTGCTGCTTCAGTGCTCAGGCTGTGGTCCTTAAGAAGAGAAAGAGATGTACAATGATGTTACACAGATGAAAAACAGTGCTCGACATTATTTTTCTACTTGTAGCTGTGGCATATTCCAGCACATAGTAAATTATTACCTTAGATATAATTCATAATATTGTCATTGACTCTAACTGCTACCTGTGATTATTTCTCGTCTTCATTTATATTGTTGCTATTACTGCTTTCCTTCTCACTTGCTGTATCATTTGATAAATTAGAGGACAGGCTCCTTGGGACAGCAGCCTTATTTGCTGAATGCTCTCTGTGATGAAGAAAGTCCTGCTTTGGTCTCAACCAGATGTTTGCTAACACTCTAAAGAGAAAACAAGTGGCTTCAAAATGAATTGTGACCTCTGAAACAGCTGGAAGTAAGGGTCTCATCCTGAATTTGTTGCAGATATTTCACTGTCTATTTATTTTATGTCTAAAAATGGTGTATGGGGGAACTAATTTCAGTCAAAATAAAAGGAAATTCATGTCTTCCACTTTTTTTGTGAATGAGACATCCAAAGGTTTAAAGTCTTTTCATTTGAACCAAGTTAGCGATTTCTTAATTATTTTAGTTATTTATCTAGCATCATTAATACCAATATCTGATTTTATACTCTTTAAACATATGAGAAAAGCCTCCCTGGTTTCAACCTAATGTATGTCCCAAGTGCCAAATACACTTGTCTGTCCTCCTGGTTTTTTTTTCCTTTGCTGAAAATACCAGATTGTATTTACTCAGCTGAGTCTCTTGTGCCAGCAAGCAGCAGGCGTGCTGACACCTCGCCACAGGTCACCAGGGATCCAGTTTCTTGAATGTATTTAAATATTCTGATCAAAATACTGATGTTGTCAAAAGTGAAGTATGGATGTGCATGTTCTGCAGCTCCTGGTTATCATGGGATGTTTCACATGAAATGAAAAGCAGAGCAGAGTTAGTCATGTGAGAACCTCTCCTGCTTTCCCTCTATGCTTCACTGCTTCTTGTCTCTGTCTCTGAAAGCAATACATAGCCTTTGAACACCCAGAGCAGTGTGCTCAAATAAGAAAAGATAAACTCCTAAATGAATATATGGAAACAATCAGCAAGCATGGAAACTTAATTTCATAAAGCAGAGGTTTAGATGGGATATATTGATTAGAATTTTTGAAAAATTTGATATTTAGGCAAATACTGATTTTTTTTGTTCATTTTTTTTAATGGAGGCATCATAAAAGACATTAAAATTAGACATTTATTAGAATCCTGTAAGGCACAGTGTAAAAAAAATCTATGCGTCATTATAAAAGAAAATTTTTAATGCTTATCTTCATTTAATTTGTCTATAATCCCAAACATATTAGAGAACTGAGTAGATGAGGGATTGTCTAGGCTTGAGATTATAGTAAAAATAGGGGCATGAAAAGTCAGGAAATGCTTTTGGCAGGAGATGTAGAGATGATTTTTAAAGAAGGGAAAGATAGTTCTACTGGAAAAAAGGAAAAGAGGGCATATACTCAAAGGTTGCATTTGACCAATAATTTAAATAGTTTTGGTTTGTTTGCATGTTGTATTGCTATTTATATGCAAGTCAGGATCTGGAAGAAGGGGGCTTTGAGATGAAGAGCTAAGTTTCTATTCGAAAATAATGAAAGAGAATACTCAAAAATGTGTTTGAAAATGTAAAATGGATACTTGATATTTCATATTTTCCACATCCTCTTTCAACCTATAGCTAACAGAATTGAAGATTGTGTCTGTGACATGGCATACACCAGTTTAAGCTTATCCAAGAGTTTCCATACTTTAGTTTTGGATACTAAGAAATGAATTACTGTTTTTACTGTACCTAATGAGTTGAATGAAATTAAAAACCAGTTATGCAGCTTCTGAAATTAGTGGGCCTAGACACACTTGCTTTCACACAGAGAGTCATAATGAAAAGCAAAGAAATTTCATATCGTGAATGAGATTCAACCTGTTATGTTTAATTGAAATGTATTTCAATGACATAGCTAACAAAATTTTCAAACAGTGCCAGTTCAGTTTCATAATATTGACTATTTTTAGCCATCATCATAAAATAATTTAACATTTTCTGGCAATAATAGTGAATATTCTAAAGTTTTACATATACTTTAGAATAAATATATAATTTTCAAACAAGTGTGGAGGATTTAATGTGAAATACTAAATATCAAGGCTAGATAAAATGGTATGGTTTTGTTTGATTACACTGTAAAGCTCAGTAGTTTATTGCTATTTTATTATTTCATTTTTTTCATATTGTTTGGGGTTTTTTTAAATTTAATTTTCAATTTATTGGCCTAACAGCTTCCCTTGGTACTTAGCAGAGTCTGTTCAAAGTTCTAGAGCAGAGACTGAGCATCATTATTTTCCCCTGATGTATCCTAGCAAATTTCACACTCCTGTTTCTCCATATGCAGCCTGTCGTAATGGGGGCTGATCCTGACAAGCTTCTTCCTGTGAATTCCTTGGTTTATTAAAAACAGAGGTTGTAGACTACCTGTTACTGAGCAGAAACCCCTGTGACAAAAGTTATTAAATAGTATGAAGTATAAAATCCAGAAGAGTGAGGCTGAAGAAGGTGCCCCAAAGAGGTCTCTTACTGTGATTCCAATGTGGGATGAGGGAAACTCCTGATGACAAAGTGCAGCTATGCCAGCTTTATAAATCTGTATTTTTAGATCTTCTTTGCTTATTTTATATATACTTTTGTTTGTGCTGTCTGAGTTCTAGAGATGAGCCTGTGGAATGCTCTTTTCTCCACATTATCCAAAAATATTATAGGAGAAAATGTGATCAAATTTCTAGTATTAGAAATTCCCATAATATATGAATAAAATTTGATTTTGACTCCACCACAACTTTCTGTTTGTGACTGACTTGCCTTTTATGCAATAACTATCTAAACTACCTTGCCTATGAAGAAGCTTATAAAGCAATATATGACCATAGCTTCTGCAATAGTTTCATGAAAATAATAATTGAATATTCCTCTTTCATTTAAATAAACATTTAGTAATTAATTATAAATTTGTGGGTATTTAGTTACTTAAATAATCACTATAAATTTGAATTTTTTATATAGGACTATTACAAATTAAATAGCCAACTTTGAGCATATTTTCTTTGAATGCCAATGTTAATTCTATCTTACAAACATGTTCATTTAACAGGATCACTTTACTACTTTTGTTTATTTCCTCTTCCCTTTGTTTCACTTTGCTCCCCACAGCTAGCTGCCCATAATTGTGTAACAATAATAAAAATAATAATAACAAAATAGAAGAGTCAAATGGTCCTGTATAAACTTCTTTTGAACAATTTTAAAGTAAGCTCTTTTTTCTGCTATTTTAATTTGGAAGTGAGCCTTTTTCCTTCTTAATTTAATTCCATAAACTCAGCTGCTCTAAAGGTTTATCTTAATGGGTTTTTAAATACCCATTGTCAGAATGTCCTGTGGCAATCTGGTTGTGATTCCAAATGGCATCCAGCTGGACAGGAAAGGCTGCATCAAGAGGTACACCAAAATAAAGTTGGGGGTTTTTTTGGCTTTGAAGTAAAAATCCAGTATAAATTTCATGAGTGACTCATCTGCATTCCATTTTCTTTTATGCAGGTTTTATGGAGGTTGTCTCTGGAAAAGCCACAGCCAAAGGAAGTGTGCTTACTTGGAACTTGAGGATCTCAGATGTATATATATATAAAATGGAAAAAAAGGAGAGGGAGAAGATGACTTTAAATTCTCTTATAATATTAAATTAATATTATAATATTAATTTAATATAAATTAAATTCTCTTATAAGTATATAATTATAAGTTATAATTCTATAGGAGCAGAAATTCTGCCTTTGGTTTATTCCTGATAAGTGGAAAAGAGCAAGGAAAAATAGATTTAGAGACATTTTTTCCCTATCTGTATGTTTTGTCTGGTACTAGTGACACAGTTGCCTCTATGTGTAATTAAATGGTTCTTCCAGCCCTGGAATTAGCAGTTTGCTAATGTTACCATTCTGTAGAATGCCTTCTTGATGATTAAAGCATGGAAAGATGGGGAAGGGGCAATTTGACCTCCCAGGTGGCTCTGTCAAGGACTCAAACAGCCTCCTCATGTGGTGAAAAGACAAGAGTAGTGTTTTGACCCCTTTGAGAATCTCCAGTTAAAAAAAATAAAAATCATTCCTATCTACAGAAACACAGCTTTTAAGTTGTGGAGAAATTCAGCTACAGAAAACCCACACTTTTCAGTTGTGGAGGAATAAACAGTTTATTGGTTCATTAACTCAAATTGGTATTTTATCCTAGGATTTTCCAGATTTCTGTATTGAAATAATTTAAACATGGAATATGAACATGTCCCTATATCCAGAGCAGAAGAAAAGGAATGAATGAGCACACTGAATATTTTATGAGGAGGTTTCCACATCCATACTTGAGCATAAATTTGATGACTGTTTATAAAACATTATATGAGAGCCAGAGAGGCTCCTGTAACATGAGATTAGTCCTCATTTTCACTTTCAGTGGGGTTTGATAAGTGATTATTTTTGTTTTGCTTCTCTGATGGCACAGATGAGGCTTTGATTGGCTCAGATGAAAAAAATCATGATAAATATCATTGCTGCATGGGCAGTAAAACAATTGCATGTATTGGTGAAAGTGCAGATTTCTGTTTTATCTCATGCAGAGCTGCAAGGAATAGCCTCATCCTAGAATTCAAGATAACCTAGTTGTTGAAAGCAAAGAGTTGATAATTAACAGGAAACTCTCCAGCTACACAAATAAAACATCATATTCAGATTTAATATGTGACAAAAGTGATATCCCTGCATCAGCATATTTTAGACTAAAACCCTGTCCATTTTTAATTCCACTAAAACTTGTGGATGGTGAGTGTAATCTAACTTGGAAGTGCTTTATAAAAATTATTTTAGAATTTTTTTTGAAGTATTACTTTAAAATGCATCAGAAAGGGCAATAAATTATCCTTTGCTAGTGCAAACCTGATTTTCTGACATTTGGTGCAAGCTGAGTTCCTGAAATAAAATACTATCATATACAAAAAATAGTTCTGTTTAGCTATGGATACCTTTAAGTACAATTGCAGGGTAGCTTTAAGCACAGTTACTGAGGGCTTTTTTAGTAATTTTATCTTATTTAGTAATTTTATCAGTGCTGCCATTGATGATCTCTTTGTTACTCTCATCCTAGATTTTCACATGGTGAAAATTCTATGGGCTGGTACTTAGAGTTAAAACAGAATTAAACACATGTCCTACCAAACAAACAAAGGAAAAAAGCACTGCTCACCACCTTGGATCTTTAAAATTCACAGCTAATGACTCTAGAAAGAAAGATTTTGAAGACTTTTCCTTTTTGGATTTTCCCTGGTCATTAGAACAGCAAATACATTTTTATTTCTCATATTTTCTTTTGTTTCATCCTTTTAATTGCTATTCCTAGATTTCCTTTTTTTTAAATTTAAATATATTTTTTTCTTTCCACACATCCAATAGTGCTTTGATCAGTAGTCAGTGTCATCTTAAAGTATGTCCATTTATTTATTTCTGGCACTTTTTTTTTCACACAGAAATTTCTTTTCTACTTCTCCATTCTGGTCTGGTTTATTTGGTTTGTTTTGGGTTTTGTTTTGTTTGTTTGTTAGGGATTTTTGGTGGTTTTTTTTTTTTGGTTTATTTTTGGGTGGGTTTTTTTTGTTTACAAGCTACACTGAATAAACTGCTTTGACTTTCAAATGTCATACTCTCAAGTTCTTTCCTGCTTACTCACTTCCTTGGGACAGCTTTGAGATCAGTACATTCTGCTAAGGACCAAAGGCAAATTTGAACATATGGCAACACTTCTAAACTATGCAGATATTTCACTAACCCACTGTTTCTACCAACAGTCACTTGTTTATCTCATTTATTTCTATTATATACACTTGTTAAGAAGCATCAGTTCCCAAATGTGTCAGTAGGTGAAGTAATTCTCATTATTTTCTCATGACTAAAAACACATGAGCCATCGTTCTGCATTGAAGTCTAGAGTTAGATTTTCTGTGTGTTTATCCAATTTTTTAGATGAGCTTAAATACTTGAAGCCTAAAATGGAAAAGGTGATTGAGAAATTATCATCAATCGTGGGTTTTATTCAGTGAGTCACAAAACCTGAAACAAGGAAATGCAGCTTGAACAATTAATAGGCTGCCCCATAGAAATTGACTCAATATTGGGTTGAAGGTTTATTTTAAATAATCATGAATGTCTTGTTTCTCTCTTCATGAAGAATCCAGATATTCTTAATTCAGTACAGAAAGACTGATTTTCTGCCATATTAAAAAAAAAAAAAATCAGACCACATTTTTTACAGTTAAATAGCTTGACCTTACACATGATTTCAAATATTTTCCATTAAAAAAATTGCATTTTAGTAGTAGGCATCTGATCAAACACATGTTGTATGAGAAAAAGACTATGATCTGTAAAAGAAAGAATAACAATACAAATCACACATTCAATAAAAAAAATCATTGATTTGGAGAGTGAACAAATTGAATCTATGATAAACAGCTCACTAAGCAAAAAAAAAAAAAAAAAAAAAAAGAATTTCTAGAAAATGTGTTTGCAATTTAAACTAATGGCAGTGGTAAAAATTCACTACCTTTTCCATTGTTTCCATTGCTGGAATATTAAAAAACTGCCTTTAACATAAAGTAATAGCCATTTTTCTTTTAGGTGGATATGTATTAGACAGTGAATAAATTAATGTGTATTATTTTACTTACTGCATTAAATAAGATTATGTTCTTGTTGTGGACATATTGCCAGTAAGGAAAGGGTACAAAACACAACAGTTCTGTATAGAAATAGTTTACTGCTCCAGCTGATAATGACAAATAACATATTGATAAACATACAGGTTCTGAGCATATTTATTGAAATGGATACCTTATAATTAAATTTAATGTGCGTGCCATTTTCAGTGTTTAGATAGTGACATTGCAGAGAGTAAGATAAAGTACATAAGAAATATACACTTTCTATAAATTATGTTTCCAAGACTGCATTTAGAAAGAGGCACAGTAGAAAATAAAGATGAAGAGATCTTAGTTATGATGAATTATTCATGTTGTTGCAACAGGACAATATTTATTCTCAGCAATACACTTGTACCCCTGGAGACCTGAAATCCATCAAAGCTTGTTTATTGTGGATTTATAATCAGAAAAAATAAGAAATATTCTATCAACACAATTGCAGAAAATTTCTTCTAAGAAGGAGGGGGGATTTTTTTTTTCATAAGGAATTCCATTGAAAAATTCAGGCTTATGACAAAACAAAATACTAATCATGACCTACATCTGGTTAGAGCTATTAAAATTAAATTTCTCTGTTCTGAATAGAAATATATAGCATGCTCAGCTTATCTGAGCAAGGAAAAAAAATTAAGTTTTTTTTTTTTTTTAAATTCCATGCATACAAAAATATACAATTTTTTTTATCAGTGGAACTTCTATAAAATCTGATATAATTTTATAAGATCAGTCCAGCTAAAGTTGAAACAGGTATTCTTACTAATGCAATGAGAGCCATTGGATTAAGAACTGTGTGTGTTTTGCGCTGCTTTAGTGACTTTCAGAGTCTGTGGTTGCCTTTCTTGGCCGGTGACGTGGAGAATGGCCTGCAGAGGAGCTGCCTGCTCCTTGCCCTGACAACAGCAGAGTCTCCTGCCTTTACAGAAGAGTAGGCTGGAATTAGGAACACAGTCCACACTGTCTGCTCCCCGGCTTCCCTCAAAAAATCTCCTTTCTTGACTGTCACTTGCAGTGTTCTTCTGAGATGTCACATTTCTGCTCGGTGAGCAATGTGCTTGCAGCCCCACACAGGGGTGTCTAAGCACCAAGATTAGGGGCTTGTGGTTGATTTATCCATCTCATCCCATCAAGATAAATCATGAATTATATATCATGAATGTGTCGGGACTCTTGATACCTTAGAAAAGTGCAAGTTCTTATCAAAAATTTGAAGGAGAGAAAAGCCTTAATGACTTGGCATGGTTGACATAGCAAGGAGGATTGATTGTTTGCTGTATGCAAATGCAAACAGGGTTACTCACTGAGAAAGAGAAAGAGCTAAATCAAGTAAGAAGATATCCAGCAGATGACTGGGAGGTGGTTTGGGACAGCCAGCACAGCGTCACCAAGGGCAGGTCCTGTCTGACCAGCTGTCCTGGGGTGACTTTATGATGCTTGTATCCCCATTAATCTGTTTAGCCCTTTTTTTTTGCACCTTTAAGACTGGTTCTGAGTGAAGTGGGGAGAGAGGAAGTGCAGAGTTTATCAGAAACTGCACTCACTCCTCCACGTTCCTGTTCCTGGGCTGTGTTGTCTGGAGATGGACAGATGGAGGGAGAGGGATCTCCTTTGCTTTTTAGTTAGTTTTTAGCTAGCTGAGGCGGAGAAGTTCCTTGGACTGTGTTTTTTTTTTTCTTTTGTTTGTAACTATTCAAACCTGGACTGACTGAAGAACCCAGAAAAACATCAGCAGCTCACACCTGGGCCCAGGACTCTGCATTCCAGCACCAGAGGGACTGATAACAAACTGAGTGAGCTGAGCTACAGCCCACCAAGGGCACTTTCTGAGTTTGTCATCTCTTCAGAGCAGCAAGAGGATTTGTTGTTTAGTACAATGGTGGTGAATGGTGGTGAATGCTTTGCTTGTTAAATAAATAGGTTTTTTTTCCACTTTTCTCCAAGGAAATATTTTCCTGAACCAGTTGGGCAAGGGGTTGCTTGAATCTGCTTTCTGGAGGAACTGTTTTAGAGGTTTTCTCCCAAATTTGCCCTAAAGCAAGACACCAACCCAGTGGTCTTCCATGGTGGGGTGACTCCGTCAATGGACAAAGGAAGGGCTACAGTTGCAATTTACCTGGACTTCTGTAAAGCCTGTGGCACGGTCCCCCACAACATCATGCTTCTCTCTAAATTGGGAAGAGATGGATTTGATGGATGTTAGGTGGATTCTATGATTCTGTGATAGTTATAAACAGTTCATGGATAAAAATAACTAAATTAGAATGCCCGCAATATCTTGCTAAAACTTCCTTGGAAGTAAAAGCTGGAAATACAGAAATTTGCTGGAAATACAGGAATTTACAGGACATGCAAGAAGCTGGAATCTTTCACTGGAAATACAGGGAGTAAAAGGAAAATAATAAGAGGTTTCTAAGAGAGGGGTCAATAGTTTTATGAAGGCAATTTTGTGACATGAGCATCTGATGTGACCGAATAACTCCAAGAACCCATTTCTGTTCAAGATGCTTTAGTTCTTCTGTGCTCCTTGCTGTAAGGGTGAACGAGTTAACCTCCATCCCCAGTTCACCAGTGAGGAAACAATTTTCCAAGGCAGTGTAAAGTCCAAAAACTGGATAAAGGAATTCAGGGTTGGAAGGGAGCTGGGAGATAAAAGAATGAAATTCCCTGAGGGGAAGTGCAGGGATTAGTTCCTGCAGCAAAAGCATGATTAGAAATAAAGTCCTCCAGAACAGGCTGTTTAGCTGAGGGCTTCTAAGGGACTTCTCATGGCCCTGACCATCTCCATCCTGCAGCATGTCATAGCAACATTGTTTGTGTGACTGCACTGCGGGCCAGCTTGGGAATGCCACTCTGCTGGAAACGTGGGGAGGTCAGGGGTGCAGTGGTGACGAGTGTCTGCGTTGGTGGGGTAGGATGACAGCTTTCATCCAGAAATAACTCCTTGAGCTGTCATCCTATGAAGTCACAGTGGCATTTGAGGTGACAAAAAGGTGATGATGGGTGTGTGAAGCTGAGGGTCTTGCATCAGCTGGATAGACTTAAATCTGTCTAAGTTGCTAGGGGGAAAAGGCAATGAGAAAAAGCTGCAGCAGGGTGAGTGATGGCTCCTGTCCATCTCACTGCTGCAAACACAGTTGGATCTGGTCTGCTGCACAGTACCTGGCAAGTACTGGGGCCCTCACTGCAGTCTCTTTTGGCCACCTACATTTCTGTTCCAAGTCCTCCTTAGGAACTCAGCAAATTCAAGTTCATATTGGGACTGCTGGGTTAAAACTATACTGTTGAATTTTGTGGAATACAAAACCTTACAATGAAAGTAGTCAAGCATTTTAAAAGTTTATATCTGAGGTTTCTTAAAGAAAACCTGCCTTTGAAAATCTTCTCAAAGCAACCCAGGAAAAGAATTCAATATGTGTGGTGTCTCATTCTTTCTATGAAGTTTATGAACTAGGCCATTGGCTCAGCAACACACACTCTCAAGACTTCAAGCACAAATAATGGACCTTTCCTCAAGGCATGTGGAAAAGCCTTTTCAGCGTCAGAACCTATCAAACACTAAGTAATCCTGGCTAGAAAACTACAGAATTGAAATTAGCATGTTGAAGGAAGGAGATTAAATTGATATGTATTTACTCATAGAAATCTGGTGCTCAAAACATTCCTTATATTGTTTGGTACTTTTTGTTCTGATCTTTCCCCTAAATGACAAAACTAAAGTAAGCTGCTAGAAGGCTTTAGTGAAATTTGACTAGTATGTGCATTTGAAGTTGTCAGTGCAATGTAAGCAGCAAAACCGCTACCAAATTTGTTCTGAAATCATGAAACAGAAAATGTTACATTTGAAAACCATTGAATTATATTTTTTATAATTGACCACAAGTTGGTGTTGATATCAGCAGGACTCCTGAATTCCTCATTTAAAAAATAAAAAAAATTTAAAAGTTGTATGTTACTTCTGCATCTGTATCACCAATAAAAACCTGATTTCAGGAAAATCACTCTGTAATACGAAATCTTCACAGTCATTTCAATATTGCCTATGTAATATGTATAATATGTGGAAATCACATGCCTTTACCATCTAATGGGAGAGCAAGTGAGATAATTTTGTGTTCAGCATTCATAAATATATAAAAGTGTGAGGAAAAAAAGAAAGGGACAGTCCCATCAAAATTCAATTAGATATGTTTCCTCTCAGAATTCGAATGAAACACAACTGGCTGATTCTGGATTATTTTGGGGGGGATAACAATAACAATAACAATAACAATAACAATAACAATAACAATAATAATAATAATAGTTAATATTATTATATCTGTACCCAAGGCATTATTAAACATGGGGCAAGAGAACAGGAGAAGATGAAATGTAATTTAGTGCTGTACTCCAAAGGGTTCTTACTGGACTAAAAGGGTACTGAATATTTTGTCCAAAAATCAATAAATTCACTTAAGAGCAGAGAATGGAAATATTTTAACATACACTTTCACACAGGCTTTTGAACACAAAAGCAGTGTTGAAATAGAGGAATATTGAGGAATCTTTTATGTGAGTTTTTGTCTTATGCTTATAATAGCATTAAGCTCAGAATTTTAAACCAAGAATGCTTAAATGCTTAAATGCACTGTCTTACTGATTAAATTAGATCAAGGAGAATGACAGACATAAGAATACAATTCCAGGAAAGCAAGTGATGTGTCAAAACCCATAGGCAAAGTTGTAAAAAAAAAGTTAATCAAATTTACAAAAAAAAAAAAAAGATGCAGAGGGCTGTCTGTAGTGATGGCATATATTAACAAAAATAAGCATTGTTTCTTTGCATATCAGTGCCAACAATATAAGTCATATCCTAAGGATATCTGAAATGAATTAAAAGAAGAAAGCTACGTGGTATAACTTCTAAATCTAAGTGAGGCTGACTGAAGTAATGTAAATGTTGGTCTTACACACCAAGTACAATGAACAGTTTTTCTAAAGAAGGACATAAATGACTACACCACCACCTCAGCCAATCCCCAGTTATGAAGCATGTAATTTTATCTCTGGCTTATGTGTGTTCTGAAAGTTCTGAACTTGGCAATGAGAACACTCTCAGATTTAAAACCTTGAGCACCTAAACATCAGAGACATTTATGTGGTTCATGGAAAGAGTACATGATAGATAAGAAATGTCTGTCATGTGAACAAAAAGTCAGTGATAAAATGTACTCTGAAATGCACTGTTCTTAGAAAGGGGATGTTTTAAAATTAGAAAAAGATTTTAGAAACGTGAGAAGTACTTATTTTTTTCCTGGGCAAAACAACTTTTGTTTGAAAAATCATGCTACCTAAAGGAAATTATTACCTACTTAGTACAAATTAGAAGGGATGGAGCAAGCTTTGTGTTTTTCCACAATCTCACTTCTGCAACATAGCATTCTCACCATAGCTTTCCATTTATATCGGTATTTTTGAGGCTGCTGGTGTCTAACTGAAGCTGTCATATTTCTGTTGTCCATGGAACTTGTGCTTCCAGTGGAAATGAGTGTCAAAATGGTTTTAATTAAGGGGACTAGAAAACATTCCAGGTAAACCTCAATTATGTTTACATTTCATTTTGTGTTGTTTTTTTTTTTCTCCCTGTGCTATAACTAAATAAGAAAAATACTAATAAGAATAGGAATACCAGTATTACTTTACTTGGATTCTCAGAGCATTACCACCCCTTTTAGAAATTTTTGTCTAATGAGGTAGAACAAAAATAATGCTTTTCTTGAAAGATGGATCTCAAGGAAAGCCCTGTAAAGAAATAGTTTCCTGAGAGTCTAAATCAAGTTCTGTGGTTTGGCTTTCCAAACCTATTTAAAGAATAGGCAAGAGTCATAGAAACCACACTATGTAAATAAGGCATTCAATTTGCAATCCTAAATTAGATGTTTGTCTAACTGTTGAAAAAATAACAAAGCATTCCTTTGGAAAATCTGCCATTTTAAATTGTGTGAAATTTCATGTTGATATTTTCTTGGGTTCCTTATTGTTTTTCCATCTGTTTTTTATGGTTCTGCTGGATTTCAATGACAAGTGAATAAAACTGTGAAAACCTGTGAAATATTTTTTTTTCCACAGCTGCCATTTGGAGAATTTCAAATTTTAATGTGATTATTTTTTCAGTTCCACATTACTCACATTACTGTTGTCATGCCCTGGTCTCTGCAGACATTGTTACCTGAAGAGTTGGGCAGAAATTAATCATCCAACACTCCATTTGAATTCTTAACTTACAGGAGAGGCAGCTGTTCTAGGAAAAGAGATATACTTGAAAATTGATGTCTTCTGAGGATACAGAGCACCCCTAAGTATTTAGAAAGCTTGATTTTTGGGAAATAGCTTTTTTTTTTTCTTTTTTGATTGGACTGATTTATATCTCGTATTTGAAGAAAAACAAACCAAACACCCAGGTTACTTATTTATGTATTTCAGATGTGGTTGGCATTAAATCACAAAATTTAAATTTCATAAAGTAGCACAATTTATAATAAATTTGCTTCTCCTGCCTTCTCCTTAGGCATAGCACTTGGTCCACACCCACCTATACAACCCTGATGGGCACCCTCATGACCAAATGCTGCCTGTAGTGGCTGATGAAATTTGGGGAGGAGATGATGAAAAGACTAATGTGGAACCACCCAGTAGTAAGTGAGTCAAAGGTGATGGAAGGACAAGGAAGGAAAGAGAAAGAAAATAAACTGCAAAATTTTTGTTGCATTTGAACACACCATGAAGACTGGTCATCCCTTTATAGAGAGTAATAGTGGGGCAGTGGGACAAGGAAGCTGTGAAGAAAATTAGAAAAGCAAATTATGATGCTGCCTTATATTGTATGAAACACCTCTGCTGCTGCAAAATAACTGCAGAAGATCATTACTTCAAAACATTACAACAAAGCTTGTCCATTGTACAGTTAATTTTTGAAAAGTTCTCTGAGTAGGTTGAACTGAATCCTACATTATACAATTGATATTCTCAAGAGAAAATAAGGAGTTAGTGGTGATGGGGATTTACACCTCTTCCAAGGGATTGGAAGAGGTGTAAATCCCCATCACCACTCATCAACACTCCCATTGTCTGAATAAACTAAGGGTTATGAGGGTTGGAAAGGATGTAGTGAAAGTTCATGTGGGCAGCTCTGTGAGAATAAGAGCCAGTGGTCTCTGAATTTTACACTTCAGTAAAATAACCTATTTTTTTTTTGTCCATTACCCATCTGCAATCTACACTGTCAATGTATCCAGTCTACTACCAAATTAAATGAACAGGGGTTTTTAATTATTATTAAAGATAAGGTAAGAATTATGGTCTCTATTTCAAATGACACTTAACTGGGATTGTTTTACACACCCTCATGAACTGAAAACAAAGCAAATGCTCACAAAATGTGAAAAAAATCCAATTCTGTAATTATTAGGAGATTTACTTCTATACATTCTTATTTATTCTATTATCAAATAGATTTTTTTTACCAAAACAGTTTTTCAAGGATTAAGAAAGGAAAGAAGGCCTAGGTCCCTTAGTGAGTAATTTTATTTGCTGCATAAAGTTGGAATTTAATTTTGTCTTGCAGCTTGAGAGATCTCTGACAAGAAACATTTGATTAGCCAGTTATTGCACAAATGCAAACAAAACATAGTCTCTACTGTCTTACTGCACAAATTAAATCACAAAGGATTACCATTTACCTGGTGTAAAAGAGCAGTTTGAATATCAAAGTTCTGTTCTTTGAAACAGAGTTTGTCTGAAAAGTCATGTAAGGTAAGATTTTTGTATTTTCTTTTTTTTGCTAACATTCCTAAAGCCCTCCTCGCCCTGCAGCTTTTCTCTAGCAAATTTTTGTTAGATGTTTCTTTATGGCAGAGATTATATGTTTGTAGTGTAGTTAGTATAATAGAATCCTATGCTTAATGGAGCCTAGGCATTGGTAGCTGTCAAGATGTAAAGGTAACAATGTAGTTTTAATATTTTATTTCACAAAACCAGTGAGAATTTACATCATCTCTGAACAGCCACAAGTACTAGAATCTGAAAAGATGCACCATAGAATGAGCGGGTTTATATATTTATCATTAAAATATCACCTGAAAAAAATCCCAGACTGTTCTAACACAGTCTCAGAATCTTCTTTGTGAAATTAAAAGGGAATGAAATGACTAAACTGCAAAGAGGAATCTTAAGGAAAGCAAAAGTATTATTGAACTAATACTGTTCATGGCACCGTGTGTTATAAAATTTGTGGTTTTTTTCAGTATGAGTAGCTCAGGCAAAGAAAACCAGCCTCTGTGAGTTTACCAAATAAGAACTTCCAATCAGTGCAAATTAAATTGAAGTTCTTTTTAATTTTAAAGTATCTGGGTTAGGTACATCCGTGGCTAACTAAAGGGAGGAGGGATGCTTTGTCTCAGCACAGTATGGAAATGGGTTCCTTGGACATTGCATCTGAGTCAGTCAAGACAAATTAACTAACCAAATGTACTGGATATTTCTTGATTAGATTAATTCAAACTTGATATTAAATTTTAAAATATGAATTGTTGTTTTTCTCTCTTCTGTTGGCTATTTTTTATTTACTTAGAACTCTGTTTAAAACAAAGGTGAGTACTATGTCTCAGGAATGAAAACCTGGCACATAAAATGCCTAAAGTCAGGCAAGAGTTAGATAAAAACTTGGTTTGCATTAAATGTTCCTAAAAAGGGGTGGAAATTCTTTTGCCTCAACAAAGTGAGGTGAAGAAATTTGAAATAGGGAAGAGCGATGCAATGCTTGGACCTTGTTGGTGAACTGCCCCCAGATTTCCTTCACTGAGTCACAGAACATGCTGAGTTGGAAGGGACCCACTAAGATCATCAAGTCCAGCTCCTGTCTCTGCATTGGACACCAAGTGTCACACCCCGTGCCTGAGAGCCTTGTCCAAACACTTCTGGAACTCTCTCTGTCTTGGTGCTGTGACACTTCCCTGGGCAGCCTGGTCCAGTGCCCAGCCACTCTCTGGGTGAAGAACCTATTCCTGACATCCAGCCTAAACTTCCTCTGACACAGCTTCAGGCTGTTTCCTCAAGTCCTGCCACTGGTCAGGAGAGTGAAGAGATCAGTGCCTGCCCTGCCGCTTCTCTTCATGAGGATGTGGAAGACCACACTGAGGTCTCCCCTCAGTCTCCTCCAGGCTGAACAGACCAAGTGACCTCAGCCACTCCTCAAACAACTTCCCCTCAAGGCCCTTCACCATCCTCGTGGCCCTCCTTTGGACACTCTCTAATGGCTTCATGTCTTTTTATATTGTGGCACCCAAGATCAAGACACAAATGTATTGTAGGAGCCACATTAAAAGTTAGAGTTCCTTCTATCAGAATATAACTTTGTGAGTAACTGGAGGATGGGAAAGTATTTTTTGATTGACATAGGAGGTTTTAAACATTTTTAGGCCATATCTGTAAGTGGTCATAGTGCAACTCTTAAGGAAGATGCTGTGTTACCCATCAGCTACTTAAGCATGCTTTCAGGCCTTTGTCAATAGTTTTGTAAAAGAGATCCAGAAATTAGTTTCTCAATAGCCCAAAGATTTATCCACTGTGATTTTAGTTAAGAAGTGATATAGGTTGCAAATATCATATCTATCAGAAATCAGATAGGCAATAGGTTTTAATCTTTTTAATCTTTTTAATCTTTACCCACTGATTTCTGCATCACTATCCTCTTCATCCTTCAGGTAATGCATTCTTTGAAACATTGTCTTTTAAAAGTTTTTCTTAACAACTGATAAAACTGGTTGAGCACAAGCATATTCCTATAATATTCTATTCTGCCACAGATATCATTTAAAAGTTTTACTTTGTTGACAATGTTAAAGTTAACAAGTAAAGAAGTACCTCACTACATTTTCCCTAGATTAATTTTAGAAACATTTTTTCCCAAAGAACAGATATTTTATATTCATTTGAAAACACACCTAAGAACTTCCATTGAAAGGAAGTAAAGCAAAAGATGTTGACGCCTGAAACTTCTGACCAGAAAACAAAAGGAGCAAGTTAAGTGATTACTTACAAAATTTTACTTAAATTAAAATCAACAGTGATTCAACACTTTTTGATAATTGGGTACATAGAAACTTGAAAGCTTAAAACTCAGTAGATGATTACTATAAAAGCTCTCTTGCAGTCACAGCTCCCACTAAAAAGAATCCAAAAAACCCTCAAGCTCTACAGAAATTATTAAATTGTTTTTTTCAGGACTTAAAAATCTAAGAACCATAAGACCTGTGAAAATCTGGAAGAGAGCTGGGCATTAAGCAAGTGGCTGCAGGGTGTTTAATTTTTGCCTGGTCTTAAACCACAACAAGCTGTTTTTTAAAAAGACATAGTATTAAGACAAAATTAAACAAACAAACAAATAAACAACCCTTGTATAGAGAATGTAATAATACCAGAACTCCTCTCATTTATTTCTCCTAAAGAAATTGCATTGTCTTCAAAATCCAATCTGAATAAGGTGTTCATGTGATGAGAATGCAATTGTGATATTGCTAAAAAAATACTCTCTGAATCAGAAGCGTTCAGAAAACAAATCAGTTTCATTGCAGTTTTCAATGCTCTTGTTGAAAACAAACCTTTCCAATCCTTCTGTGTTCAATGTGGATTAGGTATTTTCATATTTTTCTTCATTTTTTTTTTCAGCTCCAGTGGCTCCCTCTGTGTGGTTCTTCAGTCTCCACACAGGCTTGCAGAACAACAGTGAAGCTCGTTCTCCTTTCTCTCTGCATCCTGGGAGGTGGCTCTCTTCTCTTTCTCTATTTCAACACGATGCTGTGAATTTCCCCTCCACACTGTGCCTCTGTAAGTCTCCAATTCCATTCCACACTGTTAAATCCCTCACAAAGGCAGGCTCTGGTCTCATCCCGTGGTTGGTGACTGACATCCATTGTTACCCCTTGAAGATGGCCTGTGTCTCTCTGTGGAATGGTGGGTCATCCTCTGCCTAAACCAAATGTCAGGCTGTAATGTAACACACAGCTGCCTCTGAAATTTTCTTGGTCTGCTCTTAGAATTTCCAGCATTCTCTTTTGTTGAAAATATTATGACCCTCTCTCTAAGTTATCTAACACAGTTCTTGGAGTAAAAGAAATTTTAAATATGGTGTTTCAAGACACCTTGATAAAATGCTTATGAAGTGGTTGAGGATAAAACTTTAGGAAGTTTTAGGTTCTCTCAATTTCTGTAATCAAGATGAAACAAGGTGTGAGGAATCAGAAGATGGAGAAATAAAGACTCCTAGAACCTCTTGAGACAAACATTTTTACAGCTTTTTTCCTACCACTTACCCTTTGGAAACTTCTTCCTAGATGGTATTTCAATCAATTCAGTGTTGAAATACTAAAACTTAGACCTTAGAGATTACAAGAAATTTAGCTGGCATAATTTAATTTGATGAAGTTTTTTGCAGATCCACAAAACACTAAAGCTGTGGACATAGAAGGAGTAGAAGAATCTATGTATGGTCATAAGAGGAAAAAAATTTTTCAGCTTTTAACTCTATAGTGTGCTTGCATGTCTGATACTTCTGGAACCAGTCCTGAGTGATGGTTTCATTGCTGCTCTCAAGACAGCAATTAATTACAGCAGACTGACAATCCTGAAACTAATGCACGCAGTATGCTTGATATTTAGGCAGAAATTCCATCTCATGTCTATGTACAAATATAGTGAAAGCCCCATTGCTGCTTACAGAAACTTTTCTAGATTGTACATGTAATATTTCAGTGATGCAAGGGAAAATAAAAGCTATGTTTAAATACTGCTTAAAAATGAAGACTGCAGTATTTAGTGGCCACAAATGTTTTATTTGATTCTATCTTTGGTTATGCATCTCTCTCATGTGAGGAAAAGCTAAAAAGATTTTGAAAAAAACCTGAAATTGTTACCTTGTGAAAGGAAATAAGGAAGTCTTTCTGTACCTCCACTGAGTCATTCATTACAACAGAAACAAATAATTTTTTTTTTTATTTGTCTTGGGTATGATTTTCATAGGTGGCCTAGACAATAACATCAGAATGGAAGGGGTGTGAAGCTGCTTAAAGAAGTGTGTCAGGGTACCTCAAAATAGCTAATTTGATGGTCTAAAATGAGAAGTACGTTCTCTGTGTGCTGGACTGGCTTTAAAAAGTGTACATTTTAAGATTAGCTTCTTAGGTTCAGATCTTAGTATCTTTGAATGACTTGATGTTCAAGACAGATGTTCAAGCACTGATTTACATTGATTTGGAAAGGAGAAGTATTAATTTGAGTGAGAGCTGCTTTGTATTCAGCTGCTGTGTAATTAAGCATATCTATGCATACATTATCCATAAAGAAACTTCCCTAGTTTCAATTATTTTATATGGATGATTTTTTCATATGTATAAAATTCATATATGTGCATACAGATGTGCAAACTTCTGGGCATATAACGCCTATAAATTTATAAATATGAAAACCAGTAAAGATTTATGAGACCAATTTGAGCTTTTTAAATTATGGTCTGTGCTTTCAAGATTAAAAATAACTCTGATGTAAGCATGTAAAGGAAAGGGTGTCTGTAATACGTTATTTTTGCATTGAAGTGAGCAAAGAGAGAGTGTTTATATGGAGATCTTTGTAAAACACATTCTTACACCTGGATTATAAGGATAATTCTGTCTAGAGAAGTCTAGAACATGAGAAGTCTAGAACACCTTTATTGCACTGTGATGGAGGCATAGAAAAATAGTGCCAGGAATATCATTTAACAAGTTTGAAAAATGGACAATAAATAACAGATTTTACTCCCACTTTCACTGGTCAAAATAAAGTGGAGGAATTTA
The DNA here is from genome assembly GCA_025504685.1 of Leucosticte australis. NCBI lineage: Eukaryota > Metazoa > Chordata > Aves > Passeriformes > Fringillidae > Leucosticte > Leucosticte australis. The sequence goes on from JANIJU010003062.1 coordinate 62,916,933, forward strand.
TGCCTTACTCCCCTGTTGAGCTCTTTCTGCTGCACTTTATCCATCCCAAATCAGCCTTCACTCAAACAAAAAGACTGTAATTTAATTTGAGAAAAATGATACCTTCATCAGGCTGATTGTATGTTCATCCTTGTTTAATTCCTCATTTCCTGTTTATGAGAGGGTGAAAGGAAAAAAAGTAGATATTTGTTGTTTAGCAGAAGTTCATTTTCCCCCCACATAATTCAGTATAATTTTGATTAAGCCAATATCCTGAGGAACTCAACATTCCAAGGGTATTGTGTGTTTGGAGATAGGGAGGATGGTGGATTCTTTAAAGGGGAAAAAAATCCCCTAGATTAAACAGTAACACATTAATCATGATAGACACTTACAGAATGTGTTCCTAAGAGATACATTTGATTTTGCTGAAAGTGAGATCTTATTGCTTGCATCACTGCCATTACAAAGGGAATTCAACTCATTCTTCTAGAATGAAGCATCACTTTCTGAAATAATTATTAGTAAGGAATAGCATTAAGATACAATACTTCTTCAGGGCTTGCTTCAAAGAGATTAAATGAGAAAGATTTACATTACAGGCATAACGGGAGAAGGGATGTGAAACAATACTGTAACATAATGAATTCTTTTTTCTGCTATCTGATGAATAAGTGTGTCAATTAACTATAATAATTAAGAGGAATAATTGTGCCAAATATGTCTTATATATCAACAGTGCCAAATGAGTAAGAAGTCTGGTTTTAGGAAAGACAAGCCTGATCTGTATCTACAGCTGAAAGATTGGGTAATTCTTTGTGGGAACACTGTACATTAGTGACAGTCAGGTGATGGTTCACAGGTAGCCTGCCAGAGAAGGCAACAAAACCTACTGTGTTCATAGGGCAATCCAGAAAAGAAAGTGAATTAACCTTGTGAGCCCTAAAGCTCACTTTTGGCACAGTGCTCTTTTTCCAGTGGTAAGCTATATAAGAGATCAGAGGAATGTTACTCCATCTTCATCTGCTGAGTTTGGTGGGTTAGTGACTATATAGAAAGGCAGAAGGGAAGATGAATTATGCTACTACGCTGTTCTTAGCCTTGTGCTCCCCTTTTTTGGGGCAAGATAGACAACAAAAATAAAATTGTCCTGTAAACCAGAACTAAAAAGTGATAAAAAGCAGCAAAAAAGGGGACCTCTCTCACTTCACATCCCCATTTTCTTGTGTGGGTGCGGGTTTTTTTTGTTTTTTTTTAAACAAGCTATGATTTTTTATTTCTTTTTTTTTAGTTAAGATAAAGTCTTTTCTCAAGACTCAAAACCTTTAGTTTCACTTTCTTAGTTGATCATAATTGCTTTGCTTTTCCTAGGTGGGAATCTCCTGCCATTATGCACTACTTCATGGATGGGTGAAGGTAATTTAAAAGTGGAAGTCTCAAAAAAGATTGCAAGGAGAAAAGGAAAGGAAGTGAAAGAATAATTTTCTTAATTTTTAATTATTCAAAGAACTTGGAACTGGGAATTTTTTTCTTACATCTTTATTTTTTTTTAAGCTTTAGATTAGAATACCTCCTTATTAAAAACAAGGGATCATTTGACTGCTATCAAATAGCCTTTAAAGTAGATTCCATGCTAGATACAAAGATAATTTTGAAGAAACAGACCTGTTCTCTAAATCAAGTTTAGGAAAATGCTTGTAGTCTTGTGCTGCTTGTGAGCCTCTTTCTCTGACAGCTGGTCTGCTCTACAACTCATTGGAAAAGCAAAGTGTATGGAAAAGTACAGTGAGCTGCCCAGAAGAGCTGTCAAAAGAAAAGTCTAGCAATGTGTGTGAAGCAGAATATATTCCAGTGATACTCCTTCTTTTAATAGGAAAACAAAGGAAAAATCAAGGCTCACTTCTACATCCTTATTTCTTTTTCTTTTTACGCTCTTCAAATCATGACACATGTATTTGAGAAATTTCCTGCTTTTTCTTAATCCCCATTTTCATATATATAGGCATCATGAAAGGGCTTGAACTTCAAGAATACTACAAATTTTGGGCAAATATGTTTTGCCTAAAGAAAGATTTTGGAAGCTTGTCTAGGAAGTGTAACTACTGAGTAATTTTTGAAGGTCAGCTCTGAATTTATTGTGCTCCTTTCAGGCTTCCTTAGTGCTGTAGTTACAGTTGCATAAACAGACTAATATGCAATGGAATTTCAGGAAGGGAGACTGTCTGTTATCTTGCCTACTGATTAAGGAAATGTCCTAAAGGTTCTAGTTATAGATATTGCTGTTGAAATACTGTTTTGAGAAGGCAAAGGTCAGCCTGAAACTGAAGAGAAGGAAATATTAAGTTGAATTAGGTGGATAGGTTATTCTGCTGAGGTGGATAAACAAGCCACTGAGACCTTTTCTGGGTTATAGAACCTACAACACAGGAAGGAAGTTCACAAATTAGAAATAATTTGGAAGGGGAGGGGGAAGCCATCAGAATGATCAGACAATCAGAAATTCTGATGGCACAAGTTTGAAGAGTTTAATTCTTTTACTCTACTTTATCTGTCCACAGTTATTTTGGAAAGTTTTCTATCCATGGTAGATTAACATGAGCATGAGGGGAAAAGACTTTGAGTGCAGATAGATGCTTATTCTGAAGAAAAATGCTGTAGCAAAATCAAGTGACTGACAACCAATGGTTCTTTGGTTAAACTGGAAGTATTATTAAAGGGTTTTTCCAGTGATGGTAATAGACCACAAAGCTAATTCCCCACTAAGCAGAATCCTAATCTGGAAAGTGTATCTTTCTAAAGGCTGTAAGTTCAATCAAAAATTTGATGCAATGTTTATTTTATATGCCCTATGAGGAAGCTCAATATTTGTTTTAATAGTCCCTATGAGGCCTAGAACATACAAATCCTTATGTGAAATATAATACCATGATTCTGTGCCTATCTACAGTTCATCCAATGTATGGAGATGAATTATATTAATTAAGGTCAATTATGAAGATAAAATTAAGAACAAGTAGAACAACTCCAAAGCCCAATTAATCAAGACCTTGATAGTATCTGAATTCATCTGTATATGATGCTACAAACATACGTTGAAAAATATTGCAACACTCCAGGGACTTATTACAGCTGGATAACATTTGCAGTACTGTGAAAAAACAGATTTAAGTGGGGATTTTGAACTAATGCTGAACCTGGGGACTTGGAGACATGAACAAGCAATGAAAGCAGGCAAAAAGGATACCTTGGGAAAGAAAAATTAAACAAAAGGTGACCAAATTCTAGAAAAGTGTCCAGCCTTTATAATACAAGGCAGGAGTAGAAGAAATTAGCATATTGTTTATTTGTATACTTGACAAATAAGAAGGTTGCTGATAGAGGATGCATTACCCAGAAAAAGATTTTCTATTGACTTCTCCTTCTTATCATTGTTTAAGATGATGGATTCAACACACTGTATTTAGTTAAGCAATGTGATGATACTTCTGAAAATAGGGAGCCTGGTTGTGATAACCTGCACAAGCTCTCAGGATGAAGGTGACATTTTATATTACATATTTATGTAATCCTTATCAGGTGGAAAGAAGGAAACCAGGAAACTGCTGGTAATTTTTAACATATCTGCATAACTAAGAAGATTTGCAATCCAAAGTGTCGTATTTTCTTTCTAAAAATTTTCTTGGATGTACTACTACATGGAAAATTAAATTCTCACTTTATGCAGAGTTAATTTCCTGTGTTAAAAATTATTTTGTATTTATAAGAAAAAATATCCAAAGAGATAATTATACTCCAAAAATTAAGACAGAGTAGAGGAAACTAAGGATTGGAATTTTAAATAAAGAAATACTGTGATACAAATGAGTACAAAGATGCAACTTAAAGACAGCATATTCAGGAAGCTTCATCATCCTCTCAACAAAAGGAAATTTATTTTGCTGTGGGTTAATTTCTACAAAGGTAATCTTTGTATAACTGCATGGTGAGAAAAGCAGTGGAAAGATGCTGACTCTTTAGAATAACCACCCCTCCAAAAGTATATTCAATGGAATAAAAAAGTAATTCTTTCTGAATTGAACAGTAATTAATATCAGCTTTATTTTGTCCTTCCAGCTAACTTTTTTTAATGGAATTTTTTGGAAACTGCAGGCTATGATTTCAGCTGAGGATTAGTCAGGCATATTTTAATTTCACGAAACTTTAGTAGAGGTAGCCTTGAGATTATATTCTTTATTTTACCTTTGAGGAACAATAAAGGTTCCCTAAAGATGAAAGTGTGAGGACATAGGGAGAAAAAAAACCAGCCCCACCACAAAGGCTTAGAATGTTGTTTCTTTGTACCTTGCAGACTCATAATGTGACTTTTTAATACTGAGGGAAGAGACCTAAGGCAAACCAGCACATGATATAGCTGTAGAGGTGTCAGGATTTTTTTTGCTTAAGTGGTTCTCTTCTATCACTGCTTCTATATATGTGGGCTCACAGTTGTGTCAAAAAAAACCCCAAAATCTCAATCCTCTTTGATGAAACCAGATAACTAAAAAATAACAAAAAAACCAAAACAACAACAACAAAAAAAGGAGGTTTTGGTTACATTTGTTCTCAGCCTGGCAGAGGTTGATACCAGACCATAAAATATAGTGAGTTCTCTTTTGTTTTCAAACCTCCCACTCATTGGGAGTATCAATGTAATTTTGCTCTATGAATAAACAATTAAGAAAATGTGAAATATTTGGGGTTTAATTATTCCATGTACTTTCAGAAGTGTCAGAACAGACACACCCTTTTCCTTGCCAATACCATCTTTGATTTGCTTTTAAATGTATTTTGCAAGAGGGATTTGTGTGTAAATCTGGAACAGCAGGTAGAGTTATATTGTATATTAGCTCTTCATTGCTCTGGTTTACTGGCTGTTGCAGATGATCTGAGCAGCTCAAAAATGAGAGACTTGGAATTATCTTGTTTGAGAAACTGGGTGATGATTAGCCCTGAGAAAGCCATGGTGATTGTAGAAGAGCTCTTGCAGATACAACTGGAAGATAAGAGATTTTGGAGCTCTGGGTATCCCAGCATCACTGGGCACTTATGCTGGTGGCATAGGAACAGGTATCTGCAGCTGTCAAGACGTTGGAAGTACCATAAATTTTAGTTGGCTATTCTGGGATTTCTTATGTCCACTCTAAAGAATTTAATGAGGAATTTAATTGAATTTATTTGATTTTTTTTTAAATCAACATCTTAAAAAGAATTTATTCAGAAATTCTTGGCATCTGAATAAAAATTATTTTCCAGCAAAATTCTTAAGAAATTTTATTCTCCACTGTTTATCTCTGACAGAATAAGTCAAGATGGAGAAATACTAGACCACGTTTGCTAACAAAATTAAGTCTTCCCTGGAAAGTTATTGTAAATTATCAGAGCCACCTTTTTCTCTTTAATAATCATGGAATAAACTAAAAACTGCAGATGTCTCTTCTGATTTCTTCTTTAATAGTAGTAAAAAAAGTTTTGCTTTCAAACTCAGAAGAAAGTGCATTGAGGAGGTATTTACCAATGAAAACTAAAATAAGTTTGTGGTTTATTCTTTCTCACGCAAATTAATTTGTTTCTAATGTTTGCATCCATACACAGAGTGATTTTTTTATGTGTGTTATACTATTTGGCTAGTCATAAACTAGCTGCCTGAAAACATGTGGGTTATGTATGCATATGAACTTAGAATTGCAGTAACTTGGATTATAATGATAAGGTCTTTATCCTAAGATTTTAGAGAACCTTCAATTTCAGGGAAAATTTCTTAAGAAGGAAAGCAATTATAAAGCTCTATCTTACCATTTGTTTAAAACCAGTTTATCATATGTATTTCATAATTTAAACATCAAAAGATTTAACTGCATTTTTTGGGCCATGCTAATTTTTGTTTAGGGAAAACAAAGCAATCGATCACTGGAACAGTATTTACCTGGCAAATGGCCAAGTTAGTCAGCAGCATGAAAAGAGTTCTAAAAATATTTAAAACACAATTCTCTTAACTTGAAGATCTATAGAAAGGCCATTTATATTGAGCAAGGAAAGATGAAGAGATTAATTTTTACTTTCTTCTCAGAAAAGTAAATGCATATTGGTTTTGAAATTCTGACTGTCTCCTGGTGAATTAAGAAACCATTAAATCAAGCATTGCACTTTTATAATGAGAACAAATTAAAAATCCCCCCATAATAACTGAGCTATCAGTAGTGTTCCCAGTCATTCTGGCTGCCAAATAAACATCTTTCCTTGTCTGCCAAGGAATAAATTTAAAATGCAGAATGTTAACCTTTTTTTCTTTATCTGTAGATATAAGGTGTGTATCAAGTTATGTCCAACACCTGCAATCTGTATAGTTGGCTAAAAGAAAGTATATGGGAGCTATAATGCAGAAACTGTTTTTCCAAAAGTAATTTGCAATGATTTATGGCATTCTCATTGACATAATCTGCTTGAAGTGTTAATTTTTACTCAATCTGAAATGTTTTGATATTGGTTGTTTACAACCAGAATAACTGGAATATAAAATGATAAAGCCTTTCTCTATTTGATAGTATTTCCTAATGTTTGGTTTGTTTTTCTGCTTGATTGAGTACTTCCATTATATTTAGCACTTAAACTGTGTAGAATGGAAGTACTTCTCCATGGCAGAAATTAGTGTGCTCTGGAAAACAAGAGAGCAGGAGAAAAGGAAAACCAAAAAACCACGTCCTGTATGGCTGACACTGTTTTCTATTCAAGGCCATGTCTGAGTCAGAATTCATAACGTGAAAGTTTGGGTGCTGCTTATCTTATAAACATTCAAAGACTTACATGTATGGCAATACACCTTTTTCCTCTAATAAAATATAGTGCAGCCCCATTTTCAGTCATATTGGCCATAGAGGATTAGATTTTATAGAGGGATATCAACTTTGTGTGGTAGATATCACTGTCATCTGTTGAACATAACTTTAGATAAGTGACTTTGGCCTCACATTAATGTACCAGTAGGGGGAACTGGCAATTCTGTGGAGTTATTTAAAAACATTGGATAGCAACATTTTAATAAGGTCTCTGTTCAGTGATGATTAAAAAATCAAGGTGAAATTGCAACTATTTTGAAAATATGAAGTGAGCCACACTGTGGCTGGTTATTGAAACTACCAGTACCTTTGCAGTTTTTCGAGCTTCCTGAAATTAATACATGTTAGACAAGGTGGGCTATAGATAATGGCCAAAAAAAAAAAAAAAGGAAGAAAGAAAAAAGGCTTTAAAAGCCACACAGCTCTTTGTTTCAAAATGCCTTCCATGACCTAAATATTGTTAACTTCCACTGGAGAAGTGACTCTTAAAAACCCATGGAAGTCTGCCACTCATTAATTAATACTTTAATATTTTACATTAGGAAATTTGTTATGTATGGCTAAGATTTCCTGCTGAAATTATCTACCTTGTCTGAAATTTGTGTTGAACCCTTTTCTACAGATTCAGTTGGTTTGGTTGCTCAAGTTTGGGGTTTAATTCAGTCAAAAGAAGCTCGAATCAAGATTGCTCATGTTCTCAAAAAAAAAAAATACAGGAGGAACTAGGTGCTACTACCTCATTGATTTTCACAGGAGCCAACCCCATTTCTCTTTGTAGATTTTTATCATTGAAATTTCAGTTGTTAAATGTTATGTTGGAAATCCAGAAAGAATCAAAAAGCTATCAAGTGTTTCTCTACCTGAAGGTCAGACTTGTTGTTCTGCTTAATTTCATTTTGGTTTAGAGATTTTGTAGCTCAACAAAATTTTTTTTTCCGAAATGCAAAAAAGACAAAATGCAAATTCATTACTTGATGATGAAGGATGAACAAGTAAGTTCTTAATTTTTTAATCATCCATATTAATAGCCTTCATTTGGCATGCACATAATGGCATTTATCAAAGCATGTGAAAATACTTGACAGATCCTTTATTGAGCCTCTTAATACTTCATAGGATTAAATCTGTCTTCCAGATAAATGTACTAGTACTAATAATAATGTGATAAATACTTCTTTTTACTTCTTTCTAAGCAATAATCAAGCTTCTGTACTCAATCTGAAAAGAATAAATTGCTTCTGGTGGTCCCTGTTTAAAGACATCTGAAGTGAAATGTGGAGATACAGTTAGTAGATAAGATCTGAGTAGATGACACTTTCTGTACAACAAATGAAAATTAATTCACTTTGTGACCTATTTAGAGAGCTCACTGTGTGGAAGGATCAAAGGTTAGGGAGACAGGGTTGTAAGCAGTAGGGGTGGGAACATCAGTGACTCTGATTGTCAGCTCATGTAGAGAAATTCTTTTGTGCTGGAAAACAGAATACTACAATGGAATAGCTAAATATTCTAGGGAATAAATTAGGAGGACTAGACTAAAGGGGACTAAACTAAACCAAGGGGAAAGCTGAAATATTATTATGGTAAAACGGATTATTTTGGAGACATTTTGAGAAATTTGATTGCACCTTTTTGATTAAGACTTCCCTGATACCAGGCCTTGCCCATTCCTAGGCCTTGTAGACTACTTGGTGTTTTATTACTGCTAATGTGATCATAACAATAAGCTTTTCATAGGCTGAAACAGTTTAATCCTTTTTTAGCAGGTCAGTGAGCAGGGGTGACTGAGGAACAGGTTTGAAACACTCTTCTGAGTTGTAATCTCTGTGAATATACTGTGTGTCAGTAAGTCAATCCTTTAATGCTAGACAGAACACTAAAGCAAACTCTCAGAGAGGTGAAACAGTTTGCTTACTTGAGGAAGAATAGAGTCAGGGTTAAGACAACAGAAGGAAAAGACCCAGAATTCTGCACTGACTGCAGATCACAGAATTAGAGTGGTGAATGGGGCTTTGGAGAAATTGTGATCTGCATTAGAGCGTCTCCTGTTCTAAGGATGTTTAGTTCACAGTGTTGAATTTTTTTTTAAGAGAATTGTCCCCATCCTGCTGTTCTTGCTTCTTTTTCCTTTCCTGGAACTGTGAACTGCATCATTTGACAATTAGTTAGTTTAGTTGGGACGAACTAATTGCAGCCCCCATTCTGGGTCCCCTGTGCCACCGGGGAGAAAGAAGAGAAAATGGGGAATGAAGTTAAGCCCTGGAAGAAGGAAGAGGTAAGATGATTTAGATGTCTTTAGAGAGGCTCCCTGGGACAGAGGCTAGACAGTGTTAAAGGAATAAAGTAGGTATTTATTAAAAGGCCCTCAAAGGACACCCCTTGGGCAGTACAAGAGCCTGGCTGAGGCTGCACCCAAGATGGAAAACAGGTCATGAGTTTTCACACTTTTATGAGTTTTGGTCCATTTACATATTGGGGTTAATTATCCAATTACAGCTGCAGGTTATGCAGTCCCATCCTCCCAGATTGCTCTCCTCAGTTCACTGTTGTTTGTACTTTTTGGGCCTGAAACTGCAGCGGTGTCCTTGGTTCTCAGGCTGGAAAAGGATTGTTTTGCCTAACTTAACTGTGAGGAGAACTTGCTAACACTTTATATAAAGTTCAGAGTTATACACTAATGCAGAACAGAATCTGGATAATATGAAAGCTAAAACTTAAGGAATCATTCTAATATTTATTTTTTTATTTTCTAATTATCCCACTGCGATTTTATTGTTAATTAATGAATCTAATTTCCCCAACTGGAGTGTTTTTCACCCTTGACAGTAAGTGGTGAGGGATCTCTCCCTGCCCTTATTTCAGCCCTTTTCTTGTCTTTTATCTCCCCTGTTCAGTTGAGGAGGAAAGTGATAAAGAAGCTTTGGTGGGCACTTGACATCCAGCCAAGCTCAGAATTTGACAGGGATGCCTTTAATTTCTTTGATATTTAATTTTAACATATTAGATATGAACAAGTTCTTGAAATTGTGGAGGCCAGTTGCTTATCTCAGGAGGCAACTTAGGTGCTCAGTGATCTAATGCTCACTGCACAGTTAAGGGGGAGCAGATTGAGCATGTGGAAGCTGAAGGGCAACTGACAAGAAATAATTGTCAAATGATGCAGTTCACAGTTCCAGGAAAGGAAAAAGAAGCAAGAACAGCAGGATGGGGACAATTCTCTTAAAAAAAAATTCAACACTGTCTCAAGAATTTAAACTGGGGTAGCACCCTCTCACAACTACTCACATAAGTGTTCTCTTCCTAATACCCATCAGCACAACATTGAACTTGTTAAAATTGTGGCCTTTTAGAAGAATTGGTGTGGAATGTGAAGAGGAAATGGGGGTTACAGGAGAAGGCTTAACAGAACAAGCACTGGGGCATCTTTTAGAATCTGAAAAGGAAACCCAAGGAGTCATGTAAAAGTAGACAGAGAGGAAATATGACTGAGTATAAAAATTAAGGCTAGCATAACTATGTGAGGATAACCAGAAGTCTAGAAAAACAATACAAAAGAAAATGAGCAAATAACTTAAAAACAACCAGGGTAGCTCACATAGATACATGAGAAATTATAGGAAGGCAAAGGAGATGCATTTTTACTGCTTAATATGAACCAAGATGGCTATCTAGAGAAACAGGAGCACTGAAAGGCAGGTTGAATGAATTAAAGTAGTACAGTAAGGTGAGTTCCTTAATTCAGCTTACAGTATTTAAGGGAGTAGCCTAAGATTTTGAGATGCATAATTTAGTTATATTTAACAGATATGATAGGTTAATATACTGGCAGTATTGCTGCAATCTTTTCCTTCTTTGTAACAATTTGGATGAAAGATTTTCTTCTGAGCATCTCAGTTTTAAAAAAGAGAAGGACAAAGAAAATAAACACACTGCCTATGCTTAGGTATTCTTACTTTTCTTCTGGAATTCTTTAAGTCTCTCTCCACATTAGATTGCACCTGGGCATTGGTGAGATTTGTTCCCAGAATAAGTATTTTCCTTCTTGTACCTGAAGTGGGCAACATTACTAGTGTTGGAGGCAGCTGTCTGGCACATGTCAAAACTGTCTGCAGGCTCAGAAATCTTGGGCTGTTTGGGGAATTTAGACTACTTTAAAAGAGAAAGAAGGAATAGACAAGTATTCTCATATGCAAATGTTTGCTTCTGGTTCCAAGAGACTTAGGGTATGACAAAACAGGTTTGATTTGTAGGCAAGATGGTTTACATTCTATGTCAGGGAAAACCTTTTTTGTGAGAAGGGGTAATTAAGCAGGAGGAAATAGCTTCCCTTGGGAAGTTATGAAATCTTGTCTTAAATAAAGTCTTTTTGAAACAAACATCTGTCGAACATCTGTCAGAGGTAGTCTGAACCTGTCTAGCCACACTTCAGTGGACAGTAGACTGTCTCAGCTTTCAAATCAGTTCCAACCTTACTCCTGTAATTCTGTGACATCATGGAGGATTTTTCTGCCTGACTGCACAAAAGCATCAGAGAGCCCCAAGCTGTAATTAAAACATCTGCTCAACAAAGAGGGGTTGTAAATCTCAACTCATAGGAGGCACACAATTAATGCTATCAAAGTGCCAGTTGCCTTCCACTTCAAACTTCTCCTGAGAAGAGCTTTTTGTACAGCATCTTAGTCATCAATAATTATTTTCTGATAATATTTTATTGGTTTAATATTTGCCCACTAATGTAATGATCACATCTTTCCCTTTGACAAATAAGTCATATAAAAAAGACAGTTATTCTCAAATAGTTGTGTCTTTCTGACCCAGTTATTTTGATTCCTTACTGATGTGCTTAGTAGTTATACAAATGGGATTTTCATACAAATGTAATCCCTTTTTATTGTAATGCAAAAATTAATTTTTACACTCAGTTATATTTGCCTGGCTTAGTGTCTAATAGTTATGTGCCCACCACCCTCTGAATTTGCTGTTATTCATTGCTTTTAGTTTTCTCTTTGCTATGTAGCAGAGGTAAAAGGTAAAATCTCTGATGCCTCCTGAATGAGGCACTGCAGAATTCATTTCTTCTTGCCTCACAGACTGCTCATGTTTTCTTTGATCAGAAGAACAGTGAAATGGTCTATACTTTTATTAAACACACAAAAGTAATATTTTAAAATGACACCATGTCAGTCCCACAATTTACATGAGTAATTTACTTTCAATAAAACATTATTATGAAAGTAATCAGTAAAGTGATCATCTATCATTTATACTTTTCTGTAGAGTGTGATGTTTCTGTGAAAACATAATCTTAAAAGTTACGTTTCCCCATTTGCCTCTTTCAGGAAGACATTCAATTCTAAGAGAAAAACGACATGGTTTTCAGTATGTTTGATCATTCACATGATTCAATTCACAAGTGTTCTACTTTGACAGTGGAATAGTTAAGCATTGAGAGGAAAGAAAGAAAAAGGGAAGACAAAGAGGAAAAGCAAAGGGGAGGAATGAGGAAAGGAAGAGGAAGAAAGAAAGAAAGAAAGAAAGAAAGAAAGAAAGAAAGAAAGAAAG
>JANIJU010003062.1:62929355-63138405 GCA_025504685.1 Leucosticte australis
AAAGAAAGAAAGAAAGAAAGAAAGAAAGAAAGAAAGAAAGAAAGAAAAAGAAAAGCTTCTTCCCAACCCCAGTAAAGTATTAGAGTATTACAAAGAAGATTTTTATCTCATCAGAGTTGATATTCAGGTATTGAGTCTTGCTACATAATGATCATGATCATGACCATGGTGATGATGATGGTAATAATAATGATAAATAATTAAGGATGAGCTTTCAAATCAGTCATGTTGGTTTAACAATGGGGAGATTTGTACTGACTTTCATGGGATCAGAACCAAGTCAACAATGAGCTCCTGTTTAAACATATTTCTAATTGAGAAAGATTAAGAGTTCACAATGCAGTGTTACTGTATGTGTCTAATACAGTAGTTGTGCTACTTCTAATGGAATATTTGATAATTATGGGCAGAAAAAAGGACCCCACAGTCAAAAAAATTGAAATATGCGCTACTTCCCAACTCTTGTACAAGCTTTTGGCAATATTTTTTTTTCTATTGCCAAGTGGAAGTATTCTAATTTTTTATTACCAAACTTAGTAAGTGTCCTACCTTAATATTTCCTACCCTCATTAAAAGCATTGTAATTTATGGGATTTTCTTCTCCACAAAGATTGCAGCTTATAGAAACAAGTCATGGAAGAAAAGTAGTACAGGACAACTAACGCCTGATAAATCCCGAATGTGGGCTAGGATAACTTAGTTCCTTAGTTTTCTTGCTGCAAATATTTGACTCTGAAACTGTTTTGGAAATCACAGTAATCCTGCATGCTTGTGGCAACCTCAAAGTTCATTGTATATAAAGACAACAGCAAAGAAAATATTCTCATGACTCTCATGATCTCCAGCTATCAGACCTGAGCATGACTTCAGTGTCACTAAGGTTCTTCAAAACACCCCAGCCAGGTGACAGTTTGTGTTCCATGTTTCCAGCATATTTGATTTCTTTCCTATTAAAATAAAAGACACCAAGTTTTCTCCTGCAGCTGAGTGTATTTGCCTATCTTTTCTGGGCCTTGTTGAAATACTTGGTAAAATGTTCAAAAAACTGTTCCTGTAGCCAAAGACAGCTTTGTTTTCTAACCCTGTAATTCTAATTCAGTCTTACCAGGGATACATAACAGCTACAAGCAAATGTCCACAACGACATAGTATGTGAAAATGAGAGTCATAATTTTTCTGTTTGCACCAGCAGCTTTCCTATAAAAATATTTTTACATCTGGACAATCTTTGGGACAAGCACATTTTTGGCACTATGTTAGGTAGTGAAAATTGCATTTTTTGATGCTTGCAAAATGTTCAATGAGCTGGTAAAAGGCTTTTTACTACCTACCTCATTTTTTGGAAGGGAAGAAGATCCTCAATATCCTACATTTGGCCAAGCAAGGATGTAATGATCTTCCTGAGAGATATTTGTATTCTTTTCCTGCGTAGTCTTTGTACCAAAACATCAGGAAACACATGGAAATTTGAAAAGGAAGAACTCCTAAGGTAATTTCCTTTTATGCTTTTAACTAGAAGGCTATGAAAATGACAGAAATTGAAAATGAGTGTGTTTTTTTTCTTCTTCTTCTACTCTTATTTACCCAAAATCTTCTGTCTTTTCCACATAGCATAATAAATCACTATTCAGTGCAAGAATGAAATAGATTTTTAGTAAAAAAAAAAAACCCATAGAAACAATCTTATTTACTGTATTTTGCTATTGTAATGAGCACAGAACTGAGAGTTCACCAAGATGTTCACATAGTGACTCTATGGAACAGCTGGAGAATGGCACAGATATTTTTAAGCTTTACTTCCTTTGGTGAGTTAATGTTCAAAGTCAAGTAAGGTAATCAGTCTGCCTAAAGTATCTCAATGCAATGAACTGAACCCTCAGTGCCTGTCTTGACCTTTAGTAGAGGTGCTCAGTGAAAGTCTCAATCCCCACTTTTGACAAAATCACTACATTTTATAATTGCTCACTTGACTTAAAGTGAGACATCCAACCAAACAAAAAAATAAAGAACACCAAAGCTTTTAAAAAGCATTTAAAAATCTGTTATCACTGTGTGTATTTAATAGCTTTTTTCAAAAAATAATTCAGTCAGAAAATGAGAGCATTTTTTCAGTGTAAATGTTTCAGTATGCTTTTCTCAAAATTAATTATTCAATGTTAAACTTCACAACCTACAAACAGAAAACGGTATCAAATTAGTATGCTGTGTGTTTATCATAAACAGCTGAGTGTGAATTTTATTTGCTCTAGTAAAGCTCCCTGTATCAACTGTGTGTGTCAAGGCATTTAAAGACATAAAGACTTGCTGTATTCTAAAGGCATATTCTGTTAAATATTTGTTCCAGAGAGAATAGATATCACTGCTTGTTTAGAAACATGTGAGTTTGATATTTATTACACTTTCCTCCTTGAAGGTGTCTTTTAATGTCACTTTCAGTTCAAAGAAAAGAATTTCTTAGCTTTTACTTCTGGAAACAACTTGATTCATATGATCAAAAAGACATATTTATATACTTTGATTTAGTTGTCCTTTCAATGTAGCAATGTGAGATCATTCAAGAACTGTAAGTAAGTTTTGTTTTGCATATGAAAATATTCTTCTATGGAGAAAATAAGACAAAAAACTAAGTAATTTTAAAGACATTGAAGGTTTTTATTGCACTTTTATTTGCACTCATGCTAAACAAAATCTGTTAACTGCAGACCTTTTGTTAAAACTAATAAGAATATGGATTTAGGGGACCGAGATAAACCATGAATGATGATGATAAAAGAAGTTGAAGATTCAAAAATAAATGAAATATCTCTTTTAAAGAAAGTGAAGCAAATAGGAATGAAACTCTATATTAAAAAGGGTTTCAATTTAGTATAGGACAAATTTTGACCCTGGAAGCATAAGGAGATGTCCTGTTGAGCTCAGTGATGCATGTGAGGGCAAAATTTGACTTAATGTGTCTGAAATGTGAAAAGGAAAGTTTATGAAATGTCATTAACTTTGCTAACCTACCAGGCCATCACTCTGTTCACCTTCCTTACTCATGAAGAGCAAGGTCCAAGAACAAAACTTCTTGTCCTGTGCTACTTATTTCCATGAGATTTTCCATCTTTCTTTTGTTCAGGAATTATTGCACTGGATTATGTACATATTTGAGGCTATTTAACTAAATGGAACTGCCTCCTTTTGTAGTAGAAACTTGTTCTACACTTGTCAGAGTACAAATAAACTACTTATCTACTATCCTATATCTACTTATGAAAGATGTGGTGATATATATTTTTTTAATAGACTCAATTAGTCTACATCAATAAAAGGTCTAAAATCTGATGGGAAAAATATTTACCTGAATTCTAAATTTTGAACTATAGTCCATGTGGCATAGAAAAAACTATAGGTAGTGGAAATTAAGTAAACATTCAGCAGGAAGGACATGTAGCTCATTCTTTTAGTGTTTAGCAACAATTTTTTTCCATTCTGAAAGAAGTTCTGCTTAAAAAAAAATAAAAAAGGGTTCCAATGATTTACAAAAACTAAAAACCTGAAAGTAGAATAGGAATTAATGCCTCATCTTTGCTGTGGATTAGCAAGGCAGAGTACATGGATGTAAATAGGATGGTGAATTTATTTCACTTTGAAATCCTGGCACACAACTGCTCTTGTTAGTCTGGCTACATAGGCTGATCAAGAGTGAGGAGCTTGTTGTTCTTGTAAAGGAAATTTCACCTTTGTGAGAGTAATTATGTATATTTGTTCAGAGAGACACTGAGACACAATGGATAAGAATAAATCCAGGTCCTAACATAATTGAAAGTTATATTTTATTCTGTTTTTTTTTATTTACAACTGCCAGGTTTCTTAGCATGAGATATTTATACCCATAGCAAGAGGGAAGTGAAGAAAAGGAAGGGAAGAATAAATCTGAACAACAATTCTAAAGTGGTAGTTTAAAGAAAGAAAAGTGAAAAGCATCTTATTACAACATGGAGAATGGTTATGGACCTTAACACCAATAGACCTTTGTCTGAAATGTGGAACATGGAAATATAGAAGTCAGAATTAAGAATCCATAGATATTAAACTTGTCACCTGTGATGCATATGCCATATGACAGGAATTCAATTGCCTGCCTCCTTCCACTGCCTGAGTTACCTGCATGTCCCAGGTGAGTGGCCAGACCTCACCAGACAGAAGCACCTCTGCAGTCTGAGGATGTCCCATTGTGCTGGAATCAGGAAAGCATTTCACAGAGCAGGGAGAGCCAAGTCTGCTCATCCCTATTGAATCAGCATTTCAAAATCTGCAATGCCTGTTATGTGTGCACACACAGTAAAGGCTGGAGCAGAAGGGAAGGACAAGGAGGCTGAATTCACCAGTCTTCTCTTTTTGTAACTTTTTAAGAGCTTGTTAAAGAAAAAGACAAGGAGAATATAGAAGAGGCAGAAAAAATAGGTGAGGAAGAGTAATACTTCAAATGTAAATTATAGATGAAATATTTCATAGTTACTTATAGGTGGAGTTACTGGGAACCTGAATTGTACCTACATAATTTTTTAAGCTTTCAGGAAGTCAATTCATAGCAGAGCTTGTTTTCTAAAGAAGACCCACGAGAGGAGTGTTGTGGAATAACTTTTCTGAAGTTTGTATTCTCATTACTAACACACTTTTTTCCCACACTTTTTCTCCTTTTTTTTGAAATAATGTAAAATGCTATAATGTTAACTTGTAGAAAAAAAAAAATTAGTGAAACAAAAAAAAGTCCACTGTCAAAATAAACTTAAAAAAAAAAAAAAAGAATGCAGAGAGGGAGTTCTACAGGAATTTAACTATCTGTTACATTGGGATTATTTACAATTGAATTTTTCATTACTAATCTTGTACCCCAGGGAGGAAGTCTTACACTACTCTTTACTCTTCTAGCAAATACTGTCCCACTACAGGGGTCACTAAAGGTGTTATTAATGATTAATAACACAATATCCTACATTAGTTGTTTTACTTTAGTATGGTGGTAGCTTTGTTATCATCATAAGATTTCATGTAGCAGGAAGAGAGCTGAACAAATTCTCGTAATTAATTTAATGTTGAGTCAGTTATGAGTGTTCCTTGTGTATGGTGAGTATTTAGATTATCAGGAACTTTTAAAGTATTACATGTGGTGCTACAAGTTTAAGATGACAATATGGTATTTCTTTGACATCTCCCTTGCTCCTCTTCAGTTTGGAACTGGTCTATTTTAAAAAGATAAATCATAACATTAATTCCCTGTCCTGTTACAATATATCAATATTTGTTGTTCTTAGAAATATACTTTTTCTTCCTATTAGTTTAACTAAGAAGGCTTCCACATGGTCTTTACATTTTCCCTTCTTTATTGTTTAAGTGCTGTATAAGAGACATGCAAGCAAATAAAGTCTGCAATTATATTAGCAGTGGGGATGATTGGTTGGGACACAGTGAAGTTGAATTTCATTTTCAAACATTTGAAATATGCATGACCAACACAACTATTCTGTAGAGATTTAGATCATGGGTGTAGATTTAATAAAGTAAAATGATGGCCATATATAAAGACATGCTATTTACTGATGCAATAACTTGAGCTGTACTGCACAAATTATCATTTTTATTTCTATTTATTTCATCCTCTCCTTTTTAAAATGTCAAATGTATGTTTTTATTTATTCTACTTATATCTGAAAAACTGAACAAGGCTTTTTTTTTTGCAGATATAGTAAATGCAAACATTAAAAGTGACAAATAAATGACATTTTAATTTAAAAAGAAAAAAATTATTTACTGTTATAAAATGGTAACCTTACTTCTTGTTCTTCTTTAAAAATTCCATGTCTTACCTTCTTTATATTATGATTTGGCTACTTTTAAATAATGTCAGTTGTTTGCATCATCTAAATAGCTATAACACACTTGTGTTCTCAAGACAAAATAATGTGCTTCCAATACAATCCACCCCAAAACCAAAAGTGATGGAATTGAAGTTCCATAAAGTATAATTAAAGGTGAGTGAGCAAATCCAAAATGTCAATGCTAACGCATTATAAAGAAAAAAAAAGTTTCTCAATAAATTTTATACCTCATGCAGCTGATATTCTTACTGCAAGAATATATCTAGATAACATTTATTCCCTAAACATAGGGAAAATATCTTCCACTCTCTTAACTAGTACTTCTTCATTCTAGAGGCAGCAAGAAAATCTTTTCCCAAAAGATAGCTTAAGTGAATGGTAATGGATTAATAGGCAATTAACTTTTTGGTTAAAGACCAATGCAAATTGGCATGGCTAAAACTTTCCACCACCTGTTTATTTTTTTTTTTTTCTTTATTAAATGATTACAATGGATTCACTCCAACTCCCCCAAAAATAGTGTCTGTATCAGAAACATCATCATAGCTGGCATTAATTGTCATGGGTTTTGGCAGTTCCAGGCAGAAGTTAACTGGCATGAAGACTGAAATATCACTCCATACAGAGAAAAGTTAACTTAAAGCTGGAGTTTACTGTCTCTCCATAAAAACAGCAAATGGATGCTTGCTTAAAATGGTGTCCACAGAGATGAAACAGAAGCCATAAAAATAAACTGTAAAAATAAGATTACTATGCAGCCACCATTTGGACACATTGATTAAAATAAGGAAAAGCCACAGGGCCAACATCAAATATTTAATAAGTGTATGGCAGAAGATACACATAGTTTTAGAAAAAAACACCAAACATTAAGTAGGAAATGAAAAAAAAAAACCCAAACAAAAAATAACAAGCAACAGAGAAGCTCAGTGTTGTTTTTCTAATAGTTTCATTTATTGAACAAGGACAATTTACCCTTTTCTCATGATACCATGTATACATTCTGTTCAGAGTCAGAAGAGTCTGTTCAGATGTAGGAGATAATATAAAACCATTAGGCTTTATAGATTTTCTTGTTGAGTGGTAGGGGATATTGTAATTAAGGAACAATATATAAATCAGAGAGATAAATTATGAAACTGGAGTAGTCACAATGATCAAATTAGAGCTTCTGAATATCATGGACTACAGGATTTCTCCTTATGTTTTATGTTTCATGCTTCCAGAAAAACTTTTAGAGGAAAAAGTAGATTTTTTTTGTTATGAATTAAAAAAAAAAAAAAATAAAATGCAACAACATGTATTCTAGTTCAGGTTTAGATGAACAGTTTTAATGGGTGATTATTAGTGCTTTTACAGTTAATTAAGCTTTGGATTGGAAAGGAAAAGGAAAAAAACTGAATCCACAACAAAAATGTTCAGTTCAATCTTAGAACCAAATGTATATGCTGTTTCTGTATCTGTATTGAAGAAAACAAGCTGAAAGCTGCCAGAAATGTATAATCTGTATTTTGGTCCTTGGCTAAAAAATAACCCTGGGGGCTGATTTCAGTTGCTGCTCATCTAGCAACCGGATCATAGCAGCAGGCAGGAGGAGAGGATAAAGAAGATTTTCTCTTGATCCTTCCTTGCCCCTTTGTCTTGATTTTCCTTTCTGTCCTTAGGCTTGTTTCAATTGCTTTTTTTGTTTCTCTCAACGGTGCATTGTTGGGATTCTCTCCTAAGTCTTGATTAATTTCTCATAAGCACCCTAACAACTCTCATGTGGCAGACGTGTATCCGAGCCAGAATGAGAGCAACATGTCCCAGCCAAACAGTCAGGAGGGACAGGGATCAACTCACAGAGGCACAGCATATTCCATTCTCTAACAAACTCTGTGGCAGACCAGCTGAATGCCTTGGAGACTTTTCTTATCTGATGTCATGGGTTTTAGTCCTTTGTAGTTTCATTTCTTTCCAAAGAGCATGTACCTATCTGATAGAGATCCAAATGAAACTCAGTGACCTACAATAGATTTGTGTGCATAGAATTGTCATTGACTTCTTCTGCATTAATAATTTGTTAACCACCACATCTGTTAAATTTCAGATGCATTCTGATATAAAAAGAAAATTCAGTTTAAGGATTTTTTAAGAGACTGCAGAAAACTGAAATGAATGAGGGTAGGAAGAGAAAATCAAATAGAAGAAAACTAACTAAAGAAAATTCAGAGGGCAAATCTAGTGCAGAGCCAAAATTAAAAGTCAGAAGTGATGATGAAATATGGAACAGCCCCACACACATGTTTCATCCAGGAACTGGGACTGTGGGGACAGCTGCAAAACACCACAGCTTTAGCAATGGAAACCTGACTGAAACTTTTCTGCAGTCCAACAAGTCAGAAGGCATGTCTAACCTTGAATTAGGTAAAATCAAATTACAGCAAACAGAACCAACCTTTCAACAATCTTTGCTCGTTTCCTTTCTTTCTGTAATTTTGGAAGATTTGAGTTGGGAAATGTAGAATTAGGCTGAGTTTCATTTTAAAAATCTTTCATACACTACATGTCTGCCACTCTATTAGAGAAACTATCTTCTCAACTTTTGTATTTCTTTTTTTAATCCATATTCCTAGCCCTTATAGATATTTTTATGCAGAAGTGACATAGTTCAACACTCTTTTGGACTGGTTTAGTTAAGTACTTAGGGAGAGCCTTTTAGCTGAGAAAAGAAAGCTGAGAGAGGATACCATCAAGACTTACAAAATTGGGAAGATGGCAAATGCAGACCTGTTCTTTGCTGAATTTCACAGAACTAAAAGGGGCAACCACTGAAACTACTAAGAGATATGATTAAATTAGGAAAAAAACTACCATTTTTTTCTCAGTGGTCAATAAACTTCTGCCTTTTGAAGAGAAAACACAATCAGTTGATTCAAAGCAGAGTTAAGCTTGGAGAAGTACTTGCAGGAGCAAAGTTGTCTCTTTTCTGTCCCTAACTCAGAGGGAATTCCAAGGAATACTGGGGGAATACAAGACTACATACAATGGCCATGTTTTGTGTCCTTCCTAAATGGCTTTCACTTCCCTCTCTCTTCTCTCTCTCCAATGATCTTAATCTCTTTTCAAACAACAGAGGAAAATATAAACTATTTGTGATTTTACCTGGATTTCTCACCAAACACAAAGAAACCTCAAAGACAAGATTTATGGGGCTTTATTGGGTTTTATGGATTTAAAGTGTAGCCAGAAAACAAAATAAAACAAAGAAAAAAAAATTAAATTCTCTTTTCTATGTTTCTTTCAGACATTACTGGAAAGAGCAGGAATGAAAAACAGGGCTTTCCAACAACTGTCTTAATTTTGCAACTAACATAATAAAATATTTAGCCAATTCAATTTTCTCTTATTTTAGATTACTTGCAGTCTAGATTCTGCTTTTGTCATCATCTAAACACTTGAAGGAAATTTATAACTAAATTTGGATTACTTTGTTAGTTGTTTTAACATTCAAGTCACCATTAAAAAGGCAGCTCCTACAGGCACGTGAAATTCTCTTCTAAGTAAGAATAGAATTAGAGGGTCAGTAATGCTGCAAACCTCCCAAACTCCTGTCTGTGTCTACTTGTAAGTATAAAAAAAAACAAACATTTTCTTTAGCTTTTTTTATTTTGGTCATTAGGCACTACATGTGAGAAACTAGACAGTTAATAGATCAGAATGATAAGTCAAGATTTGAACATTACATTCCTCTGCAGTTATATCCATGGGACATAAGCCCAAATCATAAAGCTGTTCACCTACCCAAGTCCCTCACAAAACAAAGTTAAATTTCCAAAAGCTTCCTGAGAGTGTAAGGAAGTTGTACTGATGGCTCTGTTGTGTTTGTCATTTAAAATACTTCTAAAATTGCTTTAACATGAGATTAAAAAAAAAAAGTTAATTAATATTAATCTTCACTTCTAGAACAAAATTCCACTTTCCTATTGCTGCATTTTTATGAGGAAAAATATACACAATCTTACATAAACTTTGCTCAGGCTTATATGAAACAATATCAAAACCATATGTGACTTGCAGATTTTTTAAAATAAAAATTAGAAACAGAATAAATCTGTTTTGTCAAATAAGAATTTGTTCTCATTTGAAAAAATCTTTTTATATAGACAAGGCTTAATCATTCCTATAGGCAGAAGCAAAAAATATGTAAACTTTATCCTACATTTAATGTTTGCTCTTATTAGGCAAGTTGTCCAGAAGGGGTCTCAGGCTGTTTCTTCCTCACTTGTTTTATCTTCTGGCTATCTCATGGATTTATTGCTTTTTCTGTTACATCAGCTGTAACCTGGACAATATTGTCAATTGTGACTCAATAAATCAGTGCAGCAAGCAGCAGACTTGTGAAGAAGAGTTCAGATGTAGAAAGTGAAACAAGTGGGATGGAAAATGGTGATTTCATGTTTGTCCATCTATCTTCTCTATAGATTTAGAGTGTGTTACTAAGGGGGAGAACATAGGAATATTTTAAAATGTTATTTAGATAATTCTTTTTCAGATCTTTAAATTTGCATTTAGCATCATCATAGCAGAGGCTGAGATACTGTGTTGTAACCAGGAACCTTTTCAATATCTTTTAACTTTGTATGAAGCTTTTTGAAAAGGATTTAAAGGTTGATATCATCTTAAAAAGTTGTGAA
This sequence comes from Leucosticte australis, assembly GCA_025504685.1. Classification (NCBI taxonomy): domain Eukaryota; kingdom Metazoa; phylum Chordata; class Aves; order Passeriformes; family Fringillidae; genus Leucosticte; species Leucosticte australis. Next base: position 62,939,893 of record JANIJU010003062.1, read on the forward strand.
GAAACTCAGTATATCGTTGCTTAATTTGGTATCATATCACAGTGTTTACATTTGCATCAGAGATGGGAACATAGGCACTGTGATTCTGGGAAGTGAAGTCATCTTATACATACAATTACAGTATAGCATGCTTTTTGAAGGTATAAGTGCTATAAATTATGCTGCAATTTTTTTTCCAAGAGGAAGGAAGAAAAATTCTGTGGAATTCTTTACTCTTATTATACCAGAACTTGCCATTTTCTGTCTAAAAATCTCAATCTTTAAGTCATTCTTTTCCTAAAGTGAGTTAGATTAAACATTCTTACAAAGATTTTATCTTCCACTCTCATACAAAGCTCTACAATGTGAATAAAATTGTGATTTGAACAACATCTGTTTGCAGAAAAAGAAATGCTACTTTCATGTTTGTTGCAAGTTTGCAGCCTAGATTCCTCACTTGTAATTGTTAGTGATGATATTTGATTTAGAATCTTTGATTATTGTTTCCAATCACAATTAAGATAAAGTGTATCATTACGTTTCAGATTGAACACCAATAAAACAATCTTGAGGACATTACAAAAAAAATCTGTATTTTCCTGGAACCTCTCTGAAGGCAGACACAGATTTTTAAGCTATTTTCTTGGGACACAGATTTTCCAAAATGTACTCTTATATTTAGGTTCCTAAACTATTGCAAAAATCTATTTTTAGTTATTTCAAAGGAAAACATAAAAGAAAATAACCTGGCACTCACATAATCATTTCCATCCCTCTAGCAAAGATAACATTGATGGTGAATTAAAGTTCCTTTATTCACCATGTTTTGTTTGGCTTTCTTGCTCTTAATTAAATAGTTCACATCAGCACTGTGAAGTAGAAAGTGAATTATTTTAATTATGTTAAACTAGGAGATTGAAAAGGTCCAGTTGATATTTTATCTCCTACCTTGGTTTACCATCACATTAGAACTCCTAACATTAGATTTTATCTCCTCTGTAAATTCTAGGAATGTTTTTCAGCTGTGAGATGGTGCTGAAGATGCAGGAGTTGTAAACTACTTGGAACATCTTTCTTGTGTGGTGATGCCTCCTGGAAGCTTTCTGGAGTGGGTTTACCCTGGCTGGATTCCAGGAATCCGGAAAAGTCACTCTCTCACTCCCTTCTGCAGCTGGACAGATGAGAGAAAATAAAACAAAGGGTTCATGAGTTGAGACAAGCACCTGGAGAGATCACTCTCTGATTACTGTCACAGGCAAAATAGGCTTAAATTAGAGAGATTAATTGAACTTATTACTATCAAAATCAGAGCAGGGTAATGAGAAGTAAAATAAGAACTTCTCAACACTGCTGTTCTTCCCCCACTGCTCCCTCCTGCCCCAGCAGTGAAAGGAGATGGGGAATTGTCACAGACACATTTTATGAAAAATCCTTTCCTTAGGATTTTTTCTCCTGAGAAGCTGAGAGGCCTCAGGAACAAAATGTAAACAATGATTATCTGCTGCTGTGGAATGCAACAGGTGGATCTGGGATTGGTCCATGTTGGTTGTTTCTCATTAATGGCCAATCACAGTCCAGCTGGCTCAGACTGTCTGAGAGTCAGGAACTTTTGTTATCATTCCATTCTTTTTCCTTTCCTTTCAAGCCTTCTGATGAAATCCTTTCTTCTACTCTTTTAGTCTAGTTTTTAATATAACATATATCATAAAATAATAAACCAAGCCTTCTGAAACAGGGAGTCAGATCCTCATCTCTTCCCACTTCCTGGGACCCCTGTGAACACCACCACAGGGAATGGTCAGTTTATCATCCATGGCTTCTCCCACTGCTTGGGGAGAAGAATCCTTCCCTTGCTTTAGCATGGGCTTCCCCTCCACAGGGAGACAGCTCTCCCTGAACTTCTCCATCACAAGTCCATCCCACATGCAGCAGCTGCCCCAGACTGCTGCAGGGTGGATTTCTCCTCCAAGGGGTGCAGCCCTTGAAGCACAGGCTGCTCCAGTGTGGGAACAGAGCCCTTCTCTCCATGGGCCTCCCACAGCTTCACAGCCTCCTCCAGGCATCCACCTGCTCCAGAGTGGGGCTCCTCCAGGGGCTGCAGGTGGAGCTCTGCATCCCTGCGAGTAACAGGAGCCTCCTTGAGCCAGGACTCATAAACTCTTGGAGGCTATTTCACACCCAAGATAGATCAGCTACCTTTGGAGGCGTAAAATCAGCAGGATGGCTTCTGTTGCAGTGTTAGAAACAAAAAGGTTTTAAGACAAAATAACAAACTCCTTATAGAGGAAAAACCGATCCAGGTGCAAGAGGTTCTTGCTCCTGGTAAAACACCTCCCAAAAGCGATTAGTTTCCTTGTTCTCACCTTTTTCTAGTAAATTGCTCAGGTGGGACTTGTTGGCTTCTGTCCAATTGGCTATCCTTAAGTTTGAGGGGAAGTCCCCCAGCTCCTATGAGATGTCTTTTCACCTAATTGAGGAGAGAAACATCCGGGCTTCTTTCCTTTTTAAGGGGACAAAGGATAGTTTTGTCACTCCATCAACAGGGAACACATTCCTATCTATCCCTGTGGATCTCCATGGGCTGCAGGGGCACAGCTGCCTCACCACGGTCTCACCATGGGCTGCAGGGGAACCCCAGCTCTGGTGCCTGCAGCACCTCCTGCACCTCCTTCTGCCCTGACCTTGGTGTCTGCAAGGCTGCTCCTCCCACTTCTTCTCCTCTCGTCTGGCCACAATTACAACTGTGCAATAACTTTTCTTCCTCTTGAACCTGTTATCACAGAGGTGTTACCACCATTTGTAACTGGCCCAGCCTTGGCCAGCAGCACATTTGTCCTTTGGAGCTGCCAGGGGCTGGCTCTGCCAGACACGGAGGAAGCTTGCAGCAGCTTCTCACAGAAACCACCCCTGTAGCCTCACTGCTACCTACCAAAACCAGGCCAGGCAAACACTTTCTCAGGAAAGCTTGGAGAAAAAAAAAAGTTCTGGAATGTTTAGGTTAACTTATTTATTCAATGCTTAGGGATGCCATGTGCCCCCAGATACAAACCACAGGGCACAGCAAACATATCTTTAATCACTTAGTTTAAGAAGTACCCTCGTATTCATAGCAGTCATTTGAAGTTTCAACAGTAAACCAGGTAAAATTAAAATCAGAAATAAGGTGTGCAATACTGCTAGATAAAGGTGGTTTATTTCTAATTAAACTTAAATAATAAATTTTATTTCTAAATAAACTTATTAAAGGTGGTTTATTTCTACATGCTCTAACTGGACAAAATTTGAAATGTTTCTCTTGTTCACTGACTACAGTGGGACTGATGAAAGGCAAGCAAACTAGGTTCTGGCTGGACAGCATAACAATAAAAAAATAATTGAATGGTAAATTTAAAATAAAAAATAATGCACATTTATAATGAAAACCAAAATATATTAAATGCATGCATCTACATAAGGTAGAATTACAGCCATTTATCTGATTTAAAGGAGATCAACAACACTTGATCTGTAAAATAATTCAATATTAGTTTTCTGTCTCTCTTTTTTTTTTTTTTTCCTCCTGATTTAGGTGGGTTTTTATTACCTGCAATGGTATGATTTTGGTTTTCATTGAGTAAGTGGCATTTATTGCCATAGTCAGGTAACAAGCACCTCATGGAATTGTAAACAACTGATTTTTTTTTGTTGTTGTTTCTAGGTTGCTGGCATTCTCTCTCTCTTTTACATATAATGGCAAAATATTTGGCACTCAAGAGAAATGCACAAACTAGATGAATCAAGTTTACCAGAAGTCATAAATGAAATTCATAAGAAAACATAAAGCCATCCCCTTTCCTCTAAACTCTCAAACACGTGATCCAGTATTTAATTTATTTCTAATTCCAAATTTTCAGGACTTTTTCCAAGGTAGGAAAGGGGTTTTTTTTTTTTTTTTTTTTTTTTTGTCAGCATTGTCATAGTTAGAATATGGTTAAATATAATACTTATGAAAGTGGAACAATAAACATGATAGACTATATCCTGAAAATACATATTGTGTTGTATTCACACACAAGTAGATAAGTGTGCAGTGTCTGTCCAAGAAACAAAAAAATACAATCTTGAAAGCTGTCTTTTTAATTCTTTTCTGTTCTTTTCCAAGCTGTTAGCAGCAGAGGGTACTTTTGAAACCTTGCTTGACTGATAGGCAAGCCATCTACCATAAATATCTAATTTACTTCATTTTTGGTTGTAAATCTGAAGGGGTTCTACTGTGGGTTTAGTCATGCAAATCCCAATACAAATGTTTATTTCTTAATTACAACTATGAAATTCTGAAATACTACTGAGGTATCAGCTGAGACTGCAATAGCCCAAAATGTGACTTTTCAGTCCCCTGCCCATAGTTGAGTTAGTTCAGGAATGTAGAAGTTCTCCTGTTGTTACGCTGTGGTTTTGTCACAAATCCACTTGACTCTCTTGTTGGATTATCTGGTTGTGTGGATTTACTTTCTCAGTTCAACCTGAAGTTTTGAAAATCTCTGGAATTTGATATTAGCTGTTGGAAAGCTTTTGGAAATTTATATTGAAAACATGCCTGCCACATACTTGCTTGTGACAATCTCTTTTAATAAGAAATTCCCTCGTCAGCCAAGATCCAGAGGGAAAGAACCAGCAGGGTAGTAACACTGGTGTAAGGCATCACTCACATTTCTTAGACTTGTATTTGCTGCACAAACTCCTGTGGGCTCCAGAAATTTGCTCAACAAATAAAGGTTCCCTCCCTGTATTTTCTTGTGCATCTATGCAGAAAAAAAGTTCCACTGAAGATATTCCTGCATTTCTCTCACAGGACTAAGAAATCGTTTTTTCCTATGAAAATTTGTCAGACTGTATCCACAAATTTTCTGTGTTTGGAAAATAAATTGTAAGTCTAGCCACCATTAACATCCACAAATTTAGCAGTAGAGAATGTTTTATTACCTGATCTGAGCGTGTCAGTTCTAAAGTGGTTCCTTCACTGGTGCTACAAAACCTCTTCATCCCTGCAAGTTCTTTCTCACCACTACTCTGATGTTGTTTATATTGATTTTCTGTGGTGTTGTAGAGAAGGAAGGGAGGGTGCTTCTGATTTCCTATTGCATCTGCACTACTTGGATTATCTTCAAAACCATGTGGTCATATTGTTATCTTTGCTTTTTTTATTTATGCTGATATTTTGAGAAGAACTTTATACTTTCACACTTAAATCAAATAAGGGGAACTCCTAATGTAATACTTTTGTTAGGATACTTTTAGAGGACTTACTGACTACTACAATTAGCAGGTTTAGGGCAAATATAATTTTAAATTATTTTTTGAAAGCATGGAGCTTATCCAGCAAGTCCTCCTTTGGTTTCATAAGGTGCATGCAGCTCACAAATCATTGAGTCTGTCTGAGAGAAGAGACTCAAAAGACAGTAGATGAGAGAGGGAGGGAACTGAGCACTTTGGGTAAATAGGTTAGAGGTGGAGCAGAGAAATCCTTAATAACTTGAAGGTTAAAATGCACTCATATCTGTGGTGAATATGAATTTTAATAGTGAACTCAATAATAGGAGCACCTGTCTAACAATGTAATTATTAGGAATGGCCCACATTAATTTGGTTAATTAGTGAGTAATACTGGAGAGTTTAACTTTCAAATATTACATTCAATGAGGCCTTCTTACCTAGCACTGGAACAATGAGTTTCTAAGAGTTAATTCCTCAGGGACAGCAAATAAATGCAGACATCATTTGTATTTTTTAGAGACTAGACACCAGCTTGTGAGAGGGATGCTCAAAACCCCTCAAAGCACAATGCCTAAAAAGCTTCAAGTGCACAGAAGATGGTAAGAGAAGGCTTTAAAAGGACAGCTGAACACTGAGTGGGAATGGAGAGAAGCTGAAGTTGAGAAAAGGTGAAGCAGCTGGTCTAATTTTTTTTTTTTTTTGCAGTCAGATTTGGGGTGAGGGTGAGATTTCAGCTTGCTGGTGGATATGTTTCTTTGTGACTGCTCTATGTTATCTGTGTCACGCCTTTTCTCCAGGGTGTGAAAATAATAATTTTTCAGTTCTGTGATAAAGAAGTGAGAGGTGAACCAATGGACTAGAGGAGATATGTTAATTTTTGCTGATGTTTAGGTATATGGGTAACTCCTCTGGGGTGCCAGTGTTGTTTTCTTGAAAGTTTGTATGCTGTTGTCTCAGTTTCTTTTCTCTCTGAATTCTTTTCCCTTTGCTAGGACTCAGGTGTTCTATCTGAAGGTAAGTGTTGCTTCTTTCTTATTCAGGCTTCTGGAAGAGACAGAGAAAAGTATGAGGATTTGAGGTAGTGCCACTTAAGTTTCTAAACTTATTAAATAGAGAGAAGAGACCTCCCTACTTTGTGTCTTCCACTTTCCTGTTCATAATTCTGTTACACAGAGAGTCTGTGATGAGTATATACCACTTTACATTTGTTTTTTGTTTTTTTCTTGTATCTCTGTGTCTTGTTTTTGAGAAAGAAGATGAGGGCATATGAAGCTGAATCATTTAGGGAAATGGAAATTTATAAGAACACTTTGTGAGTCTTAAGAAATCTGCAAAGTTCTTATGATTCTTGGTCTTTGGAGGGTATTAGGGTGTTGTTTTTTGTTGCTGTTCTTTTTTTTGGGGTTGGGTTTTTTGTTGCTTTGTTTGGGGTTTTTTGAGTGTGTGTTCTATGCAAGAATTTTGAGCAGTCAGTCCAGGTAATGCATTTTAAAATGGTTGAAACCTAACTTATAAATAATAAACATACCTTCTACAGCTGTGGGCAATAATCACCCTGAAATGCCACTGATTTTTTCATGTTAGAGTGGGTTTTAAGTAGAATATGTACAGCAGGATGAGGGGAAAATATTTTAGAAAGGTGCAGTTTCTAGGACCTTCTAGCAGTTTTTACTAACTTGGCTACAACACCAAAGTTAGTGAAAAACAAAGCTGAGACTGTGTTGAGAATGTATTACAGACAAAAACCTTGGTATTTTGCTGCTTATTTCCTCCCCTGTCTTTGTGCTTTCCCCTGCCCAGTTATCTGCTGGATGGCTGTAAACTGTGTTAGCTCAGAACCATGCAATCAAAGGTGGCTTGATCAAATGAAGTTGCTTTAATAGAATTAATATTCACTAAATAGAGCCATAACTGAGGGACTGAGTTCAAAAATGCCTTCCATGCTCTTGTGTCTATAGGAGGTTTGTAATTTGTGCCTCCTGCAATCATGGGGCTTTCTGCAAATTGGGGGTTATTGGGAAACATGCAGTGCATTTTAGTGCTGCTGGTACCAATTCACATGTTCTATAAGGCTTTATTTCTTTTTCTTTTCTGTTTCTTTTTTTTTTGTGGATTTGTTTGGTTTTTGTTTGGTTTGGTTTTTTTGGTTGGTTTCTTTACTTGTTTTTATATTTTTTCATCTTTCCTTCGGAAACATTTTACTGGATTTATTTATTCACTTGTTTTTCTTTTTATCAAAATTTGAAGGGGGTCAAGGATAGTGTAGATAAGAAAGGGGGAAATTATTAGTACATGTGAGAGAGCTGTATTCTCTCTTATTATTATTTTCTCTAGAAGTTGCCCACTGATAGTTAACTAACACTCAGGTAAGGCAAGACTGTGCTATTGTGAAAAATGTCAAAACTACATTACAAAAATTCTGAGTCATATTGTCTATAAAGCTTTACAAGTCTCTCAGTGAATGTACTTTAGATGTGAATTTTGTAAGAGAAGACAAAAAACAATTGCTTCCTTTTAAAACTCTGCATTTCTTTTCAATGAATTTGTCATGGCTCAGCCCTAGCTGCAAGCCCACAGCCACTCACTCCCCCACCAGCAGGTTCAGGTTCAGGGTAGGGTAAAAGCCTGAGAGCTCATGGGTTGACAGTTTAATAGGGAGAGTAAAAGCCATGCAGACAGGAAAAGCAAAACAAGACATTAATTTTCTGCTTCCCATGGCAGGCAGGTGTTCAGCCATCTCCAGGAGAGCAGGGGCCCATCACAGGTAACAGTGGCTTGGAAAAGCAAACATCATCACTAGAAATGCTCCTATACTTTTTCCTTCTTCCCCCTGCTTTATATACTGGTATACAATGATATCACATGGTCTGGAGTGTCCCTTTGGTCACTTGGGGTCACCTGTCCTGGCTGGGTCCCCTCCCACCCTCCCAGGCACCCCCAACTTCCTCAGGAGGACTGATACAAAAACCAGAAAAGGCCCTGGCTCAGCAATAGCAAAACAATTCTGTGTTATCAACCCTGTGTTCAGCACAAATCCAAAGCAGCCCCACAGCAGCCTCTGGGAAGGAAATTATCTCTACCCCAGCCAAAACCAGCACAAAAGTCCTTACTGATTTATCTTGTGGACAAACTGTCATCTGCTTTGTTTGCACACTTTGTTTGTGTTTATATAAATACAGGGTATTTGAAGATCTGATCTGAAGTAATCCATCATGCATCAGAATAAAACTTGCATAAAATGAAATATTTCAACAAAGGAAAATTATGAAATATAGGAGACATTTCATAAATTGCTGTTTGTTTTTTCTGAATAAATAATATAGTTTCCTTTATTCTCTTACATCACTTCAGAAGAAACTTGTTAAATTCTGAGGATATCAGAATGATGTTGGTTGGTTGGGTTCAGCTTTGTTTTTTTCTTTTTTTTTTTTTTTTTGCTTGTGGTTTAGTTTGCATGGTAGGCACTGCTGTTTCATTCTGGCTAAATTTGTTCTGCATTCATTTCTGAGAAGCAAAAGAACTTCTAGGTGGACCAGACTGTATCTAAATAAAAAGTATTTTTAAAAAAGTAAAGTATAAATAAACCAGAAAGAACATCCTTTTCTCTCTCTGCAAGGTCAATTGCTTAATCCTTTTTCTCAGATTATACAAATTCATCAGTGCCCAGTGGGCCTGCCTGTCATTGCTCTGAACCTTACACAGTCACTTAGCTTATACAAAAGAAGTGGAAAGACATGTAAAATTCTATCAAATCAGAATGCTCTTTTATATCAGTTCTATCATGGCATAAAGAACCCCATAAATTACAGCAGAAAGGGAGGGTTTTTTTCATCCTGACATTTGATGCAAGCTAGAGCCTTGGTATAAATTCAGCAGCTCCTTTCCATTTTTGTTTGTTTGTATGAGAGACTTGAGGTTTTCAGGAGAAACACTAATCTGAAGTGTTAGAACCTGCAAGGCTCCATCTGAGTCATGCTGACAGGTGAGAGTAAACAAGGATAAAAATGGAAAGTGTTTCTCTCCAGACAGGGGGGAGTTTCTAGCTAAGTGTGGAAACAGGGCTATCTTCTGATGCTTGGTAGCTGTTTAGTCTGAGTTTGGGCTGAACCTGCCTCTAGCCAGTTATTTAAATTGATTTGGTAAATGGGCACTTTTCACAGAGAAGTTCCTAGATGACTGAAATCTACAATCAAAGCCTCTGCTGAACTAACTTGTCTAAAAAGGATTCTTTTAACACAAAATTTTGCATCTTTTTTATCATTGCAACATAAAGTGTCTTAAATGCTTCTAATGACATAATTCTATAATTACATCATTTATGTCTATAATCATGTCAAATTTGTATAATAGAAGCCATTTCTAATAAATTTGTGATTTTTTCCTAATAAATATCCCAGGATAATCCTTTCTTGCAAATAGAAGAAATCTCTGAATTATCAGGGTTGCAAGGGACTTCTGGAGATCACCCAGTCCAACCCTACAGCCAAGGCAAGGTCACCTCCATCAGGAATATGTCCAGGTGGGATTTGAATGTCTCCAGAGAGGAACACTCCCTGGGCAGCCTGTTCCAGTGCCCTGACATCCCCAGTGCAAAGTTTTTCCTCAAGCTGAGGTGGAACTTCTTGTGGTTTTTTTGATGGCTCTTGCTCCTCACCCTGTGGCTGTTGCCCTCGCTGGGCACCACTGAAAAGAGTTCAGCACCATTCTCTTGTCACCTGCCTTGGAGATATTTACATCACTACAGAGATCCTCTCTGTCTTCTCCTCTCCAGACTAAACAGGTCCAGCTTCTGCAGTCTCCCCTCATAGGAGAGATACCCCAGACCCCTCATCATGGGGACCCTCTCCTGTAGCTGCTTATCTTTCTTGAGCTGTGACTACCTGAACTGGATTTGGCCTCACCAGGGCCTTGAAGAGAGGCAGGATGTCTTGACCTGCTGATGCACCCCAGAATACTCGTGGAACTGAGAGAGCAGTCATAATTGTGCTCATCTTACCAATTTTGCTCTTTTTTTTTCCCCTTTGTAGTGTCCATAAATCGATTCCACTTATTCTGTAATGTAACTTGTAATCTTGATACAGAGGAGAAGCAAAATGTACCTTGCAAATCAATTGTCAGCCCAAGTGAAGTGGAAAGGCAGATCCCCAAAATGTGCTTGGGTCCTTGACCTGCTTTGATTGATAGATATGCATGACTGATGCAGTGGCAGGCTCAGCAAGCCATGAAGCATTTCTATTTAACCAGGGAATTGTCTGGGTCTGAGAGTGCTGCTTATGTGGGGTGTGTCTGTGAATAAATATTTTTCAAGTTTGTATGTTAATGGTGCCTTTCCAGCTGAGCTGAGTCTCTTGCCAGGAGCAGTGCCTGATATGTGTGTGCTGAACAGAATGTTGAAGGAGGTGTCTCCTGGGTGTATGGAGGGCTGATGGAAATTCACTTGAACTCATAGCCTGACCAAACATATGTCAAAATAAACAAAAACACAGCCTTGTTTGAAGGACAGTGTTTGATAAAAAATGAGGTAGCTCCTACTCTCTCTATTACAATGAGGCTTTTTTAGATTTTTGGGGATTTGGGGTTTTTCGAGGAGTTTCATCAGGCACTATCTTCTGTCCATGAGGCTGGAGAAATTTAACTGGACACAGCATTGTGTCTGGAAAGAGTGGATTTCTCCCAGTAGTGGATCCTATAGCATTATCCTAGCTAATCCCCCAAAAATCCCTTTCCTCTTGTACATGCTGCATGGGGAATTTCAGGCTTATCCTGCACCATTAAGGTGATCAGGGTACCTGCTATTGAAAAGCAGTGTTCAGAGGCAGCAGTAACCTGAGAGGAAAGAGTCAGTGAAACTGAGGAGAGAAACCAAACCATTCCTTATCACAGCATTTAAAACATAGCACTTGAGTTCTTAAAATATTTAAGATTTTAGATAGCTGTTGCACCTCAGCTATGAAATACTGCTCCTTGACTAAAGTGTGATAACTGTGTGAGAACTCTGTTAAATTAATGTAGGGCTGGCAAGTTTTGTACAAGGGTATTTTTATCTTCTATAAGATATGTTAGGAGTGCTTGCTGTTGGTTATTATCTTCTGTCTTAGGGTAAATCTTTTAGACATGAACTTATGATGTAGCTGAGGGGAGGTTTTACTGAAGTGCTTTTTTATTTCAGTAAATGAATGCTTGCTCAGCTTAATCCTTTCTCTCCTTCATTGTATGTGTGCCATATACTTAAGAGGCTAAGAGTTTAATACCTCATATTTTATGGATATTTTGATGATTCTAAGTGTTACCATTTTAAATACCTTGATAATACTTATTATTAATGATATTTGAATGAAAATATACAGGTGAGGGTAAGTCTATGACAGAGGTGTCATTGCAGATCTTTTCTGAATATTTTCCCCAGGATCTGGATAAATATATTTTCTCCAAAATTTTTTCTCCATGCTGACTGTGATTAGTGCCCTCATTGGAAGTAATTCCCTCAGCTGTAGCTCCTAATTCTGCACAAGCCAGCATCTCTGTGTAAATGTTGCACTAATGTGTGCTGTCCTGTCCCTACCTTTTGCACCTCTTCCAATATTCTCACCTTTTCTGATGACCTTCTGCTGTCTCCACAGCCTGTTTGGATTTTTCCTGGGTTACCTTTTACCCTGCTACTGCCTCTCAGACCTGCCTGTGCTCTGCTCACATATCACTTTATTGTCTCACTATTAGCATCATTTGGAAACTCCAATGCTGTCTAAAGCAGCAGTCTTCACTGGCCAATCTATCAGGATGAGGGATAAAGATTTCTTGGCAAGAGCTGTGACCTTTCTAATGATAAATATGTTGTCCTATTCATCACAATAAATATAAAGCATTGTCCTAGTAGGACAATTCATGCTCTGTGAAGAGTACTCTTGTTCCATGTCTGCCATTTCTATGTGTGCAGGGCCTTTATTTAAGAATTAAATAGAAATAAACACAAGCATGAAGGCTGAATAAGACAGATTAATGCAATTTAAGATATGCAATTAAAACACCACAGACAGGAAATTTATTTCTATTAAAATAATTTTAGAAAGCGTTTTTCTATACTAAAGAGATAATTTGTATTTTTATGGCTTGATTAATACACTGTGATGAAATTCTAAAGCTGCAGAGCATTAATTGCCATAGAACTAAGACTAAAGCCTAATATTTAAATTCTAATGGGTTCAGAGAATTTTAACGGTGTTCAGTTCTGCATATTTCTGTGTGGTTTAAGCAGTAGAAAAATTCTTTGATATTAAGAAAGATAAATTGTTTTAAAATTCATCAGGTTCAGTGAGCAGGGTCACTGGACTGTGACTTAGAATATCTGCAGTCCAATTTTAGCCCATTTTCACTATTCTCTAAAATGATCAACACCAATTTTTAATACTCATTTTATTTTGAGTCTTTTCTGTAGTTTCAGTGGGCTCCACAGTCATTGCCCTGTCAACCAGTTTTTAACATTTCAACCACCTTGGGGTCCAGATCTTGGCATTCTTTTAGAAGTATGAGAAAAAAAAAAGGTAAAAATCTGAATTTGTATATAAATATGATACTGATGTCACTTCACTGTGTACTCATGATACTTCTCTTTTCTTTAGCCCCAAATTTTATGTCCTTAAAATTTACACTATGCTGTTAAACATTTTGCAGAGATCACGAGAAAGACGGAAATATCCCGCAGATGCAATTTTGGTTTTTGACAATGCAATTTAACTTTATCTAAGATTCATGAACAAAAAAATGAAGCACTGAACAAAAACCATTATATTTCCTGGCAGTTGAATATGTACCACAACATACTGTTGTTCATGACTTAAAATGGCAATTTTATGGAAAACCAGTCACTCTAATATTCCTACTACTTTGTGCTTTGAAAGTAACCCAATGATCAGATTGAAACTAATGTCTTAGTAAAGAAAAGAGAGTTCATGTGTATGATGAAGGAATTGTGGGCTGAAATCTAATCAGGAACATTTTAATGGAGGATAGACTAGATTGTTACATTTTTTAATTCTGATTTTAAAAACTGAGTAACCAAGTTGATTATATCTTCTTTTGTGCTCAAAGAAACATCACTTTATGATCCCTTGCTTTTGAAATGAAGTATTAAAAAGGTTTCTAGTGCACTTAAAATACAGGAAACTTTAAGAGGAATTTTTTTGTTTCTTTTTCTCTTGTATATATGCAATACAAAGTTGTCAGCTTCCAGGTGGAATGATTGGAATTCATTCTCTTTTTGTGTGATTTGTGTTTCAACCCAAATTTGTCAAGTAGAACCTTTGTGGTATTATGAAATAGTGTAATGGTGTTTTCTTTTTACTTCATAAGTTTTATCTTCCTGCCTCAACCATCCCACTTGCAGCAAAAATTATCGGGGGAAAAGATATGGGTTTTTTTTCAATGTTACTTTTCCTCTTAGTAAAAGTGGGATGTGTTAGGGTTTGGGGGTGGTTTGGCAGGTTTTTTTTTGGGAAATGAAAATAGCATTTTAAACAGGCTACATGTCCCTGAGATGCTTTTATTAGTAGTAGTTTACTCTAAATTTGTAAACAGGAAGCTGAAGCAGCACCCATTTGTCTTTTTCTTTTAATAAATCAGGCTTTCCAAGCTTTGTTTTTTCTGCTTAAAAGTGTGGAAGTATTTAATGTTCACTTAAAACTTGCTTCAGGCAGTGTCTGTGAGTTTATCTGCTCATGTAAAGAAGAGCAGAGTGTTTCAAACAAGCAGTGTTGCTGTAGTGTTCAATACAGAAAAGTTTCAGCTACATGTATTTCTATCTATATATCTTCAGTTTCCCCCAGAGCTTCCATCAGATAAGTAATGTTTGAGATAAATTTAGATGGAAGAATAATAAAAATAAAAAATGTGCAGTTGTTAGTTTTGAGCAAACCCAGTTATATTTGATCCTTAAAGGTTTAATTAACTCTTGAAATTAGAAACAAATTGTGGTGAGATTTTCCCAACAGCTACTTGATGACATAAGTCTGTTCTTTGGCATTATTTGGAAATATTTCATAACTGAATTACCCTGAAATATTTTCCCTTCACTTTTACCTCAAAATTTTACCAGAAAAAGAGCATTCAGGTTAATGAAAAATATTTCAATTGGTTACCAGTCTCTTCTTAGCACAGATGTGTTCAAATTATGAAAATGGTTCACTAAGAGGGTTTATCTGGAGCTGCTATCAGTTTGATGAAGGCTGAACAGAATACAGCTGCAGGCATAAACACTCAATTACCTGAGCAGCCTTTTCCAACATTATTTTCAATTTGAGCTAGAAACCCTGTCCCTGATAACTCATAACCCATCACCCAGCCTCTTTAGTTATACAGACCTGAGGGTAGAAACCAAATCTCTGCTGAAAGGTTAAAGAAAATACAAAAATATTCTTTTTGACTAGTATGTAGTCCTGGAAAATTTTCTCACTCTGCTGGGACTTCATTGCTATGAACCTTTTGACCAAATTTATCAGGCTGATGGAGATTTGGTAAAGCTTTAGAGAGTACCATTAAATTCCATATCCATTGAAATTAAAATTACTTTCTCTTCTTGCACAGAAAGTGAATGCAAAGTTGATAATAAAAGTGCCTTCTATTAAAGAAGATTGCTTATGTCAAAAATGTGCACTTTAATCTGTCTGCCTTTGAGCTCATTAGGTTTTATCAAACTTGAATATATTGGAAGCTGAGGAAAAACTGAATTTTAAAATGAAGCCTAACAGTGAGATAATGTGCAAAAAATGGCAACCAAGATGGATGTGTACAAAAGTTGTGTGCTCCAGAACCAAATAAAAAATGGCTTAAGGTTAGAAAATTATTTGAAGGAGAATGATTAAATGTTAAAATGGTGAGATTTGAAATTAACTTCAGTGATTTCACATGACTGAAATCTGCTACCTCTATTGTGCTTCCTCATAGGCTGGGTGACAGAATTGGAAGCAAAGGAAAGCATAAATCCAATCAGGAATAACTTCTCAGTGTGGTTGGGTTCACTTGTTGTTCTGGCTCATGTCATGTACAAAGCCCCATCCAACCTGGCCTTGAACATTTCCAGGGATGAGGCAGCTGCAACTTCTCTTGGCAACCTGTTCCAGTGCCTCACCAACCTCAGAGGAAATAATTTATTCATAATATCTAATTTAAACCTACTCTCTTTAAATCCATTCCTTCTTGTACTGTCACTGCGTGTCCCTATAAACAGTCCTCTCTGTCTTCCCTGGCTCCTGTTTCTCAGATAAAGGAAAGAAGTAATGGATATTTTCCTTGCTGTTCTGACAATTTTTGTGGGTTTTTTTGCTCAAAAAACCCCTCTGTGAATATTGCTGCTATATCCCACTTTCCCCCAAAAAAGATCTTGAAGAAAAATTATATTGTTTAAAGGAAAGAGATTTAGCAACTAAACAATGACAGGAACAGATATAAGCAACCAGAAATCTTTGCCCATTATGCCATGAAGAATATAAAGTTTCATCTGTTAAAATTGAAATAATATATGATTGTTGTCCCTTTTGCTCTCCAAGGCAGACAGTATTGATATCTGTGTATGTACACACAGTATACATTCTGAAACAAAACAAAAACCACTTCTCCTTATCCAGAATCTTAGAAAATAAGAGGTAGGAAAAAAATAAAATTTAAGTAAAATAAGGATGAATTCGGCCTTATTTTGAGATTTATTCTCCTTCATCAGTTGGAAAATACTTTTGCATAGGTTGAGCAAACACGCACAAAATAAAAAGTAGGTTTTTTATGAGTCTTTTGATTGCTCAAGCAAAGACAACGTGAACGGGAGACTTGAAGCCATATTTCATTTGCTGGTGGAATTCACTCATGTTTTAGAATACTATGACTTGTGTTAAAAATCAATTTTTTGCATCTTCAGTATTGTAGAAGGTGGGAAATTCCTCTTAATTTCAGAGCATCATTTGCTGAGTTTAGGTTTGTGTTGGATGCCTCTGTTCTTGGATACTGTTTTTCATGTTGCACTCACATTCAGCTTATGGGTAGCTTGTTTTTTATCCCAGATGGTTTAACAACATTTCTTTAAATGAGCAATCATCTAAGTTTTTTTCAGGAGACTTTGTAAAACAGACTTTTAAAATTTCATTTTTAAAAACTCGTAAGTCTGTGTTATAAGAGATGTAAAGTCTCATAATTGTGTCATTTATTCACAGTGGAATATATATTTTAATTCACCTGTGAGAGCTGAAATGTATCCATGACATGCAGTGGAAAATGTCTGTGGATTGGCAGAGTGGGAAGGAGGAGATCCATGAGATAATAAGACCCTGAAGGGGCTTTTGACAGAGAGAGAGAGAGGCATGTGACAATTAATAGGCATACACTTTACATTCCAAAAAGGATTGGATTTCATCTGTAACATGCTTCATATTTCTTTGAGAAGCCACTTCATTATATGTTTTGTTTATTATTGGTTATGGTAATTAATATTTATACATAGCATGGGTAAAACAAGCAATCTTTTTTGATTCTTCTGATATGGGATTGATTTCCCCCTAAAATAGAATTGAAGCAATAAAGAGAAAATCTTATATTTCTGGCAGGTCTGTTAAATCCTCAGAATGCTATAGATGTGTATGACCTGGATAAAAATAGTAAGTGTATATATAGTTTTTATCACTTAAGTCCTTTGAGCATCTCCCAGAGATAAGAAACATTTGTCACATTTTTGAAGGGGTTTTCATTGACAAAGGCTTCAATCATGCAGAAAGCTGTTTTCAGATTTCCATAAAACAAAGAGGACACCATTTACATGATAAATTGCTCCTAGACAACAATCTTAGCTGACTACCCAAGTGCTACCCTGTGATTCTGTTATCACTGATTTGTCCTTCAGTTTTCAGCAGAATGAAAATGAAGGACTTGCAACTAATTGCGCCATGAAAACAGAGCTAATTTGTTCATACTGGAAAGGAAAAAAAACAACAAAAAACCCAAAAAGAAGATTCTAAGCCATTAGGGTAGAGTGTAAATCATATCATATGCAATAACAAAGCATTATTAATGGCTGTGCTGTTCTACAAAGAGTATGAGAGTGATATTTTGTAGTAAAATTACTTCTTGAAAGGTCTAATGCATTTTTTAAAAGCATGAAGCTATGTATTTCTAAATGTCACTGAGAATTAGGTGTCCTCCAACAAAAGCTATGACTCTCTGTTATTCTTTATCAGTGCTGATCAAGAGGAAGAAATAAATTTTATATATATAAATATATCCTGGACTCTTGTTAGTACCAAATTTTATTCCCATGAAGATATCTAGTTTTTTTTTTATTATTTTTAGTTTTAAACTATCAAAATGCAAAGAAGAAGGTAATGGATGCTTTAACAATTGTCACACTGAACTACTAGTCTGCTCTGAGTACTCTCTTTTATCTATTCCCACCCAGACTGACAGTTCTGAATATAACATTTCTTACCAAAGGACAAAACCTGACCTCAACAGAGAGTTCAAGAATTCTCTTCTTTAAGATGCCCTTTTTTTCTTTTTTCCAAAACCCCTTTGGAATAAGATTAAAGGAGGTGTGACACCAATGTAGATACTTTTAGCTATTTTGGTCTCTATGAAATATATTTCCTGTAAGCAAATATCATCACTAATGTTATCTGTGCCTTTTGTTCTGTGATTATCTGCTCTTACACTTTCATTTTCCTCATTTTTATTTTTCAGAGCACTTCTTGTTGTGATTTTTATGAAAAAAAAAAAAAAAAAAAAAAAAGCAAACTGTTTCCTGCATTCTCAACTACCATCATTTTTGTCTTTTGCAGTTTCTGTTATTGTACCATTAGGACAATAGGTTTGAAGATGAGGAAATGCTGCATTTAACTTTGAGGGGATCAGTGTAATTTAGGTCTGTATAATCTTGGTTTAAATTTAGATTTGATTTCTGACCAAAAGATTGATATTGTAGTCTTGTCTGAAAAAAAACCAAATAAGGTAGAAAATAAATATAAGGGAAGTGGGAGAACTAAAATAACAAAGAAAAGATATAATTTCATAACTTTGTGTTTCAAACAACTGGTTCCAAGTCATCTGCTAATATTCCAGTCTATCTCACTGTGCAGCTACTACAGTGTAATTGTCCTCAGGAATACAGATCTTGAGAAGTAAAACTTGCAAGAGAAGCAGGATGAAGCCATAATTGATATTTTACTCTTTTTCGATATTGAAGATTATTTTGTGATTTTTTTTCAATCAAATTTGCAAGCTAAGAAGATAATAGCCTCTCTTTTAGACTTTAAAATGAAATAAGCACAAATCCAAATAGAAATACAAGAAGGGTAGAGATTCAGGATTGGTTATTTATTTAATGTCAGCACTTCTAGAAAGATACGAACATGAACCTTGAATTGCATTAATTAGCAGCAAAACTGCCCCATTCATTTGCTGAAACTATTCCATCACTGTATCTTTAGATTATGGGATTAGGGAAGGTTTATTCCCTGACTCTGTGACTATTTAATTTTTTTTTCTTGTTTTCTTTTTTTTTTTTCCCCCGGGGGGAGCTGTTTGTTTTTTCTCTGTTTGATTTAGTTTGAGTTTTTTGAGGGGGAATGGGGCACAAAGACATGGAAACAAGATCTTGCTTCATTCTGTCTTCCTCTTACCAGTATGAAAATTTCATAGGAGAGGAAACATTTTAGAAGTCAGGAGAAATTCTCACTATGTGACCAATAGGACTGCAGTTTGATTGTGTGCTTGACCAAGACTGTGAGATGCATGATGAGAGCTGAACATTTCCAGAATCCAGAATTTCTTTTCTTTCTTTCTTTTCTTTCTCTATTCCTTGTAGGAGTTAGGGGACTGGAAAGAATTCTGCTCTGGTGTTTCCAAATTTATTGACATGATTTTGATTAGGCTCTTTTACTTAATTTCCTTTTTTATTTCAATTTGGTGACACCACATTACAAATGCTTTTTTTTATTATTTAAAAGGTCATGCTCCATTTCCCTTTGTCCATCACTCCTTATGCTGTTGTCCTACATACCAACATGATGGTGAAGTCCTCAGATTTGCTCTACATTCAAAAGCACAAGGAATTAGAAAATTGAAATTCTTGATTACAGTTCTGCCATATATAAGAAGTTTTATGTACGTGAAGATTTCTGGCATGCTTTGCTCAGATCTGTTTGGAAATGGATACCTAGTATTGAAAGTAAGAATATGCTGCAGTATAGATGTAAAATAAGGGGGTTTAAGGGTAAAAACCCAAATTAAAAGAATTAAGAGAAAGCAGAGACTTCTAAGGAAATAGAATACTGATATTGTATGGATTTGTCATTTGCCAGTAATCTGGGCTGGTGATTCTCAGAATGTCCTCTGTAGAGCACTTTTGTGGAGTCTGAGGAGCTACTTCTCTCAAAATTGTGCGGTAGTGATGAAAAATTGAAATACAGGGTCAAACCACTCTGCAAGGAAATTTGATTTGAGTCTGCTTCAAGGAGTATTGCCACTGTTCCCTTATATTTTGCTGGTTTATGGATGTAAAATGAAGTTCACCTCTTGTTCTTTCATATTTTTGGGCTTTGGGGACAGCTGAGTTTAGTATGCTAGCGGTACTAAAAATTGGAAGGGAAAGACAAAATAAAGCAAGCTCAATAGCAAAATGGTCTGGGATCATATAATTTATCTTTTTAAATAATATGTACATAATACAATCAGATGAGTAGAAATATTAGTAAATTAAATAATCTGTTCTTTTACTTGGGCATAGAATAAATACGTGATTTCTCCTCAGAACAATGAGAAAAAGAGCTTCAGCTCTCATGTTATTCTCCATATTATTGTGGTGACAGCATGTCTCATGTAACTCATGCAGGATGTTGCTTTGCAAAATATCCATATATTTATGCATATAAATTACTGGATAGCAGCTGCTATATAGGAAGGAGAGAGAAAAAGTCTCCTTGACTATAAAAAGAGCTTTCCTTGCTATGCAAATAAAAAAAACCAGCTGAAATGCATCATAGAAATCAAATAGGATTATGATCTTAGTGCAAAGACAGTTTCCTTTCAGGTGAATTAAATCAGATGATGAGGCACTCAATTATAGAAAAGAATGAATTGTATTGCAGCCTAAGATACACAGGATACCAAAAGGGAAAAACATGATGACAATGGAAGATGATAAGAAACCTTCTTAAAAGAAACTTTTAAAATAATTATTTTGTGGAAAAGAAATTAGGTGACTAGAGGGGAAATTATTAAATATTGAAAGAATGAATGCAGCAGCCATAACTATCAAATGTTTCAATTAACCAGTTTTTCAGGTGTCATAAATTTCATTCTGTATGTTAGGCTAGAAAGTTTTCATGGTAAGCTTTTTTCATGTATATTACATATTCTTTGAATTGTGTCATCTTAATTGCACATTTCCCTGTTTTTTCTTTTATTTCTACATTGTTCTTCCATATCAATACTCATATTGGAAAAGAATGCTTAACTTTTTTTATTTACTCTGAAATTACAGAAAAAGTCCTCTCTTTAATTTTCACAAGACATGTAAAATTTGCATTGGTTCTGAAAAATATGGTGAGACAACACCTATTTCTGTTTCTTTGTAATATAAAATCAAGAGATGCCACTGTTTAGATTAAAACAAACAAGAGGAAAAAATAAAAAATCTGAAACCTTAAGGACAGTTTATTTCAGTTGCTGAGAATGTGGCCACCCAAGCTCACTGCCAGTAGTGGCAGTTCCAGTAATGGAAGTAGGATTTGCTCTAACCTGTTTTCAAGCATTCCCCACTCCTACTTCTCAACAGCCTCTCAGTAAGGTTTTTAGAAACTAATGCTCTAGTCTTCAGTAAAATAAACCTTTTTCAAAAGTATATGTATGTCTTTCTTTTTCAGAGCAGTATTTTTTTCCCCTCAAATAGTCTAATTTGTCATTGCTTTCCCTTCATTAGAAACTACTCATTTTGCAGTTTGAGCAGGCTGTCATCTCATGTGCACGTATCAGATGCTTCTGTCCTTCCATCCATTCTTTGTTTAATTGAGAAATTGTTGTAGCTGTTTTTTACTGATGTTGTGGTTTAACCCCAACTGGTAACTAAGACCCACACAGCCATTTGCTCACTCATCCCTGGTGGGAGGATAGGATAGGATAGAAAGGACAGGATAGGACAGGAACAGGATAGGATAGGAAGGAAAAAATTAAGTTAATTTATGGGTTAAAGACAGCTTAATAGTTGTAATAAAATAATATAATAATAAATTTTAATGAAAAATAAAATTAAAAGAAAAAAGAGTTAAAACTAAAACAAGTGATTTAAAGGAAATCACTACCTTCCACTGGTAGTAAACTGTTGCTGCAGCAATTTCCAAGCAAAAATTAGCTAACTGTCCTAACACCCCTATCTTCTCTTCTATTGCCAAGCCTAATTTCACAGAGATTTTTCCATGGGGCTTTTGGTACCTCCATGCACAAACATATACATCTCTGTATCTCTTTTACATGCAATGTTGTAAGATAGATACAGCTTCACTTACAATTTTGTAACATCCAAAATTCCTTTAAAATGGCCTGGATTCTCTGTCCTTCTCTGGCAAAGGTCTAAGTGATTTGTTTTGTCTCCCTCATAAGCAGTGTGAAATAATTGTCAGTTTTCTCTGGCACATAAGCAGAACACACCTCTCATTCAAGTACTATTTAAAATAAAAAACCTGAAAACTCGTTCTCCTAAACTTTTCCAGTGTTAGAAAAATAGAACCACAAAAGAATTTGAAGCAAAGGAAATGAGGAAAGGACAAAAGACATAAGGCCTTTTCTGAGTTTAAATGATGAGTTTCAGCTAGGGTCTGGAGGTGATTTTCTTCACTCATTACCACTCTAACCAGCTGCACAGATGGCCTCTGAAATCTACATAAAGGCAAGAGCTCAAAGGTTAGGAAATAATGAAAAGATGATGCCTACAGTCAAGTAAAATTATAGCTTCTCCCTATTGAAGGAAATGCATACAATCAGAAATCCAGAAATTACGAGATGTTTAAATAACTGTTTTAAGTAAAACCAAAGGGCAGAAAATTAGAGAAGATCACATGAAGGTTATAGAAAATTATGTCTATTAGCATCACTTGTGGGTACAGCACTAAGTAAACTGTTCTTATTAACAGTTTGCTCTAAAAGTCCTTCTTCAGTGAAATCAAATGCAATGTTTCCCTTCATCTCCTTACTCCTTGCATCCCATCTCTCCACTGCAAATAGGGAATGCAGCTGGTCACACTTCCAATCTCCCTTCCTTTCTTCTACCTGGGCGACAGCGGTAGCCCTCTGGGATTTTTTGAAATGTGGCTGGTGAGAAAGATATTTTGCTGTTTACAATGACTAGCAATGCTTGCAAGCACACAGAGAGCTTAATTAGTTTTTCTTTATCTCTGTTTCAGCGTGTCCCAAAGTCTCTCAGTGCTGAAATATATACTCTCTCACACACACACCGAGGAGAGAGAAGCACATTGAGAATGAGCTCATTTTGAGCATCACCTTATGGTTTTAGCAGCTCTGTTGGCTCTGCTTGGAGCAGTGAGAAATGTTTGGCAGCTCTGTTGCACGATTTTCTATGTGCTCATCAGTTTGATCCAAATGGGTGAACAGCTGGGATCTCACCATCTTGAAGACAATTGCTGCTGGAGTTCATTTCTCTGGCAGACGTTCTGCTGCAATCTTGCTGAAAGGTGCTTTGCTATTTCCCTTTCTCTCCCTTTTGCTTAATGAAAAGAATATTGAAGTGCAACCAGAGGGTCTTTATTATCTCTGGTAATTCATTTTACAGTGAAGAGCATACTATTTTATTTCCAAATTTCAGAGAAGGCACGACAAATAAGTTTTTGTGGACATATTTTAATGTGGCTTTTTCTCCACTGAAAATATAAATAAATGGTTATTCTTATTTGAAAAAATGCCCAAACCACATTAGTAAACCTAAATAATTATATGCAGAAGGCCCACATATGGTCCCATTGAGATAATACCTATTTGTATTTAGAAAGGATGACAGAAATCTTGATTTTCCCAAAGGGAAGAAAGTTAAGATAATACGGCAAAGATTCGTGAAGTATTCCTGGTTGGTTGTTTTGTGTGTTTGTGGAAGTTTGGTTTTTGGTTTTTTTTTTCCTTTCACTGGTTGCTTGATTTCATTTTTAAGACCATAAAGTGCTTTAAAGAAGTAAGGTTCCCCCCACTTTTCCCCCAAAACACGAAGTGATGGTGTTGTTGATTGAAAGACATGCATCTCCCTGCCACCAAGTAGATCCAAAGACTTAAATGAAATTTCATATCTCTGGGGAGGTTTTTTTACCATATGTTTGATTGCAGGCATCAAATTACTTTATTTTCATTTTTTTTAAACTCTTTTTTCCCCAAGAAATGTATACTAAGACTTTCTGTTCTGTAACAGAAAACTTAATGTATTAAAGTCACTGAAACTACATAGCACTCAAGGAGGAACCTTAACTGTTCAGGTATCCCAGTTCTTCACAGAGAACAGTAAATTGTCTTTTTCTTAGTTTTCATGGCAGAGAAGACTGAGGTAAAGCAGGTAAAGTGAATCATCTGTGTTCATATAGTTAGAAAATACTTGACCCAATTTTACTTTTAGAAGTAATAGACAGATGTTAATTTTCTGGATGACTGCTGGTTATTTGCAGTCAGCTGATCTGATTAACCTCAATATTTCACATTATAACCTCTCTGTGTGGGTATCTCTAGAGAAAAAGGAACTCTTTGTCTACATCTAACGACAAATTAGAATAAGAAGCACAATGGATTCTTGGTCTAATTTGCTTTGCTTGATGTAAGACTTAACTCCTGATGACAAAACATCATTTTTACCACGTGCCTCTTTGGACAACAGTTATATATTCTGAATCTATTCTGAATAAGGATTTAATTATGGCTGCCACCTCTGTTGTATTCCCCTGAGTAATGCAGGTAAAGAGCACAAAGACTGTGATGCCTCTTCAGCCTCCTCAGGGCTGTGGTGGAGCCACTGGTGGTTTTCAAGACACAGCTGGTTTTGATTTAGAAGTTTGTGGCTTATGAGTTTTCTGCAGTCAGCAGAAAACAGAGGACTTTCTTCCTCTCCTCCTACTAATTGTTATGTCTCTGACATTAACATAGATCCAAATTCATTCCATCTGAATGACAGCAATATCTAAGGTGTTTCAGAGCTAGAAGAGAGAGGCAGTGCGTTAAGGGTGAGCAGGAAGGGGTCAATAAATTGGTAGTGGAGATCTACCTGGACACCTTGGGTAATACATAAGGAGGGCAAATCAACATGGGAGAGATGTATCCCCGGAAAAATCATTTAATTGGAGACAAAGGGTCACTTCACAAGCTGCTGCTGAAATAGGCTGTATGCATACTAATGATTTTGTGATTCTTTTCCAAGGTTTTTGTTTTTTTCCCTCTGTTTTCATTATAAACTTGTTAGTTCCGTGAGAAAAATTGTTCCGTTTGGAGTATGTAAGTAATATTATGTCTCTTCTTTCCCCAAAAACTTTGATCACTTTTAGGAGAAGTGATTAAATAGTTGAACCTAGTCTTTCTTTGCTGCAGAAAAAGAAGCTGGCAGAGGGATTGTGTGTGCATTCTCAGTCCATCTAGGAATAACCTT
Source organism: Leucosticte australis (assembly GCA_025504685.1). Taxonomy (NCBI): domain Eukaryota; kingdom Metazoa; phylum Chordata; class Aves; order Passeriformes; family Fringillidae; genus Leucosticte; species Leucosticte australis. The sequence goes on from JANIJU010003062.1 coordinate 62,964,776, forward strand.
TTCAATTAATAATTTTCTTCACACAGCCTGTTCTCTGTTAGTCCAATCCAGAATGTAATTCTCTGGAAATGTTAGCTTTCCGAGAGAAAACAACAATAAATCTCTACAAGCTGCTTGGAGCAAATACTTATTCCTATACAGGAGAATGATGAGTATAGAAAATTTCTACTTCCAGATGCTTCTATCTCTCTTATCCATCCTTTAAAATAAAGAAAATAAACAATTTGTTCTTCTTCTTATTTTTCAATTTTTTATTTACAACATAGCTATATTTTTGGTGCTTAGAAAAGAGAGGTCTTTTCAGTGATGTGGTCTTTTACTTTTTTGCTTGATGAGTTGGTTTTTTTTTTTAAAGAAAAGTTCTAAGTTAAAAGCCTTAAATTAAATAGGAGCTGATTAACTGTATTTCATGTTGTTCCAAATGTTACTGTGGTCTCCAATTAGACACCTAGTGGAACTATGGGTGCCTTTGTGAAATCTAAATATCCCAGTGATAAAAGGTATAATTTTTTTTTAGGCTCTGAGCAGAAATCCCCTTCAGGTGTAGCTCTTTAGGTAGAACAGGTCACACTTTCCTGTCAATGGAATGGATCATCTGCCAAATTAACTTTGCTAACTTCTCCTAAAGAAAATTAGGTAGAAATCTCCTGAACTAATTTGTGATAGCCCTATATGTATAAGACTGATAGTCATAATTGTAAACCATTTAAAATAAATTAAATAAAAATATTGCAAAAATTGAAAAGCTATATGGATGGTTATTTGAATGAAAATCCAGTTTTAGCAAGGTGATGTCACAGTATTTTTGGACAAGTTCAAAAGACAAACTTAGAGAAGTTAGAGAAATTTTTTTCCCCTCTTTGGAGTAAGAAGCCTGCAAACTCAATCTTTTTTAGACATGTAACAACCCCCAAAGAAAGATAGGTTTAAAGGAGTGTTCCTGCTAGAAGTGGTGGTTTGTCCTATAGATAGTCTACCTAATTGACCAGACATTGAAAAAACTGAAATGGGGTGGAAGAAGCTTGATATCACTTGTTTCCCAAGGGGACTTTCCTATCCAGTCCAGTGTGTCATGCTGCAAATCAAACTCAGGTCTTCCACCACTTCCACCACAACTTCTTCTAAATTAAATGCCCAATATTGTTTGTCCCCATATGACTTACTTTTCACTTGTTTTGGTAAGAGCAACAATTTTGTGTTCATTTAGGATTGTTTGGAATGACTCCTTTTTTTATCTTCCCCTAGTACAAAACAAAATCTATCGTATTTGCTGGGTCCCCCGTGGCAGGAAGGAATGATGAATCTGACTCCATGTTCTCAGAAGGCTAATTTATTATTTTATGATACTATATTATATAAAAGAATACTAAACTATACTATACTAAAGAATACAGAAAGGATACTTACAGAAGGCTAAAAAGGTAATAATGAAAACTTGTGACTCTCTTGGCCAATGAGTCAAAACAATTCACATGAAACCAATGAAACAATCTCCAAACACATTCCAAAGCAGCAAAATGCAGGAGAAGTAAATGAGATAATTATTGCTTTCCTTTTTCTCTGAGGCTTCTCAGCTTCCCAGGAGAAGAATCCTGGGCAAAGGGATTTTTCTAGAAAATATGACTGCCACACAAAATCCCAAAATATGTTATGACCATTCTAAGAATTCAGGAAAGGTTCTAAGAAATAACATAAGATGGATGAAAGTGAGGAAAAGGACAAGCTTAAATCCTTTCCTAGGAAAAGTCTGTGTTGAAATGCCATTGTAGTAGCGGCAGCTCCTGTGTTACAAGGTGACAAGATGCCATCCATGACTGTGAAGAAACACTCGGAGCTGCTTCACACTTTTACAGTTTGTCACATTTCTGGCAACCATAATGTTCTGCTGTCAAGTATTTCTAGTTTTGTAATAGTGATTTTTGGTCTAGGAGTAAAAATGTATACAGCTAACTTTCAATTCTCTAACTTAAATAAAGCATGAGAGGTAAAAGAAGTCCTACTTCAGCAATATATGATGAGTTCTTATTGTACAGCCTTTTATTTTAATGTTAAGTGATGGGAAGTAGAGGGCCTTTTCCAAAGCAAGAGCTTTGAAAATACATTTCATACAAGTGAATGCATTTTTAATGAAAACTAGAAATATTGTTTGAAGGTTACAAGCAGGAAAAAAAAATAAAATTAGGATTAAACTGGTGGAATTGTAATATTTGAGGTAGTATCTGCATCTGAAATGTGATGAAATGATGTCCAGTCAAGAGAACTTGAGGTTGTCTGCAGGTTTGGATGAATGGTGTCTATAGCATGATTATTCTGTTGTGAAATTAAATTCAAAATTTGGCTGTGTTGCATATATTGCCTTAAGTCAGCCAAATAGTTTTGTAACTTCTACCTTGAGAAACCAGCCCAAAAAGAGTTTTAGTTGAGCCAGGACCTTGGAACAGGCAGTGTGCTATAAGAAAAAACACTTGCTTCAAATAGTTAAACCAAAACCAGGATTCAAAGTGTTTTTTGAATTTATTAATGGCTAGTAGTCAACTGGCAATTGGTGATCTATAAATTCAGGATCCATAGCAGCAATAGAGTAAGTAACAGTGGCAAAATATTAATGAAAATTTCTAAAATTTCTATCTACTGGCCTACAACAAAGTCTGAAGAAGTTATTATTCTCTGTGTACAGTGACATATATTCATTTACCCCTCCCAGCCCCTGGGGTTGCCAGCACCCACCTCAACATCAGAGAAACCTTGGGAAAGAGGGATAAAGATCTCTGGACAGAATGGACAAAATTCTCTTTATTTTTTTATTAAATCTGGATTTAGAGTGGGATAAAAGATTTTTCTACCCCTTTAGGATCATGCCTGGCTTGAAAATAAAACTGGGAATAAACTAATTTGGTGTATTTACAATCATATTTCCATGTTTTTTTGATTTAGGAAGCACTGCAGGTGCGGTATGGACACTGCTTCTTCTGTGCTTGGGAATACACAAACGTTACCTTTGTGGAAGCAAATAGTTCAAAAAATTGACTGTTGCAATGTCAAGTCAGCTTGCTACAAAAGAGTTTGGAATCATTTGCTTCAACCTGCAGGAGACTAATTCCTTGAAAACAATTTACAGTACATCAACAGACTGCATATATGACATTTTTCAGAAATACAGGTGACAAGCAGTGGCAGCTGATCTCCACATGATTATAAGCTGTTCTCAAAGGTCTGAATGTTCAAGACTGTTCTTGCTGTGCAAATATCTCTGTGAGACTTCGAGAATCAGAGTCTATTTCTAGCAAGGAAGTTGGGTATAATTTTGCCTGAGGTTGATTTGCCCAGCTCATTTGGAGTTGAGTTTTTCCCCATCCAGGTGTACAAGTCAGGCAGTGGATAACACTTCTGTAATAAAATTAAATACAGGTTGAGTTAATGCTTCTCTCAACTCATATATGCCTGGTTTTCACTAAAGGCTTTATAACAAGATGTTTTTCTGTATTGTCATTGGGCTGACACTGAAGTTGGTGATGTTATTGAGGTAGTTGATTTGTATCTCTGTCCATTTATTTCCCTTACTCTGCTTGGGATATATCCATGAAATTAGTGTTATTACAGTTAATTAACATGGTTTTTCCTGGTAACTTCCTACTGTCAGGCTGGCTTTAATACCAGTTTCATTATTTCTAGCCACTTTTTAGTCACTTACTTTATCCTATTTGAATCAGCTTAATTTAATCCTGTAGTGCTCCCTCTCACTCCTTGTTCCTGCCTCATTCAATGCTTTTACCTGCTGACAGTTTTTGTAAACTTACTTTTGCTAGAGAAGAAAACTTTGATGGTACAGTCACATGAATTACTACTGGCTGCCATTAGTTTTCCATATATTCTAGATGATTTCCATATATTCTAGATGATGCAATATGTTCTGGATGGTTTCTTAAAGAACCAGGGTTTCCTTTGGTTTTGACATAAATTCTCCAACTTCCTGACACCCAAGCCTTATCACTATATTGTAGAACTGTAGTAGTGCTGGAGCAAAAATCCCATGCTGATCTGATTTCCATGCTGGTATCTTTGAGATAAAGTGAATCCCATCAGATGATACAGGTATTGATGGACATTTGTAAGAATGAAGGGGAATGTGTGCAGCTCAACCTGCCAAAAGGAAGCGTGACAAGCTAATGGTGGAAAGCAAACATGTATAATTTTCAAGAGATCATGCAATTAATTCCCTGTAACCCTCAGAAGACTGAAGAAATTGTGTAGGCTCAATGTAGAGCAGCTGCTGTGCATGGTGCCTCAGCACTTCTGTGAATGCTTTATGTGGAACCTGAAGCTCATAAAACACAAGATATTTTCCTTATTTCCTAGCAGCAGCATCTGCTGCACCTTAACCATTTTTAAAGATAATTCCTCTTTTGAGTTTTTATTGATCACTCATTTTCAAAAAAGTGATAACTTTCAGTCAACCTCTAGGGGTCAAAGAGTTCCCATTTCCTGTATTAAAGCATTTCTTCTCTTAAGCTTTTTTAATTAAGTCATTCTTACAGAAAATCCTGAGAGTTAATCCCTTCTTGAAGACTGGGTAGCTTTGATTGTCCAGAATAGCTGAAAGAAATTATTGTCCAACAATATCAAAAGATTCCTTATCCAATTCTGAAAGATAACTAATTAATCACAGCAATAAAGCTAAGATCTCTAAGTTTAAATTGTTCTCTTAACTGAGTTAGTGTTTTGAAGTGTGTCAAGTGACCTTACTGTAACTGTCTATAAAATCCTTTATTTTTATAAAGTAGAGGAGTATTGAACTCATCTCTGGTCAAAAGACATTAGATTCTGCTAAACCTTTGAAGGGAATATATATTAATCATTGTATTGAAAAATGAATGTGAAGAACCAGAACTTTCCATGTAAATATGTACACATTTATGTGTAATGTACATGAATATATTACATTTATGCTTTACCTTCAGACTTGGAAAAACTGTTGTTTATTGTTAACTAATCTTTTTCTAAAGAAATGGGAGGCAGTCTGCTTGTATGACTTCACAGTTCTGATAAGATCATAAGCACCACTGACTCTGAAACTGGGAAAATGGATTAAATTGGAATATAGATTAAATGGCTGACTGCAATTTTATTTCAGCTGCATTTAAACCCTGCACCGGTCAAAAAGGTCAAACAGAAACCTGAATAAGTTTTTGCTGTGATCTAAGGAGTTGTGTGTCACATAACACATGCCTTGGAGCATGGCAAATATCTTGGTTCACCTAGTCTGAGGAAACAATTTGACATTCTGCTTCAGAATTCAGTACTTACTGTCTTTTAAATGGGTTTTTTTTTTCTTCTTTTTTCTATTTTTACCTATTTTATCTTGTCTCAGAGGCAACTAAAGGCTTTCCAGTGTAGGTAAAGCTGAATTTTTGTCACTCTACATATGAAGGGCCAAAACTTGTCTTTTACTTCTACAGTAGGAGGAGCAGAAGTTTGATTCAGCCATCCTTAATGCTGTCATTTTGTTTCCCATCCATCCAGCACCAGAACCAGTTTCTGGAAGGAGTTTGCCCCTATTAAAACTTTGGAATATGAAGTAATGTCAAAGTCATGTACACAGAATTATCTTCAGCTGTGATATTGTTTATGCATAATAGAAAATACATCTTCAATTTAAAGCATACTCATTCTAATGAAAAAATATTCAACAGTTTGGGTGTAGAATAAATCTGCAAATCTTTTTTCTGAAGACTGTTCTGCTAATTCTGGCTCAAATGAGTTAGAGTTAAGTGATCACCAGAATCTGAAAGCTAGTGAACAAAAAATATTCTGATGCTTCTTAGATTACAACATTTGAAAATATACAGATGTGTTTTCAGGCCTGAAACTGTACTGCAATTGTAGCTGTCAGAGGTCCACTCAAATGAAACCTGTACAGGTCAATTAATTTAATGTTTTTCTAGTATATGAGGAAAAACAGTGCATCGATGCTTCCTGAAAATGAGGAATTTCAAATCTAGGTTTTGCATGAGTAATCAAGGATGTCTAGCTGTGACACATAAGGCAGGTTAAATAAAACAAAACAAAATTGTAAAGCAGAGGTGTCATACTGCTGCAGATATGCACATTATTATTATTATAAAAGACTGTATTTTAAATGGGATTTAGTCTTATGTGTCATACCTTTGTTGCCACATTCATTCATTTGAAGCCATATTTTACTCTAATTAGGAAGGTAGAATCTATTCTGAAATGTAAATTGATGTGGCAAAGAATAGCTGTGAGTGGCTTCCAGCAATCACCCAGTCCATCCATCTGCCTCTGGACAGAATCAGATGCAGACAAAATCTGCTTTATGTAACAGGTTGTTCATAACACCTGCTTGGGAAGAACTCTTCAACCATCTCCTAGATAACTTTGAGCATTTTGCATCCTTTTCTCCTCATGTTTTACTTGTATTTCCCACCCTCCTATTTAAAAAGCATATTTTCACCTGAACATGGAGATCCATATTTCCTAATCTCTATGTAAAAAAGAAAGGTATAGGGTTTGGAGGAAAATAGAAGAACATATTGCTTAATCAAATAAATAAAAGCAGACAGGAGCACTAAATAGATGTGTAAAATGTATATATTATGAGAAAGGAGAGCAATCTCAATTAGCTAAAAGCTGTTTCTTATTAAAAAGATTGCACAGCTCTGAATGGGTTTACACCAATATATTAATTATCTACTATTTTATTTTATGATAGTGAAGAAATTGTATGTAGCTTTTGCAGCTGAGGTTTGAAGCACATTGTAATATTACCCTGAAGATATGTTTAGGAGTTCAGTTGTGTTTGGGTTTTGGGGACTTTTTGTGGATTTTTGTTGGTTTTTCTTTTGGTTTGGTTTGGTTTGGTTTGGGTTTTTTTGGTCTTTGTTTTTTTGGGGGGGATGTTGGTTTGTTTTTCTTTTTTTTTTGGTGGTTTGTTGAGGGGTTTTTGGTTAGTTGGTTCATTTTTTTGTTTTTGTTTTGTTTTGTTGGTCTTGGTGGTGCTTTCATAGTTTTTGGGGTTCTTTGGTTTTTTGGTTTTGAAGGGGTGTGATTCTTTGGTTTCTATTATTTTTAACATATGATTGGTGAGTATCAAGGAAAAGTTTAAGTCTTTATCCACAGTTATGTCACACTGGAAGCAAGTAGCAATCTATACTTTCTATTTTAACATATAGACTGCAGATAAAGTAGATATTTTATCTGTATGTAAATTACATTTGACTTTATGAATATAGTTCCTGTTATAACATATTATTATCTGAATTGTGCCATTAAGCATGCAGCGTTTTTCAACATCAATTTAAACACAACTAAATGTGTCCTCTTGAACACAGTAATTGCATCCTAGCATCCCTTTTTATTTAAAATAATTCATTTTACAGACAATAATATAGTTTATCTTCTAATATAAATTCCTTGGGGCACAGATAATGCATTATTCTCTATTTGGAAGACAGGCACATCATGGGAACTACAAGAAATGAAGGATAGTAATTACATTCCTTAAGGGGAGAGGGAGAAGCTTAGTTTAAATTTTAGAGGAGATATAAATGAACATTCTGCATAGAATGAATTTCAAGCCAGATGAGCAAAACCTTTGTCTATATATTTTAAAAGAAGCATTAAAAAGAATTAAAGTTTCAGGCTGTTTTGGAAAAAAATACCTTGAAAATATGCTGAATCTTGGGTTTGAATGTATTTCTATCAGATAAAATGAATTGTTATTATTCCATACTATTCTGGAATTAAAAGTAGCTGATCTTCTGTCTTAAAAGAAAAATGCAGTAAAGACCTATTTTCTTCATCAGCTGACCATAAAAATCAGTCAAGGAAACAAAAAACCACCATTCTAACACCTATGGTTTGTGAATAAATTTTCAAAAACTTTTAGGAAGCCTTTCTAATGAGGACAAACAGAAATTAAGCAGGTCTGTCTGTCCAAGCCGACTGTAAGCTGTATTGCACAGTGATTATCCTATGCCACTGAAGTCTGTCCTTGTTCATGGATGTATAATCAGTGTGTCAAACTCTGTGATAATTGGAAAATGCAGCACTTCACAAAGAATCAGAAAAATGAAAGGAAAAGTAATGCCTGTTTTATTTCTAACCTCTGTGTGTTATAGGAATGCAAATGGTACTCTCTTGAATGGATGAATGTTAAAATCAGAGATTATTGACCAAATTTTCTTTGTTAGTCCGTTAATATAAAACTACAAAGCAAAGAATGGAATTTTTAAATTTGTTGTCATTTTTCTGGTGTCCTGGGAACTCCTCAGCATTCTTACAGGAGCAGTTAGGTATTTTCTAAGAATCCACATTCATGGTGCTTTTCCCCATGTTTGGCATGAAGTCTTTTACCCAGATTTTTTCACAAACACTTGTGCTGTAGTATTAAAATAAACCTGAAAAGAAGGTTACTTGCATAGTCCTAAAGTTGCTTCATTCTTAAAATGATAGTTAGACACTTTGAGGTACCTTATAATCAGCATGCCCCCATTAGCCACTGTGGATAACAGCTCCACCTTCCAGGGTCTTTTTCAGCCTGAGGGCCCAGTGTGCTCTGTGTGTTTCTGTTCACAGGGGATGCACTCATTCCTGGGCCCTCTGTGTGTAAGGAGAAAAGGCTCCTTGGAAAGGAACTTGCCTTGGTTGTTTAAGGAAACAAGGTCATAAATACCTGAGGCGTGCAAACCATTACTGGGTAGAGACGTGGCTGTGTACAGTTCCCCAATGAGACAATGCAAGAGCTCTACAGCTGCCTGGGTCATAACAGCAAAGAAAAAGATCAGATTTATTGTTTGTCTTCAGATTAAAAGCATCTGCTTAGGCTTGAAATGAAATGGAAGTCCATGTTCATGAACTAGATCAATGATGGGTTAACCCTTCCTGGGTTTCAAAGCTGCATGTACTGCAGGGGATAATTTTTTCCATTGGTATTGAATTCTTTGTATGAGTCAGACTCCAATTAGTGTAGACATTTGCAAGATAAAATTCTCTTTTCTGTTTGTTTTTAACCCTTCTATTTTGCAGTATTACAAAGAACATAAACATCACTTAAATTTTTTTATTTGATTTTTTTAGCAGTCTGGTAATGTAAGTTGTAAATAGGTCTTCCTTTAAAACATATGGCTTTTGTTTTCAGTAAAGGTATTAATACTTTGTTATTTTCTATTTGTTGCCACAGAACAAATGTTATTTAACTAATGTTATCACAAATGTTATTTAACTAAAACATATAATAAGGGCAGAAGAAATATTATTAAACTAATACATATAATAAGGGCAGAATACATATAATAAGGTCAGATGGGAAAAGTTGAGTCTAAATTGTTGTTATCAAACAATCCCAATGTAAATGTTGGTTCTTACCCTGAAAGAAAATTAAATGGTTAACATCAAATATAAGATCTTGCTTTCAATGCAAGTATTTTAGAGACCCTTTTGAATTTTAATGCAAGAGCTATTCTCTAATTCATTTAAATGTAATCACTATTCTTAAGGTTGCATTTTATGACAAGTTTGACAATCAGTCACTGTAGGAAAAATTTTCAAACCATAAGGCCTTGAATATATTAAGAAACAAAGGTAGTTTTGTTATCAGAGAAATTGATAATTCTGAAAGCAAGCCAAGGCATGTTAAAAAAAAGAAAAAAAAAGAAAAGGAGAAAAAATTCTTTCAAGGCTTCAACCTTTAGAGATCAGTTCATCTGAAAGATTTCTGTCCTGCTTGTGTTTTAAAGGCTGCACACAGAGGGATACACAGGCACACACAGAAATTCAGTGGTGCCCTCAGGGTGCCTCCGTTTGTATTACAGGGCAGCTCATTCGCAGCTCACCCAGGATAGAACTGCTCAGCTTCTCTTTGTGCTCTCAAAGCCACCTATAATAATACAAATAGAAGTACCCTCAGGGCACTGCACACAATGTGTCTAGAAATGCCACAGATCCTTTGGGGTAAGGAAAAAATATATAAAAAAAAAAAAACGAAAAACCAAAAAGAATAACCAGAAAGGATTTGTTTTCCTCCATGGTAAATAAACACCAAGTATTTGGTGATTTATGTTTCTGAAGTAGAGCTTGTCATTTTCTAAAAAGTTGAGGTTTTGTAGTATCTTTTAATTTCAAGAGCCAAACAATTGGTCACATCCTGAGGGATGTAGGTTGTTCCCTGGGAGATTTGCCTGTTCCTGAACACAGAGAACACTTTCAGAGCAATTTACATTTTCTTTAATAAGAAACCAGAAGCTTCAAAATAAAAGGCTAAGCAGAACCAAGATTTGTGACTGAAATTCGGCATGATGGAGACTCCCTTTACAAAATAAGATTGAATAAAATTAATGAGCTTGGGGTTTTTCACAGAAAATAATATACTTCTTTTTACAAAACTGAAAAAGGTACTTCAAAGCTTTGCATTTTATGAGTTACTCCTTATCTTGTCTAGCATATTAGAAAAACAAACCACTGAAAAACCCCAGGAAGCTTTATCCAGTCACACTGCTTCCTTTTATCTTAGGAGAAATTAACATTAATATCTTTGATATAATGAAATAAAAATTTTCATTATAATTAGACAGAATTGTATTGAAAACAGTTTTACCCTTTTATTTTACAAAAAATGTGTAGAAGAGGGTGCTTTTGTCCTCTCATTCCTGGAATATTTAGGGGTTTTTTTATGTTTCCTTCTAAAATGCAGGGGGCATGTTTCTTGCTTGCTAGGACTGCAAGAGAGTCTCAGTCACAGTTTGAATCAAGTGCCCTTTTGTGGACACTTACCTCATGGTTTGGATTTTTACTGTCATTCTAAAACTCTGATTATGAGCAAAGGTTATCAATGAGCTTGACAGCTATTTCCAATGATCTGAAGTAATTTAAGGTGTCCTGCACATGTTATTAACTAGATTCCCTTGGTTCAGTGAAGGGTTTCATTTCCACCAAAACCAAGGGTACTCTTAGGCTTGCTCAAGAGTGTGGTTCTACAATTTTACCCTTTAGTTACTGAATATTTCATAAGGCTGTTTATCTTTCATGCTGTATTTTGCTTTTAGGTTTCTACAATGCTGCTTTACCACCAGCACATTGTATGGTTGACTTTTGCAGTTTCCTTTATGTATAAATTTTAATACATCTATTTACTAGGATGTTTTTTCCATTTTACCTCAAGTACAGTTGTAATTCTGAAAAGTGTCTTTCTAGTTTTAGTTCCCTAGCAGACCATGAAATCATAGATTCATTTAGGTTGTAAAGCACCACCAAGATCATTGAGTCCAACCTCTAACCTAACACTGCCAGCTTCACCTCTGAGTGTCCCTAATGCCACAACTGCTTGTGTCCCTGAAGTCTGGCACTTTTGGGTATACAGATTTTTGGGTAAGAGGTAAATAGCCCACTTGTTTCCTAAGCCTGTGCAGAGTGAGGTGCAGACCTGATGAGCCCTTTTCAGGTTTTTTATTTGGCATTGTAGCACAAAGCTGCTGGCTTTGTGACCCCGTGGCCAGCCACATGGAACAGCAGGGCTGATGCTGGAGCCATGGAGGTCCCAAAATGTTATGTGACCATCAGAATTATTGCTCCCACCTTCTCACTTCCTCTTGAGGTCAAAACAGTGGAGTCAGGCCAATTAAATGCCCAGTCTGCTGGGCCATGGGATACCACTGTGGGCTGTAATGTCAGCTTTTCCTGTGGTGCTCATTAAGGCAGGTCACCATAGACAATGCTGCCTGTCAGCTGGCCACAAGCCAGAAGGACACTGGAACTGTAAGGAAAGAAAACGAATTCAATCTAATTTTTGAGAAGATTGGAAAGCTGACAGCAAGAGGAAAACAACTTGAGGAAAGACAAGTATTCGCTGTCAGGCGTTGTTATCCTTTAAAGGGCTGCTCCCAGGTTCTCACAGTTTCTTGACAACTAAATAAAATTAGAAAGCCAAAATAAATTTTTGGCAATGCAGGGATTTTGTTGTTGTTGTTGTTGCTGTTCTTTGCTATCACCTCTAGACTCAAGAAACAGCATGATGTATGTTTTCTTGGTTCCAATCACTAACATGTCTGAAATTGGTAAGAAAAGCCAGAAGAAACTTCAGTTCCTCTAGCTTAAGCACGCTTTTCAAAGTATAAAATTTCTATTTGCTCTCAGTTTTGCTTCAGGCTGAGAAAGAAAGGAAAGAGTGCTGTTTGAAAACTTGAACTCATTGTGCAGAAGAGGTACAGCACCCCTTGATTAAATTCTGCTAGAGTAATTAAGTCATTACTACCTTGACTGAATGTTGTGATTTTTCCTTCAAACACTGAAAGTCTAACTCTTACCTGTGAGCACAGAGTCAAACATGAAGATAGCTTTTGAATATTTCAGGTTTCTCCCCATGCTCTGTAAAAGATGTGACAAAATGTGTTTTCAAACAGGTATTACCAGGTGCCCTTTGCCAAAATGAATTTTCTTTCCTACTGTAACTGATTTTTTGAACTTTCCATGATTTCAAATACATCAAGATGCAGGACTAGATTTCTTTTGCTGCCCCTTGTTTCCATTTCATTCCATATTCTGTTGCAAGTTCTTTATTTTCATTTTTCATGCCATGTGGATCACTACATGCATCATTTTTTTTGGATGACAAAATTGGATAATGAAGAACACTTTACTGACCTGGACTGAATTTTATGTATATGTGTGGTGATCATTAGATGATGAGCTTGAGGAGTGGTGAGGGACTGAGGAAAAACAAAGTTTGCTTCATATAAAATACACTTTGGTTCCCCTCATAAGCCACACATTATCTGAAATAAATCAACCCATCCTTGTGGGTCAAACAAATTTCCTGTGGCTGAAAGGCAAGTAATGAGCTGATGGTATGAAGTAAAAGCAGTACAGTTATTTAAAAAAAATAAAAAATTCTACAAGTATTGCCTCTGTGTGTTGAGGCACCTTTAATAAATGGGATTAACCTTTTTTTGATATTGTTCAGGAGTTCTGAATTTGATGTAACCTGTGAAACTTTTTAAATGTTAAAGCATGATTTGGACTTCACTGCAAATTACATGCTAATGATGATATTAGCTGGAACACAACACAGAGACTTAATCTGTCTGTGTTTCTTAAAAGTGTTTACAGAAACTCAGTGTCACTGTGCTGTCATCCAAACTATTCCCAGTTTTGAGTTTTGATCCTTGGAGAAATGCTTATATGCACCGAGGTCAAGTCAACAGCTTTATGATTTACTCCCTTTCAGGGCAGTAAAACTGTATTTATAAACTCCACAGTGCATCTGGCTTCTAACTTAACATTCTTCATGTTCATAAACACAGTGCTTTAACCTAGCAAAAATATTGTTTTGCCTCAGGGAAATGTCCTGAACCCAGTCCCTGATGAAATCCTTATGCTTATGCCTCTGTGATTAAATAGTAAATAGAGAGACTTGGTTGCTTTGGAATTTCTCCTGTGTTTGTTTGTTCACTCCTGGATTTTGTCTGAAATAAGAGGGTGGGGCTGATGGAGTGGAATGGAGGTTGCTCTACAAACACTGAAAGATTTATCTACTGACACCAATGAGATATAAGATGCTTATGCTTGGTAGGGATCTGTACCCTAGAAAGAAGAAAATACAGTGACAAAAATACAGCCACAAATCTTTGATGTATGAAAAGATTATTTTTTTTCAGTTACTCTCTCTATATATAAGTTACCATATATATAGCATTATTCCACTTATGGTAAGGGAAAAATTAATATTCTTCTTAGTTGCTAAGGGTTTTTTTGGTGAGACATAATTCATTTTGCAGACAATTTCAAGCTCAAAAAGACAATATATACCTCACATTTCTGAAGGTGTTTCTTTTGTGGGAATAATCCTCCATGAGTCATTGACTCGGACAGTCACTGTGAGTTGTCATCCTCTTGGATGTTCAGCATTAATTAATGCATGGTTGGGCTGGCTAATTAGGGTCTTTGTCTTCCACATTTTCCACAACACTAAGCTGTGGCCAGAATCAGTTGGCTTGTTTTGATTTGGGGTTTTGGGGGTTGTTTGTGGTTGTGACTAATTTTTTACTCGTTTTGGTTTTTTAATTTATTTCCCTTTTTTTTTTTTTTTTTCCCTCCAAATTTGCAGATATACATAGGTTGACTTTGCTAAGGGTAGAAGATTGAACTGTGTTAAGAGAAAGAGAGAAACTTTGCCACATGTCAGCCTTGATTTCATTGGAGACAATGTTGATGTGAATCCAGAATGTAAGTATATTCTATGGAAGTCATGTTTTATATGAGTATATACTGATTTTTTTTTGTTGTTTCTTTCTTCCCTATTCAAGACAAAGCTTCTGACAGAAAGGCAAACCTCTTGCTCTGAGTGTTAGGTTATTTTAAGCTACCAACAGTGATGAATTTAAAACTGGTTTACTAGCAGTACTTCCAAAGTTATTACAAAGGAATGATCCAAGGTTTATGAGACTTTGAATTTCCTGTCTCTGCGTCTTACAGGAATTATTCTCCCTTTTTTTTCCTGCTCATTCATCCCCAGCTAGACCTGCTTTACTTACAGTGCCTGTAATTTGGTCACATTGGAGGGCTAGAGAAACACAATGGACCAAAACCTGAAGTAAAATATTTCTGGTATAAATAGCTTGAAGCTCCTTTCCCCCTCTTCTCACTATTACTGCTTGGCCTAAGACATTCTGCAGGCTTTCTATTTTTGTTGGATTTCACCAGGACAGAATACTTCTGCTGGAAAGCCTCTATTTTGTATACTTTGTCTCTTTTCTGAGGTTACAGGTTACAACAATTTTCAGTCCAAAACTCTGAAAGGAAAATCCACTCTATGGCTTAAAATTGGAGGACTATCTCCTACAGGAACCTAATGGAAAAGCATTCATTTTGCTGAAAAGGCCAAGGCTTTATGCTAGCCTTGTGCCAGATTTTCAGATATTCTTTTCTATATGTTTGTTCATATTGTCCTTCCAAGGTCTTCAAGCAATTAGTTTTTATTTGCATGCATCATTTCACTTCTTTGCTCCCAGGATACAGACCTTGCTTTCTGGCTGTCCTATGAATTTTTTCCTCTCAACATTCCATTTGGGCTTTTCACTCATTTTATTCAGGCTTCTATTTGAATTCCATATCCTCAGGGCTTTTTTTTTTTTCTTTTTTTTTTTTTTTTTTTTTTTTTCTTCCCTGTTTTCTCCCCCTCCTCCTCATTTCTAGATTTTTAGTTACTGACAGGTTGTGCTGCTGATCTGAACAATGACACCAGTCACTTAGGTGTCCTTCCCTCAATGAACATTGGTTTTTTATATTGCCCTTTATATTTATTATTAATTGACTGTTTTGAGTATGGTTCTTCATTCTCAAAAATTCTAAATAAAAGAAGAAGCAGCAAAAGACACTACCTGTTACAAATACTGATTGTTTTTTAATTTTTTCAGGACTGATTGTGGTGTTTTGTAGTTAGACATTAAGTTCTTCAGAAATTGATATGACTGGTGAATCATGTTATGTTCAGAGGAAAACTTCAGAAAAGGATAACTGGAAAGCCCTAAAATATATTAAAGGACTTGTTTTTCAAAATGAGTTGGTTCCTTTCAATATCTATATTTTGTTAGCATTTATGTAGTCTTTCACATGAATATATTTTATTGATTCAAACTATTTTCTACAAACAGTAATCTAAATCAAATTATGTTCTTTACATTTATTGTGTAGTTTAAACTATTTTAATATAAATATTTAAATAAAAATATTATATATATTGTACTCTGTCTTATATTCAAGCAAATATTTATAACTGTAATAAAATTTTATTTATTGAATTGTATTATATTTGATAATAAATATTTTAGAAATAATATGGGAAATATTAGTGATTAGGTTAGTTTTCCCCTGCTTTGAAGTAATTTTCTATATGCAAGTAGTTATTCCCTTTAGATGCTCATGCATAAAAATAATTGCAATATAAAATTTCTGGCTTGCATTTTTCCACTGAGGGGATTTGCTGTAGGATCTATTTGGCCTCAGGTGAGCAGCTCTCTGCTCTCTTTGGGTTTCCCTGTCCTTATCACTGCACACATATGTTAATGTTTGCAGAATTACAAGGTTTTTTTCTAATTGTAAACTTTTAAATTGATTCCTGTCTTACACAAATTAAAATTTCTGAGGATTGTGCTACAATAGGAAATGTAGAAAAAAAGATGATTGAGTACTTATAAAAATCTAAAGGTTTTACACATTGTCCCCTGTAGTGAATAAATTTACTGGCACTATTTTAGTGACAATTAGAACAATCTGTGAGCTGTGTATTGTTGAGGAACTAAGGGAATAGAGAAAAGACAAAATATAGAAGGCGGGGGGCGTCCTCAACACATACTCTATTCTTTAAGCATTCAGTTATTTAATTTCAAGGTTTTATTTGACTTCAGAAGGTTCATGTCCTTTGACCTATACCGTCCTCTCAACACCAGCTGGAACTAAGAAATGCATTTGCAGGACAAATAGGCATGAAAAGAACAAAGAATTGGATGCAAGGTGAGAACAGGACATTCTAGTGCTATACTTGGACTATGAAATATCTTTTGAAAGCAGAAGCCTGATGTTCAAATACTGCAAAATTTTTAATGGTGAATCTTCCTGATACCTGAATTTATTTTTTTATTCCTTGGAAAACTAACTCATGACATTAAGTGCTACTTGAAGTATTTTTGGGTTGAAGACGAATGAAATATATTAATTAGAATATACTTTTCCAATTATTTCTTCCAAGGATCTATTTAATGAATATCAGGACCTAGACTATTGATCTCATCTTTGTGCTGTGCTGGATCCTCTTTTCCCATCAATATTACACACAAGTAATTACATTTTTCCTGTTGATGTTGCTCATGAACTGTAGCACTGGACAGGATAGAAGGATCAATGGCATTAAATTTACAATTGAGAAGATAAGAGTTACTGGTGTAAATTAAATGTTCATTACCTGCCACAATTATGTTTGTGGCAAAATCTCTATTTTTCTCATTTGAACTTCTGCAATTATTGAAAACAGAAACACTCAGATGTGAAATCATGTACAAGTTAAAAGTGACATTGAAAAACCCCAAACACAGACAAATTAGTCTTAGAGATGGTATATGAAGGGGACAATACTTCCTTCCATTGTATTGATAATTATTGAATTGATATTCAATTTTAACTATTGGCAACAGTCTGTTTAAAAAAAAAAGAAAACAAACCATGCCTTATTTTGAAAATAAGAATTATTCTTTAATTTTGCATTAGATTTGTTTTCTAAGAGAGATTATTAGCGAGGCTTTTGGTAATTTCTCATTATTTTTATTTATTTTAAATTGTTTATTTTCATGCTATTTAAACATTTTATGTGCCAAAATATGGTCAGCTTCTGGTTTTTGAGTTTTGAAAGGGGCTGGTGATAGTGTTATTTGTATTAAGTCTTTGAACTGCAGTGCATTTACTGGCGTTCTGTGCATTTATACTGCATTACACTGTGTGTGCATCTGTTGGCTAAAATGGGCTTAAACTGGGAAGCTGAGACAGTGTCTACCCACACAATAAAAACACTTTGGCTTTCCTTTACTTATTCATTGACTGGTAAGTTAATCTGCATCCATTTTTAAAAAAAAATATGTTTTTCATAGCAAATTCACAAAAAAAACCAAACCATTCTAGGCTTATATTTGTCATGTTGACCATTACTTTCTATTACTTCCTTGTCTGCTAAGGTGCCAGGTAAAATTAAGAAAATGACCTTGGTGTCACAGTGTGTGTGGTCAGCAACTTTAGAAAATTCATCTTCATATGGATAAGGGTAAGCTTACCTGTAACTTATTAAAAATAACTTAGAGCTAAATACAGGAAAGTTTAAAAGAATGTACAAACCTGTTAAAATAACTAGACACAGTAGTATGAGTTAAAGCTTCATCATGATAATTCAGTTTGTCCTTTGATGGGTGTATTCACAGGTAGAGCTAAAAAGCTTATAGCTTTTATATTACATTAAATTGCTAAATGCCCCCAGACATGCTAAGCCAGAAAACACTGAAGATTTGTAAAAGCTGTGCATTTATCTCATCCCAGATCACAATTTTTGTCTTTTTTCTTCTCTCCTACATTTTCCTTGGGCAAAAAGTTGCTTGAATTCTGACAGAAGTTAAAAAAAAATTGAGCATATTAACATGTTAATGTATATTACAGAACGGCTTTTTCAGTAAAGTGCTGATAACAGATGTGTTTTTAGAGACTAGTCTGCTGAATTGAAGAACAGCAGCAGCCTTTGTGTTTGGCAGCTTGGGAGCCATAGGAATTACAAATGGTATGTAGGTGTTCCTCTGCATATCCCTCAGTGCATCAGCTCAAATGGAGTTATTGTCTCTTTAGTGTATTTGTAATATGGCATATTTTATTCTAATACCTACATTTTTATTATTACAGAAAAGAGAAAAATTAATACACTACATAAATTCCTCTGCAATTATTTCAGATGTCTGTTGTGCTTGACAAATATTTCTGTGAGAGAAATTTTAGCACATTAATTAAAAGAATTTTAGGAGCTGGGAAAGGTTAGACACCACATATTCCTCCTTTTGTCAGTGAATCCTACATAGTTTCACCTCTGTGGATTAATCTCTAACCCTGCCTCACACAGGAATCAAATAATGCAAACCACAGTTACCCATTTAGAATATTAAATACAATATTACATAATTTCAATCTGGCATTTCAAACATTTAGGATTCAGTGAAGCAGGAAAATAAAATGTCTCTTAGCCAACACGTTTCAGTCCTGGTGTTCACCTGCAGTAATTTTATGGGGCAGCTAATGAGAGGCTGCTTCAGATTTACTGGTTTTGTGGGTATGAGACAAATTGCTTGATGGTCATTCCTGTGAATGTTTTGGTCCTTACTTAACCTGTATCCTTCCCTGGAGATGTCTTCCATCTGTATCTTGAGAGTTAGTGTTTTGTCATCTTTTACCAGAAGCTCAGTGATCAAAGACTGAGATTCTGCTGGCTTCTCTTCCTCCTTTCTTCCCACCTTCTGCTGGGTGAATTTCTTTGATGCTACTGTTACATCTGCAAAGAACAACTTTCAGAAATACCTTTGAATCTATTACATCTTTTTTCTTAATCCATCAGAAAAAAATCTGTGAATAGACATATTTTTATAAATTCAGATTTGATCTTTCTATGTTTTCTTGCTCATTGAAATTTCTCTGAATTGTATGGAGTAGATCTGTGTTTCCCAGGGGTTATTTTGGGGCTTTGTTTGTTTTGTTTTTAAATAATACAACACAAGTCAAACAATTAAAACAAACAAACAAACAAACAAACAAATAAAAAATGCTTTTCTAATCTTAAATTAGGTAATGGTATTGGAATTAGGGATTTTTCAAAACCATAGGAAAAAAGTATTTTATTTTTTCTTAGTAAAAAAAAAAAACCTAAAAGGAACTGGTTGAATATTCTGATAATTTTCATGGC
Organism: Leucosticte australis; assembly: GCA_025504685.1. Lineage (NCBI taxonomy): Eukaryota > Metazoa > Chordata > Aves > Passeriformes > Fringillidae > Leucosticte > Leucosticte australis. Next base: position 62,984,265 of record JANIJU010003062.1, read on the forward strand.
TAATAAGCATGTGTTTTTTCTATCAAAAAAAAAAAGAGAATATCTGGTAGAGAATTTGTTGAAACAGAAAAATGATTATCCTGTAAGAGTGCGTTGGCAATCTCTCCTGCTCTGTACTGGTAAAGAAGAAACAAAAAGACCTCTTATTAAGAAAAAAAGGAAATGGATTTTAAAGTACTGACAATAACCCCATGCTGCTCTCATAATTATAATGAACATAGTTTGACAAACAATCAAAAAAAAGAGGGTGTTGAAATCCCTAGGTGGAAAGTTCTCAGGCCATTGCACCTATTCCAGTACAGGCTAAGATCCTAAGTCAAACTCCAGATTTAAGCTTCAATTCATGCAGACCAATGAACACTTACTATTGTTGTTTGACCATTAATTCATAACGTGATTTTTACAGACATATCAAACCTGCTCTTTAACTACTTTGATTAAATTGTGATGGAAATAAATGATCCGAATAAAATGAGTAGATTTGAGGACTGCTGGATCATGCTGTATGATGGGTTTTACATAATTCAATCCTTAATGTGTATCCAATATGCTTAAATCGTATTTCTAATTTTTCTTTAAATAGTTTGCATTACTAATTTGCTTCTAAGAGATTTCTGCCAATCAAGTTAAATACTTTCTGCAAACTGCTTACATTCCTGTCAAAGTGTACTTGTTATACTAAACACCCACATTCTGTTCCAGTTCCATTTTAGTTACTTTATTATTATTTTTTTAATCTTTCCTCCCACAGAGTGTTAGCAACTTCGCATTGATGGGCATCCAGGAAGCTGAACACAACATTTATTTTTAAAGTATATTCATTGAATCGGTGCAGATCTAGATGGTACCTAAAAAGGCAAATTCCAGGTTTTGAAAGCTGTGTGTGGGTGCACCAGCAGTTGTGCCAGTTTTGCAGCGAGGAGCAGTTCACACCAAAACCAACAGCAGTGCTAAGTTCCTCTTGAATTCCACTTTGCAAATATTCCCTTCCAATGTTTTGTTTTCCAGGTATCAAAAAGTGTCCAGTAAACAGCTGAGTGTGAACAATTCAAAAGCTCACAAGAGAATAAATGGCCTTTGGACAGTGCACTTGCATTGGAGATGTAGTGTGAAGAATATTCTTTTTTTCTTAGCAGATACATATACATCCCTATTAGTATGTGTATTATGTTAGTGTATGGTAATTCATTATCCTGTGTAAACACTGTATTGGGATAATAAGAACATTGTGAATGCTTAAAGAACACCCTTTACATCTCATTCACGGAAACATTAAGAGATTTTAGCTTTGACAAGCAGCATTTTCCCCTTGGGAACAACAGTTTTGAAAGAAAGACAGCTCAGCTAGTTTGTCCACTACAGTAATTTAAGGCTAACATAATATATTAATTCAAAATAGCAGCACTAAGAGAATTTATAATTTTCAGGCAGGTCTTCATTCTGTTCAGAGTTCACAATGTGCGTTCAGAATGCAAAATTTGCAAAGGAAGGCAGGATTTGGCTTTTTTGGCAAAGAGAAGAGAAGGTGTTGACCCACTATTCATTTCTTATTTAAATTCTCCCTAGTCAAGCAAAATTCCCTTTTGAAATTCATCACTTGACGTCCATTGAACTTTTAATAAAAGAACTTCTGTATTTGTTCACAATACAGAGTTCTTTTTTCTTTCCTCACACTTTCTAAAATGAGCTTTATTTGCATTATATCACAATATAACATATGTATTATCAGTTATGTTTACTGCAATTCTCCAACAGCAGCTTTCACCATGTAATTTCCTATTCATCTTTTCAGCTGATGAAGAAGCTTTTAGGGACTTATAAATGTATATTTTGTGGCAATTTTAGAAAATTTCAGGTGCCAACTTGTATTCCAAGACTCATCCTCAGTAACAGTTTCCCTGATTCTGCATATCTTAAATATCAGTGGTAGGAGTTAGTCTGTAATGTAAATTAGAAGTTATTTTGTCCTCTGTATTTTAGACTTTGCTTCCATTGACTTAAAGGGGAGTTGCATCACAGTAAATGGGAACAGAATTTTACCACAGAGGACCCAAATTCTTTCCTGGCTGTTTGGATCATGTATATTGTAAACATCTTGTACAGACAGATTTATTTGAATTATCTTTTCTCTTTAACCTTTGCCTTCTTATTTCAAATAGGTGTGATGTTCCCCTTATGTACTGGTGAGATTTTGTTAGATATTCTTTAGTTTATTTTGGTTTAGTGATTTTTTGTTTCTTTGGTTTTTTTTAACCCTAGCTCCTAGAGTCCTTGACTTTTATGGACCTTTATTAGTTCAAACAGGCAAAAAGCCTTTTTGTATTTTTGACAATACTCACTTTAAAATAAAACTCAGATACATCAGGTTAAATTATGTCAGTTTCTTTCTCTGTGAGCTTTATCAGGTAATTTGTCAGAGGTCTGCCTCATTCCTTGTTTGAGTTCTCTTCCCTTCAGTTCCATCTCTACCCACAACTGTTTTCAACCAGCTCTTATGCACAGATTTAAACTACAGATCTATATAATGTAAAGCTAATGGTTTAATGGAAATTATTTTAGCATGCACTAGTTATAAATAACCTGCACTTACTTTTCAGAATCCAGGAATGATGATGTTCCTTAGTGCTGGGTGTTCAGAATGCACATTTAGCAGGCTAGCCACCTAGGTCCATTGTACCAAATACAGAAAATAACTGAATGAACAGGGGGCAGTTAGGATTTTGAACTGTGCAAGGTTCACCAGAAAGACAGGAGTGCTGGAGCTTGGCTGAGTAGATATTCAGAAGATCTAATAAAATTCTTTTGGAATCTTGGTGACACAATCCTTCCTGCTGTCCCCTGGAATGTATATCAGCCTCTTAAGTGGGGTTTGCTTGCTTGTTTTGGGTATCTTTGCAGATGTTGTTTGGTTGGGGTTTTTAGAGTGATATGTAGTTATTTTGTTGGCTTGTTTGCTACTTGCGCCCTTTGAGTGGTTTGGTGTTGGCTTGTTTTTGTTCTTGTATCTAATTGTGTTTAGGAAAGTCATCATTTGAAGAGTTCTTTTTCTCTAGACCAACTACCAAAACACCTTCAGACAATTATATGTGAAACATAATAGAGAATTACTTCAAGAAATCAATTAGCTGCAGCTGGTTTGTTCTCGAGCAAGTCTTCGTTACGAAACTTATTTTCTATTTTAAGCTATCCCATATTTGCCTTCTATGTTGCCTCCTGTCTTACTGGAGGCAACATAGAAGGCCCCTGGGACAAACAAATTAAACTCTTGATCTTACAGAAGAATGTGTTCCTAGATTTTCAAAAGTGACAGGAGTTTTTACTCCATTTCCTTAGTCTATTCCTTAAGTTACAATGTCTAATTGTCACAATATGACACGAAATGAATGACACTCACATGCTGAGCTGTTCAAGGCAAAAAAGGCATGTTTATATCCAGACTTTGATATTTATAGAATTTCAAAAGTGACTATGGATTGGAGGATGAAATTTCTACCTCTCCAACCACACTGATCAAACCAACAGTCCATCAATTCTTTCTTCCTCCAGAAAGGAATGCAAAACAATCATTATTTACATGAAAAGTGTGAGAAACTCCATTACAAAAATGTAAACATCAGAAGGCTTAGAAGAACTTTAGGAGAACAGGGCAACATCTAATGCTCACACCAAGAGAGCCAAGCCCTTACCCTGAAAAGCAGCAAAACCTATGAGAGATTTATTCTTATGGGCTCCTCAGCCATGCAAAATTTATGGCTTTGGAAGTCCTAGTAAGGGCTTGATGTATTCCGTTGTCTTGGTATCCAGAACATCTCTGGAGAACTATTTAGTGTGCTTTGTTTTCCTCAACGTGAATAACAAGGTCATCACTCCGATGTGCTTTTGCTTTTGAGGAACATAATCATTGGGATGTGTGGTTTTGAATTGCAATGCATGTAACTTAGAGTGCAATTTAAATCAAATTCTGATGCATTACAGTAGCTATTTCCATAGCCTGCTGTCTAGCTTGTTTGTATCTTTGGAAATATTTGGGCAGCTGTAGATTTTCTCAAGCACAAATGTACCAAGAGGTTTACCAGGCCCAAGAAATCTTACAGAAGGAAATTATTTTTGTTTGTGAACAATAAAATCCCACATATGCAAAACTTTTAGTCTAACTGCATGTGAAAGGGCATGGCTTTAGATCTTCAATTTGTGCCTATTAGCTTCTAAAGCTTTCCATTTGTTGGAAAAGTAGTTTTGAAACCTGAAGTGAATAACTTCAATCAAACACCTCACTTTGTATTCTCAGAGGAGTATATTGAAATTTCCACAGAAGGAATATGACTACTGGTTATTTAACTTTTGAATCTACTTTTGAGTCCCAGTCACAACAGTTTGACAAAATTTCTTAGCAAAACCTTGAATCATTTTTTGTACCTTTAGGCACAGCAGAATCATTATTCACTTTGTTTAACAGAACAGGCTAGTAGCGACAATGTTATGTGTTCCAAATGCTTTACTGCAGAAATCAAAAGGTTTGAAGATATCTAAAATACTATAGAAATAGACAGGTTTAGTAAAATAATTCAAGCTTTTTTATTGGAGCATTTTATGAAAAAAATCGGGCTTTTTCAAGGTCCTAACTTTAGAGTTTCTAAAGTAACAGACAGAGATACTCTCTTAAACAGCAATCAGCCACATTTTACATTTAAAGACTTCAACCAGAAACTTTGTGCACACATTTAATTGATAATTCTTATTATTAATATTAATCCCTAACATAAAGAAATTATTAATTTAGCTTATTTGCTCAAGGGATGCATTTCTTTTTGAATAGGATAGAAGATATTAGCAAGTTAATATCTTCCCACTGTGGTAGAAAGTGAGGGAAAATTAATGAAGATAATAGGCTTTACTTAGATAATTTCATTATTGTCATAGCTTTACCTGCCCTGTTTTATGACTGCCTTTTTGTCTGTAGTGAAATTATTAACTTAGCTCTGCCAGAATTACTTTATAAAACAGCTAAAAGGGATCAAATTACATAAATCAAGTATTTTTGCACCTTGTTGCTTTCATTAATTGTTTATGCATGTTGAGGGTTTGTTGGGGCTTTGTTTGTTTGTTTGGATTCTTTTATGTGCCTACCCTGATACTGGCAGAGGTGGGGAGGGATATTTCTATTTTTAAGTGCAGGCTGGATGACTACATTCCAATAGAAGTTTCTAGTTGTGGACTCTGCTAATTCCTCATTTTTCAATGGACCATGTGACTGTAGAGAGAACTGAAAATCACAAAACAGGAATTGAAACTTTTTCCTTTCTTAGATGATTGACTCCTCAGGGACACACCTCTGAAGGATACCAAGTTTCTCTTTACTCACTAGGACAGGGGAGTAAATATGGTGACAACATCTCCCTAAATATTTGTTCACAGGAATATTGAGGGTCTCTACCAAAAATACTAGTAGGTGGTGACAGTTTCAAATGATGATCTTAAGAGAATTCATATTTCATAGCGTTACTTTTAAATACCTCAGATAACACTAATTTCATAAAATGTCATCTTCAGACAAGATTAACCAAAAGGAGAAAAAAACCTGAATTGGTCCACCCTTGAAAGCCAGTCACTCACCCTCACTTGCCACATCTGGGCGGAGGAGAAAGAAATATACTGAAGGGTTCAGGAGTTTAGATAAGGACTGGGAGAAAACACTCCAAGAGCAAAACAGGCTCATCTTAGAGATACAAAGAGTTTATTACTAACAACATCAGAGGAGGGTAATGAGAAGCAAAACAAGCCCTTAAAAACACCTTTTCTTCCTCCACCCCCTCCTTCCTTCCCACCAATAGCACAGGGAGACATGGTGTGGGGGATTTATCAGTTCATCACCCGAAGTTTTCTTCTGCTGCTCCAGGAGAGGAGTCCTTCCCTGTCAGACCGTAGGGTCCCTCCCACAGGAGACTGTTCTCTGTGAACTTCTCCAACGCGATTCCAATCTCATGAGCAGCAATCCTCCCAAACATGAGTCCCTCCCTCGGGCAGCCATTCCTCCCAGAGCCGCTGTGGCGCGGGTCTCTCTTCCCACAGGGTGCGGCGCTCCAAGGCCAGGCTGCTCCAGCCTGCAAGCTGGGCCCTCTCTCTCCACCGGCTCTCCCACTGGAGCAGAGCCTCCTCCAGGCTCTCCCACTCTGGTGAGGGCACCTCCCCCGGGGGCTGCGGGTGGATCTCGGCATTGCCCGTGGGTCCCCAGGGGCTGCAGGGGCACGGCTGCTTCCCCGTGGGCTCAGCGGGGCCTGCAGGGCGATCTCGGCTCTGGGGCCTGCAGCGCCTCCTGCCCTTCCTTCTGCACTCACCTTGCTGTCTCCAGCTTGTTTTCCTCACATGTTCTCACCTCCTCCTCTTCTCTGGCTGGAATTAAACCTGCGTGCACCACTTTGTTTTGATTTTCTTCTTAAATCTGTTAACACAGATGCATTACCAGCCTCTCTCCTTGGCCGAGCCTTGGCCAGCAGCTTGTCCATCTTCAGAGCCTCAGGGACTGGCGCTGCCTGAGGCTTCTCCCAACTTCTCACAAACCCCCCCACCCCCCTCCCCCGCTACCAAAAACCAGGCTGGGCAAAACCAACACAATTTTCCACCATTGAATAGATAGAGAGAACATTTAGACAAAAAAATTTAAACTGCATATGGAAAATGTTTTTATGGAAAGTTCATTGTAGGAATTGAAAAAGCTCTTTGAGCAGAAAATTCTCTGCTAGCTCTCTGGGGCAGGCTGTTAAACCTTTCTGGGTTTTGCTGTTGTATGAGTTCAATAAAAACCAGTAATATCAACACATCTACCACATTTTTCTGTGTGACATAAAATGCTCCCTTAACACTTGAATCAAGTAGCATCGCTGCTGCTGGTGGTGGCCAGGCCTGCCAGAAAGCCCATGCTTTTCTATTTAGCTTGCTAGGCACATTTGCTTCTCCTTCAACTCTTCTTTTCTGTGTGACACGCCAGCATTTCTTCGTTCAATCACACCCTTATGCTTGCTTTCAGTATTCATTTTTTTCTGGTGCCAAATTTTTTGCCAAATGTTCTGTTGCTTCTGTGGATGTGTTTGCAGCAGGCTCCCTCTGAGTGTCTGTGTTTCATATTTGAACAGCTCATCAGCAGGCATATCAATTCTCTTGCTGGGAATTTGTTTTCTTCCTCAAAGAGATCTTTGCAGCTTGATGTTGACAGCTTTTGTCTTCCCCTGAGGCAATTTTATTTAGGGTCTCGGGGTAGTCTGTCATCTGCTTTTGTAGAAATAAAAAGGCAAACAACTATGCTAATTACTTCAAATATGGCTCACGTATAAATTGCTACTAGTGGCGAAAACCTTGATTTGACCCTTTTTTTCTGGACATGGTCATTCAGACTGTGTGTGCTTCTTTATACCTTGAAAGTATCTATGTTTCTTTCAAAGAAAATGAAATAGTTAAAATTGTAATATATACTATCTTTTGAACACTTTATAAATCTCGCAACATCTGTTGCTTTGAAATACTCCTTTAACCAGGCTGAAAATGGAAATATTTCCGTTTATATTCCCTTCTCTTCTTCTTCACCACCTACCAGAAAAGTGACAAACACAGGCATGGGAGGGAGGGAGGATCCTGAGCACACCGAGAGCCCCGGCTCCCTCTCTGTTCACAGATCAGCGGAGAAGGCTCCGTGACCGAGCGCGGGTGGGACCGGGGGAAGTGCGAGCAGTTTGACTTCCTGGCGACATTGGAGGAGGTGTGATGTGGCAGGTGGCGATGTAGCAGTCTTGCAGAGACCAGTCAGGAGTAATGGGCTGGAAAATCCAAGGTCACCGGTGCAGTATCATCCTGGTGCTCACTATTGGTGCCGCATAAAGCACGGGCTCAGATTATTTAAAGCACAATTGGAGCAGGGGAAGAAAAAGGTGGAGGGGAGGAGGTGATGCAGCACAGTGTTCTTTTTTTGCAGAGACTCTGGTTTTTTTGGTGACATTTATTTTAGTTTTATTTTAAAGGCAGATGCTCATTTGGTCTTTCATTTGACAGCTGGGCACTGTTACGCATGGCAACTGTCACCTTTTCCTGAAGTCCTGCAGGCTTTGGTGCTGGGTAATGTGGAATCCAGCCCAGCTTCTGTTAAACTATTTGGAGCAGTTTTTTTAATTTTCTCCTCCCAACTTAAATTCAGAAGCAAATTCCCTTTTTTGCAAGTAAGACTGAAAAGGATAACCAAGTATTGGGAGCAAGAAGTGCCACCCAGTGAGTTTGTGGAGAACCAGCACTAGGTGGCCCTTCTTGAGCAAGAGATTTGGACCAGATGACATCCACTTGTCCTGTCTAACCTCTATCATTCTATGAAGTTCAGAATCCCCAAAGATTGAAGGATTTTTTTTTTTTTAGTGACTAAATCTTTTTCTTCCATTTGAGCACAGTGAACTGCTTACTCTTAACTTGCTCCCACACACTTGTGTAGGCTCAAATGTCACTGCAGCATGATATGTTAGTGTGTTTCTGGAGACTGATGTAGGATGTCAGACTAAAAAGAGGGAAGTGATCTTTGCTGAAAAGCAGCATTTTTTCTTTTTCAATTCAAGAACTAATCATGCAACGTTTTCCAAATTTTACCTAACTATAATGAAAGATATTTGCAAATTCTAGCAGGAGATTATATAAACCATCATCCTATCTGTTCAAGTAATTCAGAATATGGTTTTGTTTGGGTGGGATTTTTTGGGCTTTCTTTTTTTCTTTATTTTTTACAGCCTGATCAGTTTTATCTTCTTATAGGAAGACTTAAAAAGGAAAGCAAGGATCAATTTTGCAGTAGAGCTGTCAAAACAATTGTTTCTAGTTTGCACATGTGTGGATTTTGAGGGCCAAGGAGTACTGTTTAGTTTCAGACTAAATCTGAGAAATCACACATCTGAATTCTCTGACAAATAAGAACTTTCTTTTCCTTTAGATTTTTAGTTGAAACTGATGTTCTTGTCAGCATCCCAGATGATACCAGCAATGAAACTGCCAACATTGTCAACTCCATTGGGCTAGCTGCCTGTTTCTCTCCAGGACTCAAGATGAAGGACAGCCCTGCTAGCAGCCTCCCTGGGGCTATTGCTCTGCAGCTTCAGGAGTCCCTGGCGCTGAGGGAGACTTAATTATGTCTGACTTAAAGCAAAAGGTGCAGTTGTCTCTGGCCCTTGGGGCAGGTACACCAGGAATTCAGGTAAAAGATTAAACAAAGCTGGTGATGCCCAGTATGCTTAAAGCATAATGTTTAGGGATCAGTTTTTCTTTGAGGAAAATTGACTTCATCCAAATATCCCTGACTAGTTCCACCTTTCAAACCAGATCAGACATATCTGGTAGGGACTGTGCAGCACAAGATGTGTGATAGTTGTGTGTAGCAAAAGTGAAGATGCCCAAGCCTATCAAACAGGTGCATTTTTACCTTTCAAATCATACCAATTCAGCATGGTAGATATTTGAAGCACAGAGACCCTGTCTACATTTTGAACCTTATGCAATTGAAACATATTTTTCCTATATTTGAGAGATCTTTTGGTCTAGACTTTCATCATCTTCTACTATGACTCAGGGAGGGCACCATGAGCTCACTACATCATTCTGTCTTTTATGTTTGCCTCGATGGTTTTTCTTATTCTTACCTGAATCTATGCACTCAGAAGTTGGGACAAAGTTTTCCCACAAACCATTTCTTTGGACCAAAGGACGCATTTCTTTTAAACTTTATCCTCCCCCTTTATTATGCAGCCTACCAGCCTCACCACTTCCTCTTTTTGAGTGTAGTCCATTCATGTCTTTTACCTCCATATTCATCCTGTAGCCTTCATCATCTCTCTTATCCCATCTTTTCAGAATTCTCTTTCTTATAACCTGTAAGTTTCCAGAAACAAATTCCTATCAGCTACATTTTCCTGTTCTCCCATCTCCAGTACCTGAAAACAGATTATTTTAAGAGACATTCTTCAAAGAAATTGAGAATAATAACTGTTCTGGAAGTTAGCACAGTTTTCTTGAGGAGATTCAATTGATATTGAATTCTGAGACACAGCATGAAGTTCTCCTGTGCTATCTGTGAGTTGTCTTGGCTGAATGTGCTATTCAACATAATCATGTATATTTAAGATTAAAAAGTAAGAGTTTTATTTCTTAAGCAGAAAATTAAAGGAGTTGAGACATCTCATTTGGCATGACAGCATTCCATTGAGCCAAAAGGTAATTTTCAGAGACTGCATCTTTGGTAAGTATTCCTGCAGCAGTGGGGTAGTGATTTTAATGCACAGTGCTGCATTTTAATAGCCAATTGAGATGGCTATTAAGATATAGCATTGTACATTAACATCACCACTGCTCAGACAGCGGCTGGTGGCTGCTTCTCAGCTGACAGCTCCCTGCATTCTGCTTCATAGCAGTGCTTTCTTTAGTAGCTCCTCTGATCTCCAGAAAGAGAAGTAAAAATCATTATCTAGTTAATATTTCACGCTGTGTTGGGCATACAGATCCCAGGGGGAGAAGCAGAGAGTAGCGATGCTGAGCGCGGGGACTGCGAGGCAGAGGAGGAGAGAGTGAGAGAGGAAATCCCTCTGTGAAAGGATCATTCCTTGCTTTTCATCTCATAGACTCGCTTTAGCTCAGGGAAAATGTGGTTCATGAACCCTGAGACTTGGGATACAGTGCTTAGGGGAGGACTGTGTAGCAGAAGTGGCTTGTGTAGCTAGGAGGTAGTAAGATACTGAAATTCATGAGACCCTGAGAAATGTGAGAAACTGCCAGGAATAAAGGTATAGCTGGAAAACCACACGCACTCAAAAACTTTTCAGAATCTTTTAAGATAACCATTCAACTTTTACTCTTTGCACTTAGAAGAAACTAAAGGACAGTAATCAATGGCTACTATTTGTTTAGATATTTCCTTGTCTATAGTCTTCTGCTCTGATAAGAAAAAAATTGTGCTTACTGTCAGATTGCACAACCCCCTAAACAACCCCCCTTGCAAAAATGCAGAAATTAAGAAAAGTGTCTGTTACATTGCAGGCTTACATCTCTCTGACAGTAGTTGTGAGCTGGCTTTCAGAATTAGGAAAAAAAAAGAATCATTGCAATATCCTTCTCTGCCCTAACTTTCTGTTCTCAGTATGTGTGGATTAAGTCTGCAGATAGCCTAGGATAAAGAAGGATGCTGTTTCAAAATGTTGTATAACAGAGGGAAAGATGGATTCAGAAGCTCCCTTGAATGGCCTTACTGTATCCTTTGATCTCTGCATTTTCCTTGGGAACGAGCTACAGCAATTATCTATCTTAGGACTTAGTTTCTGAAAATTTGCTTGAAGCAGAGCTGTGGAGGCCACTGACTGAGATCAGTAGCTTTTCCTTTCAAATTCTGTTAAATAGAAATGTTTATGAGTGTATTTCCAGTTAAAAAACTTTTAAAAACATGATATGAAAACTTTCCAGGAAATTGTGAGTTACTGCTTAAAAAGAAATTAATATCTGTGAATACTCATAGCATTCTTTCCAAAGATACATGGAACATCTATCTTTGGAAAGAATGGATGGAGTTACAGCCTAAAACACAGATGGAGTTACAGCCTAAAATTTCAACCTATAAGTGTTGATAGTTTTACTAAAGATTTGTGAAGACAAAATCAAGAAGCAATGTAGAAATAAAAATATCAAATTGATTTATGTAAAAATTTCAAATAGATTTAAGAGAAGGTACACAGAAAGGTACCTGTTTAATATTTTATCTGCCAAAGAATGTATTAGTCTTTAATTTTCTGCATGTGTGTTCTTTGTAGTATAGTAGTAAATCCCATCACCTGTGTTTGAACCTTCTTACAATTCTCTGGGTTATGAGAAGCCATGTGTAAGAATAAGGTCAAATTAGTTTGATAAAATTTTATTTTGTTGTTTTTCTTGTTAGGAATTGATTTATCAGCTACTGTCTTTTAAAGTAATATTTCAAAAATACAATGATTAAAGTATTTTTTACATGAAGAAATAATTTGGGCTGAAAAACATCTACTGTGTAAGCACCTTCTCTATGGAAAATCAGAGGTATTTTCTTGTGCAGTATCCACAGTATTCCCAAAGAATTAGGGACTTGCAGTACCTGCAGGCCAAAGCCTAGCAGTGTACCGTGATCAAAAGACTGGGGGAGAGAAAATAGTGTTAAATAGTAAAAATTTTGAATATTTTTTAAAAAATATCAGGTTGGCCTCAGGAATATTTTCTTTCTTACCAAGCAAAATGTGATGAACATTTACATTTGCTGTGTACTGTGTTCTGTTGTTCCTGACTTGGAATATCCAGTTTGAATGTGTGTTTATTTTTCTATCACGCTATATTTAAAACTCAGAGGAAACAGAGCAGCAGTTCATCATTTTCATGCTGTTCTGCACCACTAGAGGCCATCATATACCTCCTTAAATATTAGATAGTTATGGAAATTATTCTAGAGAGGATGTGAATAGCTGATGAATGTAAGAGCCTATAAAAAAGGGCATGGGGAAACTTGAGGGAAGACTTTAACACAACTGTTTATCATGAACATAATGTATTTTAAGGCTAATTCTAATTGATTCAGGGCACCTCTATCCTCTTGTATATTCCTAGGTAACCTTTGAATAGGTCATGGAGTTTATGTGGCAGGTGAACTCTGGAGATGGCAGCTGTTCTTTGCACATTACCTACGTCAGTAAATATAGTCAATCTTAGAACATAAAGCAGTAATCTTTTAGATTGATTTTTGTATGCTTGGATTAGAAATTAAATTATTTTTCCCCCTTTATCTTCCCATCTAGACAATGAGATATGGTTCTTGATCCCCCACAGACTATGTATTGAGTCATTAAGGAGATAACATACAGTTAGTACTTTAAGTAACTGCCTGATACATAAAATAGACTTTGTGTTACACAGTTGTACTCATTCGAATTGTGGAAACAAATGACTGAAATTATAGAGGAATTACAGGTAGCATGATTTTCACGGTGAAAAAAATCAAATTAGCATTAATCTTTTACAACCAGGAGGTGCTACCAAGAGCAGTAACACAAGAGGGAGGTAAAAAGGTGAATTAGTTTTACAATGGGTTTGGCTGACTTTCTGAAAGGGCTATGGTGTGACATGGACCTTATCCAGGAGATCTTTTCTACTGCCTTGATTTTCAGTTTCACTCCTTCTGGCAAACTAATCATTCAAGAAATATATCTTATTTTACTTTCTTTTTGAAGACTTGCTGATTTTTTTTTCAATGTAACAGCTCATTAATATATGAAAACCTTCCATGTGGTTTTGGGAAGTAAATAACTAGAGGAGAAGTATTGATTTATCTGAATCAGATTGGTATGCAGTATTCTCTCATCTAAACATTGGAAGATATCAAGATAGATAACAAATGTCAAGTACTATGCTAGCACATCCAAACTACTTTTCTAATAATAAAAACAAGCAATCTGCATGTTCTACACTATATTCAAGTATTTTTTAAAATAAGAAAAGTGTATTATGTCATATGTAGCAAAAAAAAAAAAAAAGTATAGCAAAACTGATGCTATATAAGTGCATTTGTAAAAATCAGTCCATGCTGATTTCTGGGGTAATTTTTTTGTTTATTTTACTGTATTGTTTTTTGGGTTTTTTTGGAGGGAGTGAAGGATGGGAATTATTTCATAGCTCTTATTCATTCTATGAAAATGACCTTGTGCTTCAAAATTGCAATGTAAGACTTCTATAAATTGTTGCAAAAATCTCAAGATGTCCTGAGGTTATCAGCAAAAAGAAGTCATGCCCAAGAAAGCACTATGGAATTTTCTTTTCCCCCACTAGATTTTGGAAAAATATATGCAAATTTCACAAAGCTTGAGAGCATTGATTTCCCAATAAAGAAAATAAAATTTAACATGCTGTTAATCAGATGAAAGAAGAAAAGATAAGAGACCAGTACAACATCATGATAGCTCAGTATCAGTAGCCCCTCAACAGATGAATAACACTGAATGGTATTAATTCAATAAATAAGTGCAAGTTTAAGTAAGAGGGCTGTCACTTATAAATAAACTAATATCACTTCAAAAAGACAAGAGAAATCTCTCTTTTTTGGTATTATAAGCAAGGTCATTTCAGAAACACATTTTTCTTCAGAAGAAATAAAATTGCATTCAATTGTCTTACTCTTTACCACATAATTTTTCAAACATGTAAGATTTTCTTGGTTTTAAACAGGTTATGGATATCAGTAAACTGTGGCATAATATATAATTTGGCTTCAGTTTCAGATCTTTACTGTTATGAAAAAAAGGATTTTCTGCCCTTGCTTTGGAGTCCAGATCAAGAGGATTGCTGAGAAGGCGAGTCTGTAAACAGGGTCTACTTCTCTCCTTGTGGACAAGCAAGACCATAAGGATCAGTAAGTGGTTTTTAAAGAAATCTAATGATTGAATCTTGAAAAATTTACATTTCTGCATTGCCCGCTTTTCATGGGCACCTGTTCAGTGCATTCAGGCCCCCCAGACCAAACGGAAAAGAGAGTGTGGTGTGGACAACTGCCTTGGTCACACTGTAAGGGCCCTAATGCAAGACCTGCTCTCAGGGCTTGTTTGGGCCAAAATAGTGAATGTCTTGTCTGTAGGGCTTCTGCACACAAACTGGCACATCAGTGTGTCTTTCTACCACGTCAATTTGTCAGTTTAATGTTTGCTAACTCCAAAAGGACTGAAACATGCTTCACTGTATGGTGTAGACATGTGATTTTGAGCGTGTTGCTTTCCATCTTTGTGACTCAATTTCCCACCTGGGAGATGGTGATAACAATGCTAATGTGTCTCATTATTGTCTTGCCTATTTAAACTGTAAGCTCTTCAGGGCAGGGGCTGTCTCATACCATATGTCTTCACAGAGACAGGCAGAATGAGGCACTGATTGCATTTGGGGTCTCCTGGTGCCACAATAATTAAAAGAGAGACAATAATATTAAAAAGGAAGAAAAGGGAGAAGGTAGGTCTGGTATCAAGAGGCTTTCAGATTTCCTGGTAGCAACCCAAGAGCAAGAGAAGAGTTTATCTCTGAGGAGAACCCTTGCTTTTTCAACTTTCTCAGCTCTAAATGTCATATTGGTTTTCAGAGAAGTAGAGTAGGAAAGCTTTGCAAACAGAGTAATCCAGAAGCTAATGGAGATACAAGCCATAAGAGAAGGATTAGTAGTTTGAGTTACTGCAAGTAGATGGGTTGGAGAACAGATCAGCTTTTTGACAGGAGAGCACTTAGAAAATTTAGAGTGTTGCCTCCTTCCTCATTAGAGAATGAGCAGATGTTTCTGAGCATGGATGAGATGTTTGCAGTCAAGAGAGGAGAAAGGCAAACTGGAGTGATGGATACTCATCCACCTTCTGCTGGAGTACATCAGTCGCTGTCAGAGTTATATTCTGTCCCAGGTAATGGGAAGAATCTTTCACCAGTCATTTTTTCAGTAAGATGGAAGACTAATGAAAGTGGTTACTAGAGATGGCTGCTGAGATACAGCCATGTATGCTACTAACTTCTGCTTTGCTAAATCTGGGCTTTATTTGGAAATGTTTGCAAGATTTGGGTCAAGTACCCTTTTTGCATGTGAGCTGAGGACTGCTCTGCAGAGCTAAATGTCCCTTCATTCAGGTCTCGATGAAATGCACCATACACAGCAAATTCCTATTTACTCTTTGTCCTTGTGTAAGTGTTGAGATTGCTTCATCATAGTCTGTTTTATCACTAGTAGATGTTTCTGTAGCTGATTGGATGGATTCTGTACAGTGGGCAACAAACTGGGATTTGCTTTAAAGGCTTCTATGAATTTCTGTCTACATCCCAGGTTTGAATTCTGCCACAGAAAGAGCTCAAAAATATATCATTACTACTTAACTAGTCCATGAAGTTCATATTTTAGGCTCTTATTTAATACCCAGATATTCTAACAATACCCCCACTATGTTTGCAGGAAGTATTAGGATGGTAGTTATAAATATATCCTGTGCTGAAATGACACAGATTACAAAAGTCAAAGTTTCTCATCATTATGTCCCTCTTACTACTCATAAAAATCCATATGCTTAGATCAGAGTTTTCAGAAGCTTCCAGTTTGAATTGTAAAATAGACTGCTGGCTTTGAATTTAGTTTTTTTCAAAATAGGGTTCTGGGGTTAGTAGAGTAATGAGTAAATTCTTATTTGTTCCCCTGCATGCTATTTACATAGAATTGAAAAACTCTAATACAATGCAGACCTCAAAATCTGGACAGGAAGACCCCTTAACAAAGTAAGATATGCATTTGAGATGCAAATTGAAGCAGCCTGTAATAGAGCAAGGTTCTCTGAAGGAAAATTTATTTAAGTATATTTGGGGTTATGTCCCTTCTTTTTCTTTGTTTATTGAGCCTTATAGGTGGGAGGAAATATTTACTCTCTTATATGGTATTGATATTCACTTTATCTTAACATCTTCATCTGAGTTGGTGTCCTTATCTTTTCACTCAAATGAGAATTTTGATTACAGGTCATTAGAAATATCCAGAACAAGGTTAAATTACTGAATGTGCCTTTTTTTCCCCTGATTTAGACAGAAAATGATTGCTTGTAGAAACAATCATTAAAGAAATTATGCTTTTCAGAGAGAGCTGTAGAACTGACTGCTAGGGGTGTGATTTCTTAAAGCATTGAGGTTTCGTAATGGCCCTGGTCTTTCCTTCCCACTCCCAGTGGGCAGGCAGCATGTACTTCTGCATCCTGCAATACTTTGCAGGATTTGTCTTTAAGGGTGCTGGTATGTAGCTGGTTTCACACCCCTCTCTGCCCACAGTTTGTCTTTTTTTGGGAAACTCTGCTTGTAGCTGGCTGCAGGAAAGACTCCATGATTTGTGTTAACTTATTTAACAAATACCTTCATGCCTCTGGGAATTTATAAACATTTTTAACTGTATCTATCACATATTTTTTTTCATTTTTTTTTTTTAAAGCCTGATGCAAGAGTTGCAAATTATAACCGAATATAAAAAGTTTTGTCATAGTGTTTGGTAATTACTCAAGAAGCAAAATATTTATTTCCCTATTATTCCTAAATGAGAGCAACTTCTATTCATTAAGCATTTTGCTCCAAACGAAATATTTACTGATCAGCAGTAGAAGCTCTCCTCAAGTCTTCCATGTTGTACCATTTCCTCCTTATTTTAAAGAAATTATCTTCTTAGGAAAAATACTTATTTTAGTAGAAAGCTATAACTGAAAAATAAAAGCAAAACATATGTTGAGTGGGAAGGGAATAGATACAGTATAGATGAGTTGTGCCTTTTTTTGTCCCCACATTTACAAAAAGGATGACAAGCCTTAGCAAGTGGAGTGGATGTAGGCTGGGAAGCAAATCTTTAGTCATATGCATGTTCTGTTTGTTTATCTATATCTTTTGCTTTGAGTATCTTATCACTATTATTTGGGGATCTTATTGATACTTCTTTAATCAGTAATAATATTTAAATTTTTATTCATGACTGTAAAAAGAGTATTCTTTGTGTCAAGTTACATGGGACTGTTAGTGAAGGGTACATAGATTTAGCAAAGCACAGGAAGAGCATTGCTGGCTCCACTAGCCATGACTAAAATATTACTCTGGATTTCACTGTTCATGAAGGGCACTAACTGGTTTGGATCTGATAGGTGAACCTGCAACTGCAGCATAAAATACCAGTTATTTGCTGAGTCCTTTCTTTTCTAATTTATCTCCTTCTTTAGATCATTATGGCTTGTTAATTTTCAAAATAGGTTTCATGTAAAAAATATTGTCCAACATGTTCACAGATTCTAAACCCATTAAGTTAATACTTTACTTTTATGGGAATTTCTATTGATTTTAATAGAACTACTTATAATGCCCAAAGGTGAGCATTTTCTGGGTCAGGGGCTGGCTAGTATCTCGTAATTCTTAGGAAAAGGACCAAATTTATTATGTTCTCTCTGTTTAATAAGGCTTGGTTAAAATTTATCTATGAAGTTTAGATTAGCAGGCAGATTCAAATTTCCCCAGCAACTGGGATTCAAAAGTTTTGTTGGTGATCATCTGTGAAATAAATCTCAATTTTTAAAAAGCATCTATTATGCACATATATTTATCAGAAAAGATCCTCTTTAAACCTGTAAGAGCTTAATGTCATAATTGCTTTTAATGTCTTGGCCAAATGTGAATTAACAAAACCCATTGGAAAATGTGATTATCTGCATTCTGAATTGCAGGGTGACCCCTCTTTGTGAATTCCAAATCATCTCATTATATTCAAGTCCTGCATAGATATTACCACTGGGTAGGGTATTATGGGTCTCCTATAATAACAATAATAATTAATAATAATTAATAAAGAAGATGGACTGGGTAGCTTGGGATGTAGCCAAGGCACTTCTGTTGGATTAACAGTTGGGTTTTTTAATTTTGATGAAATATATCTTCTTTGCTTAATTGCTGTATTTTATTTTACCACATGATAATAGGTAGATAGACTTTGACAGCCGGTCCATCTTGTGTGAGAAAAGTTCCAGCTAAATCCATAGAATGAAAAAGTAGAGCATGAAGGACGTAGGAAGGCATCAGCATCTGGATTTCTTTACTCCATTTGATCAAATTTCTTTCTCTAGTGAATCCTTGATTGTCCTAATAAGCTTTCACTGATTGACTGGGATGCCAGGATATAAACCTGCATGGGTCAAGACCAAGAGTTTATGAAATTCAGTTTTTTGAAACACAGTCCTAGGTTTTGTTCTGCTCCTATCCAAATATTTATTCCAAAGCAGTGCTAGATTTTTACCAAAAAGCACTATTTGTTATCTCATTTTATCCACCACACCATTCGAATTTTAGAACAATTTTTAGGGATCAATATGCTAAGAGTGTTGTTAAATACTTGGCAACCTGATAACTTGCTCAGACGTGGAGCATATCATAGTTGTCCCTCATCCTCCTAGCCTGAATGAGCTTTCTGCTCTTAAAAACTCAGGCTTAGCAGAGAGCCAGAGGGAGATTTGGTAGTGCTGGTGATCCTCCTTGCTCTAAACCAGAAATTCATTCACGATATAGGAAGGATAAATGCCTACAACTGGGTGCTCATGTTCTTTCAGTTGTACACAGACAGCAATGACCTTCAGGGAAAATTACTGGGTTTTGTGTGTTATAGTTAGCAGCTAAATGCCACACTAACTAATTAATTTTTAAAAGAGTCATCAGGAAGAGCAAGTGACTGTTAGGGTGGGGAGCTGCAATAAGCAAGGGTAACATTAACGTGTTTAACTATGAAAATTACCAAAGCAATTTACCCAGAAACTGTAGCCATTATCAGAATTCTTAACACTCCAATTTCTCATTCTCTTTTATAAGCATTAATCATATTTTATTTTTAACCAGAAACCTCAAAGCGGTATTAAATTAAGTGAAACTTTAATAATGAAATTGCATGCAGTTCTATTCAGAAGTTATGCAGAGAAGCTTTGATATACTCCATTAGGCAGAGAAAAATGTTGAAAGGACATGGTTAATGTTCATCTGTATTCAGTTTCTCTTTTTATTACAAGAATTTTGCTATTGACTTCAGCGGGAGGAGCACCAGCCTCTGCTGTGGTGGTGTGATCGTGTGGGTTAGTCCCCTGAATCACTGGAAAAGCATTATAAAATAAAGCCACACTGAAGAATGGTGCCTCATACCACACAGGAAAGAAGATATTTATTAAAAAGGGCAGGTGGATAGTTGTAGGGGCTGAAATGAGGCCAACATTTGTGTGGTGGGTCTCAGCAGAGAGAGCAAACAATGGGGATGGGCACTCAAAATCTTGTGTCATCTCTGCCAGCCCCAACCAAAGAGGGTGTAGTGAGGGCACTGCTCCCTCCAAATGTCAGGTAGAAATTAATGTGGTGAAGAGGCTGGGTTATGTCTCTCTTTTCAAGCATTCTGCACAAAGATCTGTGGAAAGGGAATCAGGAGTAACTGAGTTAAAAAATGAAGAAACACAGAATGAGTTTTCTTGCTTTTCTGAGGATTCATTAAAGCTTTGGGCTTGGTAAAGTCTTGATGTTATCAGAACACAGAGATAAGTGAGGAAAGTGAGCAGCTCCAAGAAGCACCATGTCTGGGGAAAAGCCATATGCTCACCTGTATTTACCTGACTTGTTTATGTGTTTATCTGCTTATTGCTGATTCTCTCATAGAGAATCTTTCGAACAGAAAGGGCATACAAAGAAACCACAGGGAAATGTCACACACAGGCCACCCTTCCAGTAGGGTGGCCTTGGAAATTTGCCTTTGGGGATGAGACAGTGATAGAGCTGCTCTTCAAGATAAATAAAGATGCTGTCTCCTGTCCTCTGATTTCTCATTGCAAAGCAGAGATAAGACAGAGCGAAGATGACTTTTAAAGAGGATGAAAAGAAAGAAGTTGGCAAGATTTTGAAAGATTACACTTTGCAAGAGAAAGAAGATTCTCCACAGCTACTGTGTGAAAATCTAGGGAAGAAGTTAGCAGTGTTTGCAGCCGCAGCACACTGGAAGGACCGGGAGAACACATTTCCCAGCATTCCTGCTGCACAGCAAGAGGTGTGTGTCTTAATGGGGGACAGGTGACACTTTCTCACTGAGTTGTTACTGTCAGAATTCCTTGCTTTCCCACTTTCTAATAAAAGAAGGGTTCAGCTGAGACCAGTAAAACTTCAGAAGTTAATGGGGAAAATGTGATCTAAGCAAGAAATCTGGGCGAGGCTAACCTAATGTTGTATTGGCAAGACAGTAAAACTTAGGAAAATCTGAGTGTGTGTGCAAGGTGTTCTTCAAATTTCAAAGATCTTATGAAAGCCACTGAAAAATATGTGTGTTTCCCTCTTTCTCTGTCTCAAAAAAACCCCAAAAAATAGTAAAAATTTTCCAAGCCAGCTCAGTTCCCATCACATAGATGAATAAAATTGGTGTTCTGGTATTCTGAATGGCACAACTCTCATCACTTTCTTTCTCTGTTATATTTCTGGTTTCCCCTCCTTTCACTCTGAGTGTAATATTAAGAAAGAAATCTGAGATGTTCAGTGACAACTAAAGAGTTAACAAAGCCCCTAAGAGGTAGAATTCACAAGTCAACTTGAAATGAACAGGAAAATCTGAGGTCCGCAGTAACATGAGTCTGTTTTCCTCCAAATTAATTGGAATCAGTGGGAAGTAAAAGTAACTGCCTTGGAACAAGTAGGCAAGAAAGCTTAATTTTCATATTAAATATTGCTACTGTCAATGGCCCAAGCAGTGATCAAGACAGGATGTTGGAACTGGGAAGAAGACCAAAAAGAGCTAGACCAACATTTATGTGGAAAATGAGGTAAATGAATAACAGAAAGTAGGCTATAACACAGTGATACAAGGGCAAAAAGCCTTGTTGTTGTTCCTGTTAAACAAATTGGTAATGCCACTGTAGTAGTTACAGAATCATACTTTATATTGTTATTAGACTTACTAATAACTCCCTACAACATCTCTCGCTAAGTTCTGCTTTTAAATGGCACCTTAGGCAGCGTGTGTATAAATTCTGTACCCCCTGAGAACCATTTCTTTTATTAAGTTAAAATGAAAGATCATATTTTGTAGCAAAAATGGGTTGACTTAAAACATTCCTTTTTGTTCAAATGAGATAAATTGCTTAAATAACACCCTTGAACTATTAGACTGCAAAGTTTTACTTTGAAGCTATACAGTGGAAGAAAAAGCACCATCTTTCTATCTCTCTCTAAAGTTTTAAATACTTATTTTCACATACAAAGACGTTGAGATTCCTTGTTGGCATCAGGACAGTAACCTTGTCATATTTCAAATATGCAATTTATAGAGAAGCTCTTTTTTCAAATGGTTTATGGCTGTGACTTTCCAGATACAGCTGTGATTTAACACATCAGCTGTTACACAGATGTCTCATGAAAGGTAAGTGTCATTGCTGGGGTTGAAGGTTAAATGTCTTTGAAGTCCCAAACAGCAGTAATAGTGGTCAAATAATACATGCCCTGTGAGACCTGATTCTTTTTTCTATATAGCTTGATAAAAATTTGGACTATTATACAAATAGTGCTGCAATATGAAAGTATCAAGAAGTCATCTTGCAAAAAGTTCTACATTTCTATTCTGGACTCCTCACATTTATGATAGCCTGCAGGTGGTCTCCCTTAATATGACATTAACAGATATTGACTATTTTATTTGTGTCAAGAGTTTTTTAGAAATATTTCAAGAGTAAAATTAAACTATTTAATGTAAACTGAGTCATTTACCAGGTATTCCACAGGACATGGGAGGAGGCTATTAAAGTAAATGAACCTTTGGAGTTGAATAAATCTAGAGAGAAGTATTTGGCCTGAAAATTTAAGTAAAAGTAGTTTTAACACTGGTGGAAATTGAATTTCTAGGAAAAAATTATTAATGTGCAGATTTTGCTGAAATCATTGTCCTTGTTGACGAAATTTTTTGCTGAAACTGTTCCATTGAATTGGAATTTTTGCTTTGGCTTTATTTGGCGGGTTGAGGTTTTTTCTCTCCTGAAAATTGATGAGGAAAAGCATTTTTTCTTTTGCCAAGCTGTATAATATGAGGACAGATAGGCATCTGTTAGAACTGTCATTGCTCCAGAGAATTCTCTGGAGCTTCAGTGGTGTCTGGGTTTGTCACATTGCTCCTTTCCACCAGTAGTTAGGGGTTTCTGTAATGATCAATTAGTGTGCAGGCAATATGTGTGATTTGGCATGGGCCCCATATGGAATTATGCCTGACTTATCCTGTAGAGTGCCCTAGAGTTGTCTTCTGAACTCTGAAGCTCATTTTTTGGCAGTCAGAATTGTAGGTTTCTGATGTTGCAAATAAATGCAAAGTTCTAAGCACCAACACTGCACTTTTCTGTTTTCTTTTTTCTTTCTTTTATTTTTTTCCTTTTTTTTTTTTTTAACAGTGAGTTTAAAGAGTAACTCCTTTCAATTGTCCATCTGGAAAACATTGATTTGCATCACTGAGAATACAAATTTTTCTACCAACAGGCTCAATTTTCTATATGATCAAAAAGCAAAGGCAGTTAAAATGATCTTCAATAAGATGAAAGTCTTGAAACACCTAAAAAAAAAAAAGGAGGAATTCCTCCAGTCACATGTGTAAAGGGGGGAAGCATATTCACAGAGGTACACACAGAGGTTGCAGATACAAGGTTATCTGTATTGGTCACCTCTAGTGTATTAAGAGGTTTTTAATTACAATCATTTCAATTACATTAATTTCATTACAAGTCTGTATTTCTCTACTGAAATTTAAAGTAGGACTTCGTATCACTGAAATAAATTTCTTACTGTTTTTATTTATTCACATTCTTTGATTCTCTTCTGGTTTTTTTTATTTTTCAAGAGCAAGTGTGATATTTTTACTTTTGATGATTTTTAACATTAATAACTTGAAATATATAAAAAATACCATAATGCTTTTAAAATCTTTCTTGCTTTCTTTAGAAAGAAAAGCATATTTGAATGCACACATGCTTACTGTTTAAACATCAGTGTGTTTGAGAACAATTGGGAATACTATGGAAGGTCTAAACTTCAGGAGCAAATTAAAGTTACCCTTTTATTATTGTCCTTTTAAGGTTAGTACTTTCCACTGGCAGTCCATTTAAAGTCTCATTTCTGTGCCTGGTTTCCCAGAGCAGGGCCCACACTCTCAGATGCTTGAAGCAGCTGCCATGTCCTGATCTTTGTCATGCCACACCTGGTACCACTTGCAAATGTTCTTTGTCTTAAAAATGTTTTCTGGTATTTAATGTGTCCCTGCAAATATATTTACATGGACTCAAGATTAGGAGATTGTGATAGTGGTTTTCACCATGCCACAACAAATCAAGCTAGAACTGTGTTCTTGGCATGTCTGCCTTTTTACTGCCTTTGTTTTGGCAAGATTTTCATGTGTCTCTTAAAACTTTTTATGGGTTTTTTTGTTGTCCTTGTGCTCATAAATATATGAATGTGTCTGTAGTCAGAAAAGTCATGTTAAATACCAACTGAACAGGGAAGCTTTACAGCTGCAGAACTTTGCAGTATTTCTTTGAGTATCTTTCAAAGTCACAGCAGGAGTCTCAGGCAGGAGTCTCAAAGTCACAGGCATGTCCCGCCATGGATTTTCCATCAGCAAACTCTCACCCACAAATAGACGCTGCTCTGGCATCGGAGGAATGTGAGCTCAGTTACCATCTGCTCTCCTGCTGTCCAAGCAGCTTCATCTCTGGCACCTCTTCCATCAGAAGTTTGTGCAATCTTAGACAGAAAGCATCCAGAAACTATGTTCTTTATCCAGAAGTCCTTCCATGGTTGGTCACCCCCTGGAGAAGATGATAAGCCATTCTTCTGTGTCACAGGAGGCAAAAACTCTGTGAAGGGCTTGGAACACAGAGCTTGTGGATGGGATATAATGTGTGTTAGAAGGATGAAGAGGATTTAGAGAAAATATGAAAAACTACCTATATGAAAGGCTACCATGTCTAATAAGTGCTCCCCACATTGGCTGAAGAAACATGTTTGCTCCTTTAGAGCCCCTACATCTTGTAAAATGCACCATGTGTTTCGTGAGTGGTGAGGAATTTTTCCAAGTGGTTCAAAGTCATCTGGTCTTTGCAGTGGGAGGACAGGAATCAACATGGCTAGCAATTCCCAGTCCTGCTGGAAGTCATTCCTGCATCAAGGAGAAAGTGAGCTCCTGCAAGAGGGAGTGAGTTGCTCAACAGGCAGCTGATCTCACTTGGGGTAAGGAGGGAGTTTGAGACCAAAAGATGGGAATAATAGGACTTTCAATTATTTGATTCAATTATTATGTTTGTGTGTTTGATGTGAACCTTTAGCTTATTGCCTTTTTTTAAATCTCTGTAAACCAACTGTGCAATCCTGCATAACTATACTAAATGCATTACTTTGATTTTTTTCTCTTTATTTTTTACCATATTAAAAAAAAGTCAGTCTTACATTACCATTGGCTCTGCTGAACATATGTGGCATATGTACAAAAAATACCCCAAGGAAGCAATCTTCAAAATAATTTATTGTCAAACTAGTGCCCAGAAAACTATTAAATCAATCTAAAAATGCAGTTATTTAAGAAAGGTCCTAAATGACTTCCACATTTAAAAATGGAACAGTGCAATGCTTAGCTGCTACATGTACTACATTTGGTTTTAGGTACACAGGAATTTTGACAGAATCTACTAAAGGTGTGAAAATATAAATGGCTTTTTAAGTACACTTCAAAAAAAAAACCCATGATGAAAGTGGAAAGGTTCTGTCAAAATGAAAAAAAAGTGAAATAAATAAGAGAAGAATTATTTTACCCCTCTAACTTGTAAAAATAAGCTAAATTGTAGTTAATAAGTTCCCATTTGCCTCACAAACATGCATTAATGCTTTTTGAGATTTTATTTCCTTAGTTTACAATAAGAAGTGCTTTATAACACTGACAGCCATCAGAAATTTTTTATTTTTTAATGCTGTTGAGATATAATCTAGAAGGATTTTGAGTTCCTCCTTGCCTTACTTAGTTATGATTGAAATGTAGTGTAGAAATAATTTAAGGGTTACCACCTATCCAGATATGTTAATGAACACTTTAATAGTAAGTCAGTAAAGAAGCATTTGAAAAAAAAAAAAAAAAAAAAAACCCAAAACCTAGAAGAGTGGGGTAGGGGTATAAAGAGAAATAATATTTTGGAAAAAACTGTGATTCAGTGTGATTTTGTGTAGAAAATCTCTTAGAAAATGCAGCAGTTGAGAGTCAGTTTCCTGGATGGTGGGGAGAAACAGCTCTACGGTTCTACCCAGCTGTTGGGCCGATTTAGCAGAGACTACAAAATTCACTTGACTTATCCACAGTTCCATGTCCCTGCTGGCTTTCTCAAGAAAAATATAGAGTCTGAGAATTGACATGAAAGTAGGTTTTAACTTTAGGAAGTACCAGATCCAGAGATAAGAGAACTTTCATCTAATGATGGATAGTTCCCCCTCTCATTAGCTCACAGCATTACCTTTTAAGCTCTGACAGACTTTTACCAGCCCCAGTGACCAGTGGCTCAGACTGGTTCTTTATTCTTGCTTCTGAAAAAAAAAAAAAAAAAAGAAAACAAACAAACAAACAAACAAACAAAAAAAACCAAAACCAAAACCAAAACCAAAATACAAAAAAACCCAACCAACCGAACAACAACAACAACAAAAAAAAAAAACAACCCAGAAAAACAGAAAAATATTTTTTAAAATTCTCATGGGTTAATTTTTTATCACTATGATATCTCTAGATGGTGAAATGGCTACAAGTGATGCAGTTAGATCTGAAATGTGTCCAAACCAGAAGACCAGATTCTAATTCAGACTTTGGGAAAGACTGCCTTAAAAAGAAGCCCTTTCCTCAAAACTAAATGCCTCAAAAATAGTCATTTACCTTCCAAAGTGGTATAGCACATATGAGGCCATTAGTGACTTAACCCCATCATCTTTCAGGACCTCAACAACTCCAGTGCAAAACAAATAAAGACTCCTTTTTATTTTATTTTTTTTTAAATTCAAACCTAGTGAAGAGCAGACTACGAGGCAGAATGATTGGCTTTACAACATATTTCCTCCTCAGAAACACAGAAATCAGGAAGAGCTCTGGGATTGCCTAATTCACAGGCATCCATGTCAGAAAATGCCTCTCATAACCTATTTCTAATCCATCACAGAAATAAAATGAGGATATTTATTTTTTCTCATACCAGTGATCATACTGTATGTCACACTTCTTAGGGAGCATAGCACTGCCTCCAGTGAAGTTTTCTGTTGTCAGACCTCTGTGGTAGGCTACAAATTTGTGCTCTCAGATCCCCAGGATGGTCAGAGAGATGGAGCACCTCTTGCATGAGGAAAAGCTGACAGAATTTGGTTGGTTCAGCCTGGAAAAGAGAAGGATTTGGGGTGACCCAATTGTGGCCTTCCAGTACCTGAAAAAAGCTACAAGGAAGATGGAGATGGAACTTTCACAAGGGCATGTAGACACAGGACAAGGGGGAATGACTTTGAACCAAAAGAAGGCAGGTTTAGATCAGATACTAGGAAGAAACTCTTTACTCTTGAAGGTGGTGAGGCCATGGCACAGGTTGTCCAGAGAAGCTGTGGATGCTTTATCCCTAGAAGTGTTCAAGGCCAGGTGGGATGGGGCTTTGAGCAACCTGGTCTGTAATGGTGTCCCTGCACATGGCAGAGGGTTTTGAACTAGATGATCATTAAGGTCCCTTTTGACCCAAACCATTCTGTTATTCTGTGATATTTTTAGGTCTGGAAATTCTGTTGTACATCCTTAACAAATCCCTTCCAAACAACAACAACAGTAAGAAAAGAAAACAAGGCCCCAAACCTTTCTACAGTGGTGTGCTCTGTACGAACACAAGTAGGATAATTCTTCAAGTATTTAAATCAAAAAAAAGTGGGATAGCTTGTGGAGAAAATATAGTGCTTCATACATTAATATTTTAATATTTATAGTTCCAGGACAAAGAAAATAGAATAGAGAGCACATCAACTGTTTTGTTGATTAAAACCATTAAACCAGCAGACATATTCCCAAGGTTAAAATTCAGGTCCAGATTTATGTGCTCTCAAGTTTACAGGTACTTGACTGAATAAAGGGTGCTTATTTCAACCTGTGAGTTGAAAATAGAAAAGGCTTGATGACCTTGAACAGACCAGGAAAGGCTTCCATTGAAATCCGAGTAAAAATTTTTATTGATTTTCTTTTTTATAATTCTGATATAATCTACTGTAAATAACACGGAGCTATTTATAGACCCTGTTTTTCCATTTTTCATAGTGCAAGAATTAAAAATACAATGAGAACAACTGAGGCAGTGCTCAAACTATGTTTCATTTTCTAAGTGGAAAAAACACTGGGAGCATTGCTTCTTCATTTTCCTATATGTCACACAAAAATTTATCATATTTTTACAAGATTGTTTGTATTTTCTTTTGTTTCAATGTCCCAAATTCAAATGTGGACTCAAATAGAGTGTAGCAATGTTCCAGAATCAGCATGAAAGGAAAGTGATAGTTAAATATCTTCTCTGTTTCCAAAAGCTTGCAAGAAATAGATTTTTTTCTTTAGGACATCATAGATTTAGAAAGCAGGAAGAAGTTGGAAAACAGCCATACACATGACATAATTCCCTCAAAGACTGGAAGGTGTCCAGATAGAAACATCAAGAGGCTTTTAGTGTTGTTAAATTAGAATTAATTTCCCTTCTGGGAGGGAGCTAATTTGGAAGCAGAAAAGAAAAACAAGCTGCAGTAGAGATTATACCTACTAGGTATGGTATAGTTAAATACTGAATTTCTCCCTTTCCAACCGTCCTCAAGATATCACTGCTATGAAATAAAAATAAAAAAAAATTTAATTAAACAAGTCCTTTGAAATGCACTTTTTGTTTGTTTTTTTGTTTATTTCTTGCCCCAGGAGTTAACTTAGACAATATAATAAAAATGGCAATAATTATAATAAGCTTTCTTCAAGTATATTCACTTAAATATTTCATATCCTAGAATCAAGGAGAAAGATGTTTCAAGAAAGACTTTTAGTGGAATCAAAATATAGTATGTCTTTTCATTGCAGAGTATGAAGCTTGAAAGGTTTCCTTCCATACCTGGAGGATGGGATGCCATCCAGGGGACATAGACAAGCTCAGGAGATGGTCCATGGAAATTTCATGAGGTTTAAATCTCATGAGGGCCAGGTGCTGGTGTTGCACCTGGGTCATGGCAGCCTCTGATGTCAATCCAGGCTAGAGGATGAGCAGATGGAGGGCAGGCCTGCCCAGAAGGACTTGGAAGGGCTGGTGGAGGAGAGGCTGGACATGCCATGGCCATGGCATTCACAGCCCAGAGAGCCAAACGTGTCCTGGGCTGCATCCAGAGCACAGTGGGCAGCAGGGGAGGGAGGGAGAGAGGGAGGGAGGGGATTCTGCCCCTCTGCTGTGGTGAGAGCCCACCTGCAGTGCTGCATCCAGCTCTGGGCTCCCAGCACAGGAAGGACAGGGACCTGCTGGAGTGGCTCCAGAGGAGGTCACAGAGATGATTACAGGGAGAGAGCACCTCTGCTATGAGGAAATGCTGAGAGAATTGTGCAGTCTGGAAAAGAGAAGGCTTTGGGGTGACCTATTTGTGGCCTTCCAGAACCCTGAGGGAAGCTACAAGAAGCATAGAGAGGGACTATTTGCAAGTGCACGTAGTGGCCGGGCCAGAGGAAATTGCTTCAGACTGAAAGAGCCTAGATTCAGACTAAATATTAGGAAAAATTTTCTTTCTTGTTGAGGATGGTGAAGCATGGAACAGGTTTTCCCAGAGAAGCTGTGAATGCCCCATCCCTGGAAGTGTTCCCAGCCAGGTTGGATGGAACTGAGAGCAACCTGGTCTAGTGGACTGTGTCCCTGCCCATGGCAGGGGGTTGGAACAACCCCTTGTGATGATCTTTGAGGTCCATTCCAACCCACACCACTCTATGAAAATGATGTGATTCATTAAAAATGCTGGCAAATTAGCTACGAGAGTCTCAGCTTTTGTGCCTGCTAGCTAAAGCCTAACCAGAGTGCCAAAGTTAAGATACACTGGTGTGAACATTTAGATCTGGAGGTCCTTTGTGTCCTTTCTGCCTGAAGCTTGCTGAGCAGATACACTTGTATGGTGAGTAGCTAAAGGTTCATGTTGAACCATGCAATGGCTGTCAATGGAGCAAACCAGATAACTGCACTCAGAGGGTTTCCAGGACCTTATGGTCAGTATTAAATTCTTCTCCTGTCCACAAACCTCTAACATTTTTCAAAAGTGTAAGAATGAAACACAAAAAATAAGACTCTTAATTATATAGATTTCTCCTGCTTTTATTCTAATAAATTACTTAACTGAAGATGAAGGTATATGTATTGAGTATGTTTTGTACAGCTTTGTATGGTTTCAGTTACCATCCTGTCACCTTAATTCCTTGATATAATTCACTTAAGGTTCAAAACCAAATGTTGGCCTGTCCAACATGTGACTACATATTTCCCCAAAATGCAATCTGACTCTGGCTTCTCACGTCACCATCTCCAACATTACTAACGAAGGGTCTGGATATTTAATGATGTGTGTGTGTTTTAAAAACTCTTCCTTAAATTTATGCTTTTATCCACTCATGCAAATATGTTTGCCTCCAGCATAATTTTGTGGGTAAAAATGAAAGTTTAAATAGGAGGTGACATGATTTTATAAGTGCACCTGTGGATGCAGGGCAATATAGCATCCTGTATTTGGCAGGTGTGAATGATGAATAAAAAGGATATCTAGCCAGTAAATATCAGAAAGTGTGATAAGTGTGATACTCTATCAAATTTATTTCTGTGTTACTATTGACTTGATTACTTGTGATTCAGGAACTGAGTAACTTACTACCCAGTGAAAGAACCAGACACTTGGACAAGTAGGATAGTTTCATGTTTTGTAAAATTTGACAGCATGGTGTTTAAAGGCTGTCTGAAGGAGACAGGAGAAATAAGAAAAAAAACCCCCAAAGTAGAAATTAATGTGAATAAAAAAAGAATATCCGTGCTCTCACCAGCATCTAATAAGGAATTCAATTTTACTTTATTCATTTACAAACAGTCAGAATGTCATACGTGTAAAAAAAAGCCAAAGAGCCCCAGCCCTCAATCTCTACATACAATTACTCTGTGTTGAGATTAAAATAGAGAGGGTTTCTACTTCAAAGAGCCATTACACATTGTACCCAATGTGCTACAAAACCAAGTTCCCTAATTATAAAGCAGAAAGTTATGCTTTCAAAGGTTCTTTTTTTTTTTTCCTTTCAGTCAAAATGAAAAGGATGGGAAGATGACCCTGGCAGCCTTCAAGAAGGGCTTCTAAGTAGAACAAGACTTGCATTTGTGTAAATAGGATCTGTCCTTCAAAATTCACTTCTCAAAACCAGGTAGATATTGAAATGAGCAGGCTGACAATATGCAGTCTATCAAGTAGTGTCTGATGTTTTTCTGTAGAGGTAATGGCTGGGAAATCTGTCTCTATTACCAAACCCATCCTCAGGAAAGCCAAAATTATCTGAGACAGGATACATAACGTTTAATGCTAGAAATTAACTCCATTCATTTGGAAAATACCTATCAGCTCTGTATTTTGTTGCATACTGTAATTACAAAGTTAATTTTGCAAATCTCATAAGCTGAACACTTTGAAGATTCATTTGAATTCTTTACATGCTAGGCCTAATAATGTTGCAGATATTTTGAACAACTTTATTAAACTGAAAAAAATTATTCTAAAGACCTTGGAGACAGGAAAAAAAAATTAAAAACTATTTCTACTTTTCTGTCACTAAAAAAAATAGATCTAGGGATAAAAATAATAAAATTTTGAAGGAAATGAATTCTATCTAAAATTGATAATGTATTAATGGATCTTATATTTCCTGTTGTCTACCTCTTCTTTTATGTAATGGAAATTATTTTAAAATCTATGTTGTTTTCATTCTTAACCCTCAACAGAACAGAGAAATGTTGCTGAAAGATCTTGGAAGCAAGAAAGGTGATTTACCTTCCATCCTTGGATAGGAAAGGATGCAAAAACATAAGTCATGCAGCCAGAGGAGATTAGGGTGGCAGGTTTAGCATCGACCCCCTGGGTTCTGGTACCAAAGCCACTGAAAGGAGTGCAATGACTGAAAATGGGTGACAATATCTTTGGACAAAACTTGCATCGATGCACAAGAAGATGAAAAGCTGTTTCCTATAGCTTCTGTTCAGAAAGTCTTCTAGATTTAGGTGACATATATGTGGGCAGAGAGGTATCAATGTTAAGAAATAAATAAGCCTGAACATAATCCTTATGTCTGTGCTAAAAATATCTTTTATTGACAGAGATTCTCAAGTACTGGTTGAGAAATCAATATTTGTGTTAGTATCACCCATAATATTAATATATGAGCAGAATTAAAAATGGACTTTTAAAAGACCATATATTTTAAGGGACAAGAAATTATTCCTAAAATTGAAATAACTACTTGAGTCTAGTAGGTCTGCATGCATTTTCACTGGAATACCACAGCTAAGAGCTGTAACATTTTCTGATTTATTATGTCTTGTAGTATATAAGATGGAATTTTAGATCTGTGGAGAAGCTTAGTATCTCAAGTGTATTAATATCAGAAGCAGAATTTATGAGGATACTTGAAAAGCCATACAAAGGATGTTACAGAGAAGCTTTGAAGGTTTCCTCCAGCCTTACTAATGCAAAAGTGGCCCAAAAAACTGGCTATTGGAGCACCACAAAGCTGCACAGGAATCAAAGCTGAGGATTTAATCTTCAGATGGAACTGCCTAGCTCTGATCAGAGATATTGCATGAACATATAATGAAGAAAATGCTGATTTCTGTTTTGTTGGTTTTCACTAACCATGAGAAGACTTGACAAGGATGATATGAGTATGAAGGAGGAGCTCTTGAAAGCAGCACATGCAAAGAGATTGACTTCTTAACTCAAGAACTAGAGCCCAGCAGAGCTGGTATCTGGGTTTTGCATTACTCATACAGATCAGAAAGCCCAAGGCTATAGGTCCATGTTTTTTTTTCTGTTTCAGTGGCTCTTTCTTTATGAAACTGGATCCCATTAAGAGCCAGAAAATGGCTGTGCAGTGTTTGTATAGGATGGGAGAATAATACTGGAATTAAATGAAAAAACCTTTTCCCAGCCTAATGTTATGACCTCTGGGAAGCAAGGAATCTTTTTCAGAGGTGGTTTTAGGAGGATTTTTATTTTTATTTCTAATGAATGGTGGCCCCAAATTTCACAGCGTTTGCTGTTGCCTTTTGAGAAGCATGATTTTTTTTTTTTTATGCTTTTAAAGCAGGTTCTAATCTTTCAGCACATTGGACCATTAGGGCAGTTCAGCCTACATCCTGAGGTATGCTTTACATCCTAGTACTCCTCTGTTCATCCCTTTCCTAGAGGAGAGTTCACAGCTTGTGGGATTTATATGCTATGCAGGAATTAAGAATGAAAGAAGCACAAGTAGATTGTTTGATGGTACCAATCTTCATGTGGTTGTAAGTCAAGGAGGCCTAGCCATCCTTAAATAATGATTTCTGAGGTAGTAAGTTCTTCTGTAACTTTATATATCTCTACATATATAGATATATATGGTACATAAAATTTCAAGTCCTTTATGGTTTGTCTCTCAGAGCTGAGACATGCAGAGATTTTCTTCTTCTGTCTGTTGTGGTCATGTAGTCATGAAGGAAATATGGCATGAACAAAACACAGTCACATGCAGCCAAGCTTCAGAGAATCTCTAAACCTTAGAGACACACTTAGAGTAGCAGAGCTAAATCAAACAGAGCCATGTGGGAATTGTTATCCACTTCTAACCTGGTGATTCTGTCTTGCTGCTGGGGAAAGGACACTGCTAAATTTTTTGGATAAGAGTATTGAGATGCACAACTATGTGTGCCAAAGACATGGAGTTTTACTAAACAGATATTTAAAAATACTGCAAGTACTCTTACTTGTGTACGCTTATATAATGGCTTTTTACCACTTCCTCTCAATTTTTTGTTCTTTTACCTTTTTTCCTCCAAATCCTGTCTTCTTGCCTTTCCTTCTTGAATGGTGCTGCAGTTCTGTAAACATTTTGAAGTACACCTTTTTTTCCTGAATTTTAAATTTGGTTGACAAAAGGATAAAAATCTCCTTAAAAAAAAGAAAAAGAAAATCTGCTTTGCTAGATCAATTTTAATTTAAAGGTACCAAATGGTGCTGCACTTCAGACTTCAAAGGAAGTTAATTTTTAAATACATTCAGCTCAGCATTCTCCTCTCTCTAAGAATTCAATTACAGATATTGTCAGGCCAAAACATTCTTTACTGACAAAATCTTGCTTTAGTGTAAACCTAATTTTCATTCTCTCAGTGAAGGGAGGCAGCATTACTTGTTGTCCCAAATGGAGATGAACGTGTGACAAGCTGGGAAATAAGTGGAAATAAAATCAATTTTTCCCTATTAGTGTCAAATTAAGAGCAAAGTAAGCTGTAGAATTTGCAGTAGCAGAAGTGACAATTGAAACAAGTGTCCTGAACAAACAAACAAGACCTATTTTAATTCTTTTAGGTAAGGGGACCTTTCTTGGTGGTGATCTTAATATGCACAAGGGAGTGTCTATTCAAATTCCAAACCAGCAGCCAAAGATCTGAAGCTAAAAATATAAAAATAGTGAAAATTAAAGGAAACTTTTATTTTTACAGAATTTGAACTGCTAACATGGACCAATATAAATGTCACTAATATTTGCATTTGAGGATGAAAAAGAAATAACATAGAAATCTGGTTTCTTTCTTAGTCTTCTTTCACTTTCCCCAACCTCTTTTCCCTTCTCATAATTCTCTTAATTCCTTCTATGTGCCTTGAGGATTTTAAACATCTTTTTTAACCTTCTCCTTCCCCTTTTCTCTGGGTCTTTCCCTGTCTGTGGTGCCTGATGCTTTCTCTCCCCACATTAATTTTTCTTAGTTGACTCCTTTCTGCACTGTGGCTCATGGTTCTGGCTGATGCCTTCAGTCTTTTACTGAACAAAACCAAAAATTAATTTCCTGGCTTTACTGAATACTTACCCCACTTAATATAGAACATATTCACAATGTATTCTTTCAAAACTGTAGAAAAGATTGGACCAGTGGTTCTACAGTTTTAATCTACTTCTCTCCCTCCCATTACGCCTAAAACAGAAAAAAAGGCAACATATGCAATGCAAAATGTTAAAAATTAGGGAAATTTTTAAAATGCTGTTGATGAGTGGAGAAACTTTTTCACTATAAATGTAGTTGTTGCATAATTAACATAAACTGACATAAGCAACATTTTGTAATTAGATTCTTTATTAATAAATTCTAATTGTAAAAACACATGGATTTAATTGACATTTAACATGTTAGCTATTGCAAGCTTGATATCAATTAACACACTTATCAAATGTCAATTACCAGTTTTTCGGTTTTAATTGCTGTGAAATTGACTTGCCATGGGCTACCTTTTTAAATGTTAATGTATTAGCAGTGTTCACAGATTTGATGTAATAAATACAACATCTAATGTACACTTACTGCTTATGCAATTTGACTACAGTATATGAAAAGTTAAGTGTATTTTCTTCATACTTATTAAACAACAGAAAGAAGCCTTTTACTCATTAATTTACCATACAATTAAACTTATGCCACTTTGAAATAATTATCCCACAGGATTCAGAATAGTTAGCCAGATAGGCAGGTCACCATTTAAAACCAGCATTAGATTAGAACTATTATTAGAACTATTTCTGAACAGTGTGTTGTGCTGCCAACTTGCTTTTTAATAGAGAATTCTCCATGCACCTCCTGTGTTTCCTTGTGTTACCTGTATAAATTAAGACTGGGTTATACTCTGTTCTTTTGAAAAAAGAGAAAAAAAGAAGCCTGGTAGTCCAGCTAGCGATGATGATCCTGTCAAGTGAGCTGAATAAATGTGTCCCTTCCCTTACTTATGGCACTGCTGATGGCACTGGGCCACAGTGCTGATATAAGATTTTGGCTGCCAGGAGCAGTTTTGGCTTGACAGCTTTGTCATTGGCATCGTCTTAAAGGATGAAATTTCCATGGTGTATAGAATCATTGTACTAAGCTCATCCATAGCATTTCATTTTAATCTGTAGAACTGACATGCTTTATGAAGCCAGGCACTATCCTCATTTTAATGGAGAGGAAAGTGAGATGCAGCAAGGTCAACTGGTTTGCCTAAAGTCCTGAAACTTGGCAGTAGCAGAAGCAGGGAGAATAAGTTCTGGTTCAAGTTCCATTTTTTGGAGCGGCAAGCGGATCAGGCTTTCCCAAAGGCAGCGTATAGTGGTGATGGATGAAAGGAGTGTTAATCACAGGCCTCCTGGAAAGGAGGGCTGCTTATTTAGCAGAATAGAATGAATATTTAAAAAGGGCTTTCAGAGTATTGTAGAATAAATGCATATATCTGTAAGTTATTATGGCTTAAGGGCTAGCTATTAAGTGAAAGGATCAATGCATCAAATAGTCAATGCAGAACTTTTTGGGACTAGAGCTATGTGAATCATGATCTCCTAGTCTGCTAATGAAACACACAAAGTCAGGGATCAAACTTTGCATCAGACTAAGCTGGAGGATTGGAGATCTCTTCCTCCCTTCTCCCCTCAAAAAAGAATGACCTGCACTGCTGGAAAAGATATGTTTAATTATTAATGGGAGCTAACTCCCTCCTCAGCCAGCTCCAGCAGGAGCAGCTGGCCCTCAGCATGCCCTGAAAACCATGATCAAAATGAGGTGTTTTGATCAGGGGTCAGGTAGAGCATTTAGAGCAGCACTTGGCCAAAAGAAGTTACTTCAGGGCTCTCTCCTGAGTACGTGTTTGCTGAAGGGTTCTGGTTCCTTCATGGATTATAGCTCTATTCAGATAAAATGAGATAAAAATCTGATTTTAAGCACCATATATAAGTTGGTGGCCCTGCTGGATCCAATAAAGATGCTTCTCTGTAAGAGTCAGAAAGTAATTCTGTTCAAGCACATTCTTTAATTACCAAAAACTAATAATATGCAAAAAATGCACAAATGTTAACCTCATCATTTCCTCCAACGTGGGTATTTTTCCTGCAGGGCCAGGAAACTTTTTCTTTATGTGAGGCTGGAGATGCTGGGGTGAGTCTGCAATAACAGATGATATCTCCTTGTAGACTTCCAGGCTATTGCCCCTGCTGACAGGAGGATCCCACCAGTGCATTTCCCATTAAAACCCAGAGCTGGTCTGCTGAACTGCTGAGAGATCATCTCAGTGCTTCCCAGGGAGAGCCAGTCCCCACCCTCCCCTCTAAAGAAACCATCTGTTGCCATACAGGGCATCAAATACAAAAAGGAAGGGGATTGGAGATATCAGAAGTGACATTTATGATGTCTTCCTAAAGATCAACAACTCCTCCCTCTTCTAATAAAATAATATCTTAAATGATCCCCCTGTTTTCTCACCCATTGCTTTTACATGTGCTGTACTGGGACTGCATGTGAGAATTATGAAAGAGGAATGCAATGAATTAATGAAAGAATTGATTCTAAATTAATATATTGTCTCCTTGCACTCTTAGGAGTCTCTGGGTGCTAATAGACTTTCATTATATCTATTAGTTTACTATAGCAGTTTGATTGCTATTACTTTATTAAATATATTTCAGGGGAAAAAAGTATTCCCCAACAGTGTCAAATCAAAGAATAATATTAAACCCCAGCTCTATAGTGCTCTTGTGTCTCTGATTATTAAGAATCATGTTTCATCTGAACTTTTTTAGTGGAGTTATGGAAGTGAAAATGTTGAACTGCCATCGACAATGAGTACATTTAATTAGAATGTCCCTCTTTCCCTGTTCCTTCCAAAAATGTCTCAAAGACTAGTATCATTAAAGATTTTATTTCAAGATAATATAATAGAAAAAGTGGAGGGCACTGCAATAGACTTACTGGCTGGAAAAAGGATTGCATATCAGGCAAGAATTCATGACAAATGCACATGGTGTGAGATGATATTTGGCATTTCAGTGGCTTATATAGTATTTTTGTCTTTAGTAAATATTTTTCATTAGGAAAGAAGAAAGCAACACTGTCTTTACAGGAAATATGCCATAGTCCTGAATATTTATACTGCATACATGCATACTGCATACCAGTAATATGAAAGGAAACATGTCCTACCTATATATCTATCATCTATGTATCTATATATATTGAGATCTCTCTCTCTCTCTCTCTCTCTCTCTCTCTCTCTCTCTCTCTCTCTCTTTTTATCTCTTTATATATATGTATCTACACATATATTATGATGCAGGATTTTAAAAACAATTGCACCTAGCAAATGACATGCTGGGAAGTTTTATGATAAGTTCTCAGAGCTTTTAGGGTGAACCACTTATAATGTGAACTTTTGATTGACTCCCTGGCATTCTCTCATCTAATCCATCTCTCCTGAGACTTAATTTCACGCTCCAAACACTGAGCAGCTTCAGACAGCTGCCATTTAAAAATAAATGAACATAAATATGCCATCAATAACAAAGTCCTTCCCCTCTCCAGACCACCACACATAAGCTCACCCTGATGAGAAATGTCTGCTTTTTCCTTCATAGACAGAATTTCTTCCCAAATGTAAGCAAAATCCAAGCATATAATATCTTCTGCTCATCCCATGCCTGTGGTCTGTCACTTGAAATGGTGCATAAGCTTCTCTGTTGCATACTGGATCTTTGTAGGGGCTGCAGATTGGTGACATTCACCCCTAGGAAGGAAGGTACTGACAAAGGGAGCACGAGTGATCTCTGCTATCTCTCAGATTACTTATATCTTCAGAAGGTCTCAATTCACTGTTCAACTCATCAATATTCTGTTCTTCACCTGCAGCTTCTTTTTATCCATCCTCTTATCATTTTTTCTGGCACATGTTAACAAGCACAGATTGTGAACCACAGAATGCTGTCCTACAGAGGAGACTCCAGGGTTTCTGGAAAGACAAACAGCCCTTGCCCATGAAGTCATCTGAGGTTTCTTTCCATAAGTCTGACACCATTGTAAAGCTGGTTCACATTCCTTGGGGAGGGTCAGTGAGTTTCACTGTGAACATGGAGAAGTGCTGGGCCAAGGATAGCCATGCAAATCATAGTTGCAGTGACTTTTGGAATTTCTGGCAGAGGAGGTGACTTGGATGGAAAGAGTGTCATTGCCAGTTTTACTGAATTCCCTGTAAAATTTGAAATATGTGATGGTTAACAAACTGTTACTCTGACACCATGTCTTATGGCAGGACTGGGTATCCACCCGTTTCAGAATGGACTCTTAGAAATGTGCTGCAATTGAAATGTTTCTATCAGCACTAATTAAAGAGAATAAATATCTTTGATTTTTGTCCCTGGAATAAAATTGGAATGTCATAAAACATCATTTTCTTCCCTGCACTTGATTTACATGTAAACATTAGACCTGAAAGCCTTTTGGCTATACAGGCATGGGGTGCCTCACATCTTTGAAATTTCTGTGATCAAGTTTATGGGCACAACACATTTCTATTGCACTTATGCTGAAAAATGGGTTAAATTATATATGGTTCACATGCTATATGAAATCTGCTTTTATTCAGGAAATAATCAACTTCTAATTCCAAGATGCAGAAAGTCAGCATAAATTTCTTTTCCATTCTTTTCCCAATTAAATAGAGTATTGTTTTAAAGGATGTTTGGAAACTGCCATCTTCCTTTTCTCACCTATTTTACACAATGAGTCTAATACAAACTGTCCATTTGTGTTCATCAAAGAAACAGATTTTTCTTTGCCTGTTCTCAGTAAATGTAGTTAGGGTGGCTCGTAGGAGATACAATCCTTAAATTCCTGGCCTTAGCACTAAACCAGATGAAGTAATTTTATCCATTCCTCCTCTGCATTTTTATAGACCAAATAAAAAGTACATAAATTTTGTTTTGCTGAAGATATAATCATAGCTATAAAAAATTTATCACTAGACTCAGTAACATAGTCCAAAGTGCTGGGACTAGAGAAAGCAATACTATACAAGCAACCCTTCTTTACTTTTACTGTTTATTAATATTGTTGCTTAAGTACTCATGGTAATTTTATTAGAAATAGAGCTATAAGAATGGCAGAATATTAAAGTGAAAGAAAGCAGAAGTTTATCCTTTATTTGCAAGTACAATCTTGGGCATGTTGAGGCATCAGGTTATGGATATGATAATAAAAACCATAAATCTCAAGTATTTTTTAATTGAGGGTTTAAATTTACAACTAAGAAATAAATTTTTTAGAAAATCTAATGATATATACAAAGCTTTTCATCTGACTTTTTAAAAGATGTTTACCTACTCAGGTGTTGAGCAAGAAATAACATAATTAGAGCTGAGCTCTAATGAAAGATGTCTTAAGTGTTGAAAATGCAGATGTTGCAGGGAATGCTGACTCCTGGTATTTTGTAAGGAATTTTTTGCTAATGGTTGAAATAATTTTTTCTAAGAGGCTAATGTGTAATGCCACTAAGTGTTATTGTTTCTGTTAATGACCAATCTTTGAACAATATTTTCTGGGTTATTTACCATTATTTATATTACTGCCAGTGAGAAAAATACCAGAAAATTAAGAATCCTTTGCTCCATGATCTGACTTATAGTAATATTAGAAAGGTTTAGACATTTCATGCCAAGGTGATTTGGGGGAGATACCAGAAAAGGAGTATATATTTTCATGAGCACAGATGTAGCTAACACAGCTGTGTGTTAAAGGAACAGAATTCTCTGAAAATGGAAACGACTGCCCTTATTTACCTCATGGTAAGCATGAAAGTAAGAGTGAGGTGTTATTATGTGCTTGCTGCTGCCCACAGGCAGACCAAGCAGAGGCTTTGCTATGAGTCTAGGAACATTTTATTTCAGTGCTGGAAAACTCTGTGTGCACATATTTATGAGTAGTGCCCAAAATCCAGAGATTTCAGCATGTGCTTTAATATTTAAATGATAATAGAGAGATGCTTTTACCAACTTTTTATGTACTAAGAATTGATTTAAGCTTTTCATATACACAAGTAAGAAAATAGACACATTAGCCATTTACAACTAAACTGTAAATATTTGTTATGATTATTTAAAGTTATTTTATGTCTCTATTTAGATAATGTATTTTTTCCTTCAAGTTTTTAATCACTTTCTGCCCCTTCTTCCACCCTTCTTTTAATATTGCATGCATTCACATGTGGATAAAGAAAGTAGAAACATGAAGGAAAATATAAATAACACAAGAGAAAAACTTCCTTAATCTAAAACATGAAGGACAGAAATCTGTGCAGATTTTCTGAATGTGTGTCTTCATTTTCATGAATTCTGGCTTATTCTCATGTAGCAGTCAAAAATGCACTGTGATGGACATGCAGAGTGCATAGAGGCCATTACCATGTCTCACTTGAAAGGTGTGTAATTATAGGGCACTAGTTTGCAGCTGAAGGGGGTCTGCTTGAAGAGGAATAAAAGCATGCTTAGGACCATGTGTATCAGAGACAGTAATACCTGATGATATTTTACCTTCCCTGCATCTTAACCTTCTACAAAACGCTGCACACATCTTGGTGGTGAGCTGGCAGAAAGTTTCTGACTAAATGAAACATCCATTTTAGGCATAACACTGTGAATTGCAACAATTTAGATTCATACGCCTGATTGTGATTTGTTCTTCCTTTAAAATGTGTGGTCTGTAACAGATTATATCCTTGATCAGTCCCTTGTAGATTTAAGTATTTTCTCTGCCTGAATCAGATGCAGGGGGAAAAAAAAGTAGAGGGTCACTCATGCATATGCTCCTACCTACATGTTCTAACTTGTTTTAGAACAAAATCAATAGTCCTAGTAGGTTCTGGTTTTGTTGTTGGATAAAAA
Organism: Leucosticte australis; assembly: GCA_025504685.1. Taxonomy (NCBI): domain Eukaryota; kingdom Metazoa; phylum Chordata; class Aves; order Passeriformes; family Fringillidae; genus Leucosticte; species Leucosticte australis. The sequence continues at coordinate 63,025,849 of JANIJU010003062.1, forward strand.
TTTGACTGGATCATAGTGGTGGACACTTCTCTTTGGATCTCAGAAATATTGCCATTTCATTTTCTTCAAATTAAGTCTATTTCATGGAATCTTCTAGTTTCAGTGTTGCTTTCTAGTTTCAATAAACCTGCTTTTTTACCCCAAGAATAAACTCTATATATGTGCTCCCACATTTTTTAGAACAGAAACTGACAATTGGAATTTTAGAACAAGGATGGGGCAATATTTTCAGTTTAAATATCCTTCACTTTGAAAGAGGGCAGAAGACATTTCACTTCAAAACTAACTATTATTTCTATGAAAATATGAAATGTTGAGATTTTAATTGTAGAAGTTTTATATATACACATAGATACATACACAAATGTGTGGACAAAAAGAGGAAGTTTCTAAAGCAGTTTCCTATGTTTCATTTTATACTGAGAAAATATGTTCATAAGTTTTCATTTTTATTCCAGAAGTAATAGCTATAATTTGTAGCACTATTTTCTCTTCTTAACTACTACACTGGAAAACTTAACACTTCCTTTTGACCCACATTTACTGCTAGAAATGCCTATTGATTACTAGAATAAAATTTAAGACTTTCCACCAACATTTGACTATTTTTACCCTTGGAGTTGATTGAGGGTTTCTTCATCTGTTCTGTGTGTTTTATTTTTTTCTTCTGTTTTCAATATTTCACAGCCTCCAGAGAGAAGAAGTAGCTACCACCACAAGTGTAAGTACACCCTCTTGTCTGGGGAAGAGGTGGAAGAAAGGTAAAGAAAAGTAAAAATAGGATAGGCAAGCAGATATAAATGAGACAAGACAAATGTTTCTCTGGTGCCATTGTCACCAAATCATTAACAGCATGTACTGCAGTGTTAAAATTATAGTTTCACTTGATCTCTTGAGGTTTTTGTGTAGGGAGATGTAAGAGATGGGAATAGCAGGACCTGGTCACCAATGTGAGCCGGTGTGAGTGGACCTTTTGTAATGCATAGGATTTGCCAGGAAGCCTCCAGTGTTTCCCCTCTGAATGAGAACAAGGTTTACCCTTGATGAAAATCTGAAAATTGTTATTGGAAAAGCCATTCAGAGTTTTGTTTCTGCTCTAAGGATCTAAAATTGAGCGATGCAGCTCAATAAAGTTTTAACTTGCATGACAACAGATTGATAGTCCTTTATGAATTATCAACTAGATCTGATAGCTCAGTTATGTCCTATTGTTGTTTTTATACTGCCTAATTATTCTCAGCTCTGTGAGTTAGCAGCAAAACTTATTGGGGTATAAGGGAGAGAACTCTACAATAATGTCCCAAGGCAAAAGTGGGATGTCTTGGTAATGACCACTGTAGCATCACACATTATGCTCATCACTGTGGTGACATTTTTTATACATTAAAATGTATACATTTTTTATACATTAAAATTGTCATTGCAGTTGCCATCTCGTCTCAGAACTCAAGTGCTTGTTCCTCTCCTGTCCACTGCCAGTTTTTTGGTTTTATGAAAAAACTGAGTGATCTATATGAAAAAAACAGTTTTAGAAATTTTTTTGTCTTTCTTGTTTTAAGGCTTTAAAGAGTACATCAGGAAAATTTCAGAATTAACATTGATCAATATAAAGAAAAGGAAATAAAAGAGACTTAGTGCTTCAGAGAAAACCTGTTCCTTTTACTATTTGCTAGTACAAAGTTGTATTAGTGTCACAGCTTGAGGGAGGAAAAGGAGACACACACAACAGCTTAAATACTGTTGTGCATTCTGGAGTCAGGCTACATTTGTGCTGACAAGTCCAGGATCCCCTCCCAGGTATTGAAACTAATGTGGCATGGAGCTCCTGAGCTGCCAAACCCAAGTGACTTGGTGCAGAGTGACAGTGGGTGTGCAGCCTGTGTTGCTCAGGGCCAGGAGGTGTTTGGGAGAATTCTGGTTGATGGGAGCCAATTCTGCACCAGGGGCTTTCTCACAGCTCCAGTGGGACTTGTTTTCCAATGCTCAGCTATAGTCTGTGTCCTAGGAATGGTCACTGGCTAGGATGGCATAATCTTCATGCAGTATCCACGACACATCTGCTCAGGGTGAAAACTGAAACTATTTCTGTATAAAGTCTTGTGATTGTGCCAGTCAAACTCATGCATCGCTCTTATGGCATCCATTTAGTCCTTATTTAACAACATTCTTTTAGTCACACCAGACACAGATCAACCACTTCCCTTCACATCTTATTAGTTTTATACTTTTCTGCACCTCCTTTTTAGGTGGTAGCCTGAAATACATTGTGGTACCAATAAAGTCTAAAAGACCATGAGTATAAAGGAAAAAGATTCCATTTGAAGTTAAATTTAGCAGATCATTGACTGGGCTGATTATTTTGTTCTATTTAAGTTCATTTTTCCATCATTCCATAAATATTCCATTTCCCTTTCCTGCTCTGTTCTCCCCTTTTCTCTCAGATATACTCTGATCCTCACCCACTGCAAATTTGTCTTACAAATTTCTAACACTTTGGCTTCTAATCTTCTTCTATAGACATAATGATTCCATTTCAGTTCTTGTCCTCTCTTCTTTTTCTTAATGCTTCTTTTGAGTTAATGCTGTTAATTAAGAGTCAAATTTTCTATTTCTTCCAGAAGAAAATGAATTATTTCCTTACAAAACTGAGTGATGCCTTTAGGAAGAGATTGCTTTTTGAGGCTGCATTTATTAATGTCTCTAAACAGAATTTTCTTGTTCAGCTATTTTTTCTTTATAGGGAAAGTGTTCAGGATTTTCAACCTATTTCAACATAAACAGATCTGATCCAATATCACTGCTATTTAAAAAAAAACATTGATAGATATATTATGGAAAAAAAATACTATCTCTTGCCCAGAAACTGCCAAGCTTCTCCCACTGTTTAAATGTAGTCAGGAAGCATCATGCTGACATCAGTAACATTCTTTGTTCTCCCTGTCAGTCTCAGACTTAATTTTTTTAGTGTTCTTCTGCCAGTGTCAAAGCTGGCAGCCACAGCAGAGTGGTCTGATAACCCTGGAAGTCAGGGTTTAGGGGAGCACTACCTTAGAGTGCCTTCACATTTCATACTGCTGCTTCAAGATATGAGAGAATTTGTTAATTTCAGATTTTCTTGTACTGTAAGCTTGTCTCAACCTTTCAGCAGCAAGTGAAATCCCCTCTAGAAGTTGTAATGTGTAATGAACAATTAGCTTACCTGTCTTTATTAGGCTGTTTCTCCCTTTCCTGCTGTGATGAAAACAGGGAGAGAGCTGCCAAATCAGTGCTGTAAATCTCAAAGGTAATTAAAACTTAGATTTTGTAAACAATATTTACTCAAAAAAATAACACAGTGGAGTTTTCTTCACGCAGTATTCTGTATTGAATGCTCTTGCCCAGAAAATCTGGATAGACAAAATGCTCTTTAGCATTTTCCAGCAACATGTAGATGGCAATTGGAAGTGCATCCATACTATCTGGCAGAAAGTGTTAGTACTTTGAATATGTATCACTTGTTGTTTTCTTCTTTTGTCATAAATGTTCATTTTTAACTCTGAAGGAGCCACAGATGCCTCACTGGCAGCTATGAGATATCCTAACCAGCAAAAGCAGAAAGGGTTATATTTAACTAGGAATGTGGGCCTGAAAACAACCCAATGAGAAGGTGGTAAATAAATAACAGGCTTTGCTGGAGAAATGAAATGGGGACTGCAATAACCATGTAATTGTCCCTCCTGGCTTTTATATCAAATTACAGTGAAATAAGGGAATATTATTGGAATCCAACAAGCCAGTCTAGTAAGTTTTATTTTGCTTTTGATGTCCATGTTCTAGTACAAATAAAAAGACATCTCTGCCACAAGAAACACCAAGCTCCTATAATTGTTTATGGCAAAGTGTGTACAAAATATTTAATGAGGTTATATAAAGGATGCAGCTGTCCATGTTTCTGCTTTCTTCAATATATTGTGTTTATTTATATATATGTTTTGTTTTCTCATATCAATTGTTTTCTTCCATTTTAGGTTTCGTTATAGTTCAACACATTTTCTCAAATCAAGGTTATTGATATATATGGAGACAGTCAGTCCTAATAATACCCAGCACTGTGCTACATCCCTCAAATAAAACCATTTCCATTCAGGATTAGCCTCTGCAAGTGAAGCCTTTTCTTCACAAACTGAGGTGATGACCCTGATTCAATTTTTGCACATTCATGGGATAAAAGCAAATACGTGGCCTTGATGTGATTTTTGTTGTTGTTGTTGTTGTTTATTTGTTTGTTTTTAAGAATCTGGGCAATATTTATTAATTAAAAATAACAATAGAAACTTTTTTTTTTTTTTAGCCAGGGAAACTCATTCTCTGTGGCAAATGTACACTTTTCTGCCAGGTTTACCAATAAATACCCCATACTGTTTTGGGCTACAGAGAAAGCAAAGCAGTAAAAGAGCCAATATTTAGTGATCTAGTGCCATGTAAACATCCTGCTTCCCTGTGGAAACAAATTTTGTCACTTAGACCTTTTTGGACACATATAAGAAGATGCTACTCTGAAATATTTTGTCATTTCCACTGAAGGAACCAGGGATAAGTGAAACAACCTGATCTGTGCATTGGCAAAGGCAACTTACTATGTGCAAAATGTATACTGCTTATTTATCCTGGGTATAAACAAACTCATCACTTGAACATCCGGGACCCCTCTGCAGGGGAGAGAAACAGAGGTAATGGGGAGCTGTTCACACAAACATGCCAGCACTGCTTTTACACAGAATAATTCCATTTCTGTTAAACAATTTGGCAAATACTCCTCTTACATATATATATATATATATATATATATATATATACACACACAGGAAAGTATACCAAGGAAGCCACAGCAGAAAATATTTCTATTCAAATATTTTGGAGTTCAGCTGGTATCCAATTAAAATGTCCACTTCTGAGAAATACACAGAAAAGTGTGACTTGCCCTAACAATCCATTTCTTTACAAACTCTTTGGATTGACTAAGAAAGAACTTTTTTCTTCAGGGGGTCTGTGCGCCACACTCAAAATTTATTTAGTGTATGGTAGCAGTCGTTCACTACATCTCTGGAAGTGGAAGGACAAGAGAATCCCTTAAGGTGAAGCTTACTAAACTAAAAATCTTCAGTATATTCTTCTCACAGAAATTCCTCCTGCCCCCTCCTGATTTCAAGACAGGTTTTAGTCTCTTACCTAACGTTAATTTTAATCACATTTTCCTAGAGCACATAAAAAAACCCCTGCAGAACATCAGCTTTACAGAGAACATTGGCAATAGAAAATATTTGCTGTTGTTTGCACACAAGGTTTCCCACCATTTTCCCAGTTAAATTTTACCCAGTTCAAATTTCTACAATTTCATCTTCACTCTTTATCTCTCCTTACTCTTTGTAGAGACCCTTCTCAAGACCATTGCCAGTTGGCATTGGATGATTGGGATGATGACAATTTTGCAACAGCTCTGTACCTCATAAAGAAAAGTTTTCCCCTTTTGGTGGCCTGAACCAGTCACCTGATGTTCAGCTTGTGCATTTGTAGCTGCTTTTCAGTGGTCATAAATCCTTTATTAGATAGTCGTTCATATACACCTTATAAAAATAAGCAACAATAAAATCCCGTAAATGGAAAAAAGACACAATCTTGGTTTTGTTTCTTTTTTAAAAAACCACAAGTATTTATAAAGAACTGCTTGAAACACCTTTACACTTAATTAGTTTTCATTTTTATATGACATAGTGAAATTAAAAAAAATTCTTGTATTTTAAATAAGCATTTAGTTTTCACCTTTACAAAAGGACTTTTTTAAATCAAAAAAAGATCTGGTAATTTTTTCTCAGCTCCACTATGAACTCAGGATTTTTGGCTTATTATTTTCTTGTTTTTTACATAATTTTTCCTTCTGTGCCTGATTTTCTTATCTGAAAAGCAAAATCACAAGGGGAAAAAAAAAAAAGGAGCTGTACTTCTACAGTTTGCCCTGGTAAGAAGCTGAAATTCTGCTCAGGGCTTTGCATTGAGAGCCAGAGCCTGGAATAGTTTCTACTTTCTGGACACCAATATTGTCAGAATATCACCCAAAGGCTCAATTAATAAGAAAAGACATTGTCTAGGGAGCTTATGGTTTTATTAATGCTAATACTGAAAAAAAAATATTTAGAAAGAGTCTTGTTTGTTTCCTTGAGTGTTTTTGCTTCCAAGTGTTATTGTACCAGAAGAGAAAGTACTTCTGTACTGTGGTCACTTGGGAACCTTTGGTTTCTTTCAGCTCCAGTCTTCTGGAGTGGCCTCAAATCATAAATGTCTAAACATCTTTCTGAGTTGTGAATAAATACAGAAACATCTGATAGGCTTTGGCTATTCTCAATATTACTGGGGGTAAACACTGTAGCTATGATTGTGTCAGTGTTTATAGCAGGGGGTTGCATTACAATGCAGAAAGAGAAGCATTGATTTTAATTTCTTTAGGATGTGTGGCAAAAAGGAATATATCAATAAACACATATATTTATAGAAATCATAAGATTTGCAATATGAGCATTTTAAAAAATTAAATCCACACATTTTATTATTCTCTGATTTTATATTGCTTATGGCAATATAAGAAGAAACTGCACTGGGAGTTGTCATGACACCTCATTGTGTTATTCCAAACAGATTTTGACAGTCTTAATAACACTTCTAATACAGCCTAGCAGGTTTTCTGGTTTTGACAAAACATGCAACATGTTCTATTCCTGGTTTGATTTGACTCCTATTTATTAGGACAGTCCAATTCTTATTTAACACAAAATTAATTCCCAGCCCATGATTTTCTCATTTCCAGATATTCAAAAATATATTTCTTTTATGTCTGGTACATTTTGAGAAAGTCAGATTTCAATTTCAGCTTCATTCATCCTTATAATGAGTAGGACTGTATAGAGAGAAGTTCTTCCCATCCCTTCTAGTTACAGTGCAGAGAAACCAGAAAAGGGGACCAAAAGAATTTGTTCAAACTGAAGGAAATCTGTAGGCACTGTAAGAAGGCAACTGTCATTATCCATCCTTATTACTTCCAATGTCTGGAAATATGAGGGAAGGACTTTAACTTCCTCAATGAAATACATGATATCTACTCATCTTTGTGACAGAAATAAATATTCCAAGGAAGATGTGTTATGCATTTTCAGAGCTGTGGCTGTAAAGGTTTCTTTAAAGGTAAGAGATTCTTTCAAATGCTAATAAGTGAATTCTTTGGAGAGTCAGGATTAAATAACAGGGTGATGTATTTCAAACTCCTACTGAAAGTTTAGTGGAAAATGCCAGAGATGATTTAGACAGAGGTTTCTGAAACCAGGGAGTTGTCTGACAACTCTTTTAACAGACAGATGCATCTGAATGAAAATCAAATGCCAAGAATATCAATGAGTTTTCTGTGTCACACCTTTTGTTTAGATGTTGGGTTTTACTATTTAAACACATAGAAGGGGTTATTTCTCTCTGTAGAACTCTGTGAGGTGGGAGAATGATGCAGGGGAGAATTGGGATGATGAAAAAATAACATGCAAACAGTATAATGGGGCCTTTTTCCTGCACATAGGTGAAATCTAGCAGTTAATAAGAATATAGGGTTTTCTCAATAGTAGAAAATTACCCAGACAAACCATGAATTGGTTGGTTGCTTGCTTGATAGCTTGCTTGCTTGGGGTTTTCTATCAGAAGAGAAAAATACATCTCACTTTTTCTTATTTTTCCCCAGTCAATGTTTGTGGGGTTTTTTGGGTGTTTTTTGGTACAGATCCTACTCCAAGGATCAGAAGATACTGATTACTTTCCAGTCCCATACCTTATCTTTGCGTTTTCAGGAGGGAAACAAAATGTTCCTCTCATTCCTTTGTCTTTTAGAAGCACATAGTAGAGGAAATAAGTGCATTAATAACAGCAATTTTATTTTGATTTTTGCTATATTTTAAAATTGTTTTATAGCATGAAGATACATGAGACTTTCCAGGGCTGCAGTTTTGGCTCTTATTCAGCTGTTTGGTGTTTTGCACATGAGCCTACATGATGGCAGGCTCAGTAAGAAAGGAATTTCCCTGTCTCCCTCACTGTTTTCAGCTATGCCTTTTGTGTCCCAGAATTCCTACAGCAGGTTTCTCTTGTCCTTTACCGAGTTCTTTTGTTTAATTGCTGTTTGCTTTATTACAGCTTCAATTTTCATATGGCACCTGTCCTTTTTCAGGTGTGATGAGCCAGGTGCTTCACCCTGTATTGCAGTGTAATGCCATGGTAGCTGGGGAAATGAAAAAAGAAAAAAATGCAGTACTAAGAAGTCATGGGAGTTTCCAGCTTATCAGAATAAACATAATTTATCGGGAAATGAGAGAGATGTATAAAACCTTGTTTAGTGCTATCAGTATAAACAGGATGTTCAAGGAAACAAGAATGTATTTACATGTTATTCTCTAACTCAGAAAAAAAAAAAAAAAGAAAATCCCCCCAAAGCACCTGCAGAATTTCAGCAAAGCTGCTGATAAGTATTTATGCTAAATCTGCAAGGAATGAGCCTTAATCTTGGTACTCTGTGGGAAATAAACAGAAAAGTAGCCAGGTTCTGTATCCTGACCTGGAAGAGCTCCAGATCTTGGGGCTTTGTTTGTGCAAAAGTTCCCCAAACAGCTGCTGGCATTTCATTTCTCCCAGGTAATGACTCACCTGCTCCCAAGCACCATTTCTCAGCCCTGAGCTTTGGGTACCCCTCCCAATCTGTATTATTGCTACAAGAACTTATTCAAAACATTCTGCATAAATTCCTTCCATTTTTTAAAGGCCACTGGTAAGACTATCAACAGCTTGTAAAAGAGAAAGAAGAGAAAAGAGATACAGCAAGGTGATGAGATATGAAGAAAACTCAGAATAGTTGATTAGAACTTGAGTCTAATTGCTTGAAGCCATCTCTATGTAAAATCGCTGATATTCTATGGAAAATCCATTTCAAGCATGCTCTGTTCTGCTTTTCATTATGAGAATCAATTTTGCTAATTTTTTTTTTTTTAACAAGTATCTAAGTGGGTTGAAATATTGACCATAAATTTACCAGTCCTTCTTGGGGTTCAAGATCAAAATGGGAAATTTTAATTTTGCTGGAATAAAATGATTTCTTTGTGCCTGAAATCATTTGCCTACAAATAAATTTTTATTTTCCAAAACTTATTTTGTAACTTATAATAATTTTTTTCATTTCTTTTTAATTTTTTTTCCCTAATTCTATAAAGCAGATGATGCAGCTATTTTAAATAGTAAAAGCAGATCATGGGGTGGTTATCTATCAAAGGATATATATTATTTATTTCATAAGATATTTATTTCAATAGATATTTTTTAAAATAATTTTTAAAAATAATTTATTTTAATAGATAAAGTTGTATCTCTATAACAACTTTTTTAATACTCCTTTATTTTTATGTGATTTTCATAGAGTAAGAAGAAACTCTCCTCTCTGATATAACTCTTGGCATAAAATAAATTTAAATACAGATTGTTTTCCCCATCCTGTTTTAATGAACCATGCTTCAGCTTTCCCAAAAGATCTGCAAAATGCCTTATAACTAGTTTTGATTAGCTGCTTCTTAAAATGCAAGCCTATTTCTGAGTAATATTTATACACTTTTATTTTATTTAGGTATGGTTTAGGACTGTTTTCTGTGGCCCAAGTCACGAATCTAAAAGTAGAAAACGTAGCCACCAAATAACTCTCCAGCAAAAGGTATTGATGCCATAATGTCTAATCACAAATGTCTTATGTAAGTAGTTAAAAAAGTAGAAAAAAATAAAAAAAAGTCTGGAATTCTTCCACAGCACTGTAACACAGCACTTGACTATTTAGTATACTATCTCCAGCCTGGGTGAAATTAAAGATGACTCCAATTATTTCTAGGGGGAAAGTCAAAAATGTCAAGTTATTTTTCCAAGGCTCTTTTTTCTTTGTTGCATTCTGTACTCCTGTTCCTGTGAGCTACGCAGATAGACTCGATCTAATAATGACTGGAAGTATGAAAAGAGCAGAGCACAAAGTATTCTAAAATTGGGTGATTTGGAGAGCAGCTCATGGTGCTGTATTTAGTGGGGATGTTGCAGCTCCTGCCTGTAAGCAGTGGCTGCAGTAAGGTCTGATTCAGGGCAAAAGGAGGAAATCAACCTTTATTTCAGTCTGAAATTATATCAGAGCACAGCCTTAGTTCTCTTATTCCCTGTGTGAAATGCTGTGTCCTAGGACCCCCCAGCCCACAGACTTGGTCCTCTAGCCTTGCCAGGGTGGATGATGCCAGCAAAAAATCCCACCATAGCGAGATGTCTGAAAAAATTCGATTTGAATGAAGTTTCTGTGAAACTTGAAAGCCAGTCACAAATTTCTCATCCAGATTCTGCTTTTGGTTCATATCTAACAAAGAAAAGATTTAGCCCTCCCAAATCTCACCTTAAGTAGCACACACACACCTATATATACTTAAGTATATATCGATATCTGTGTAAGAGTAACATATGATTGGAATCATGTAAGTTATGGTTTTAATGGCTCCCTAAGGAATTTGGTGTGGTTTTTTTTCTGACTTTAAACAGGTATTTTTCAGGTCAGCTTAAAATAAAATAAATCAGGTATGCCATATGTCTTAAAATATTGGCATGACATTAAATATCCAGAATTCTTCTTTTTAAAACTCTCAGTGGATCCTGGAGTTTTTGTTCAAAAGTATTAGTGGGAATGACATATAATATTAGCGTTATGTATTGTGGAGTTTCTACATATTTTTAGAACTTTTGAGAGGTTTGACACCCTTTATCAGTAATAGGGGTATTTCCATGCATTTGATTTATCATGGGGTTTATGTGGTTTCAGTTTACAAGTTTCACAAAAGAAATTCAGGTTTTAGTATCTGTAAACCTTCTTCCTTGTAACCTGGATGTGAACTTTCTATTATGGTTACATTGCAAACCTCTTTTCATGATGCATAATCACATGCCAAAGTTAGAAACTCCTTATCAAAAATATCCTGTTATTCCTCTCTTTAATGGAATTTTTTCATCCTTTCTCAGTAATCTGGCATGAAGAGGGAACAGATTTATCAGAGCAGCTCCTCTGCTAAATTAAGCTCTTGGACATTTAATGCTGTGTGAACTAACATAATTTGACTTCTTGACAAACTTTTGTCTCCTTAAAGTCATATTTCACTTGCAGAGTCTGATCCTGGTGCAAAACTGCTTCCTGTTTGCTGTCCCTGCTCAGTGTTGGGATGTTTGCCTGTTCCATGTTACTCACTTTCATCTAATAAATCTGGGAAAAGGAACTGATAGCACCCCTTTGAATTCAATCTACTACTGAGGCAACACAATTAAGTGTTTCACTCAATTTCAGCTGCAGTTATTGATAACACCACATTTTCAGTGACATCCTCATGAGTGGGGCCTCTGAGCTACAAGAAACCCCCATAAAAGCAGGGTTACACACAGGGTTCTGCTTTGTGCATTGTGTGTTGAAATCAGCCTTACTTTTTCTCCTGCTGTATGTAAAAATAGCCAGTATATTTCTAGGAAAATTGCAAACACCACAGTCCTTCTATCCTGACAGACTTTACACCACGCAGCAACCTACAGCCAGCTAATTGTTCAGAAATACAGTTTTGAAAAACAGGACGAAATTTAAGCCTCCTTGGCTATTAAGGCAAAGACAAGATGAGAGCTAAAGGTTACTGATTTTCCTGAAAGGTGGTGGGCAACAGAGTTAAAAAGCTTCTCTAAAAGTGCTGTGTGGGAACTTGATTTTTGAAATAAAATTTATAGGAGCTCTACAAGCTGTTTTCCCCTCGGGAATCTGTAGAGCATTTCATTAGAAATGAAAGGTTATAGGCAAGGCAGTGTTTGCACCAGTGACCTTTCACTAGATGGCTTTCTAAAGCACTGTTGAATGTCTCTAAAGGATGCAAATGTATTTTCTTCAAAACACAGCAACTCTGAGCCTTACATGAAAGCAGTCTAATTTAGAGAATTACAGGATTGTTGAGTTCAATCCACTGTATTGAAGAGCTCTGTGAAAAGAAGTTTACCTTTTCTAATTCTGACATGGCTTTTTCATCCCTCGCTTTGCCCTTTACATCAATAGTGTTCCTCTTTCTTACTTTACCTTCTCAGTGTGGGTTAAGGGAACTGAAGCTGAGAAAGCAAGAGAAGTTTTCATCAAACATCTGCTTTTGGTATTGATTGCTGGTTTGAGTTATAGATGATGCTTTAGTGGGTGAAAGACTCCAGCTGGTCCTCCTGTTCAGGGGGCAAAGAGAATTAAAAATAAAAGGTTTCTGCAGAGTTTCTATCTGTCCATGTATTGACACCTCAGGATTTGTTAATGCTTTCAGAGAACACCACCTTGCTTTTTTAGGTAAGCACTGAAAATGTTTAATGAGCAACAGCATCATTTCCTTCTCAGGGGCTGAGAGAATTTGGAGAGGATTTTATATTTTCCCATGGATATTGACACTTAGAGGTACTGGAAGGGAATGTGAGATAAAATTATAAAAGTTCTAATCTTTCCTGTATCTCTTGTCAGCTTTTGTACCATTTCAAGAAAACAGAGGTTAAATATTTATTGTGTGATAAAAAGAATAGCTTTATAGGATTGCAGCTCAGAGGAAGCAGATATCCAGAGCTCCCAGATAAATGTGTTCATCACAAATCAACTGGGCTGGAAAAGACCTTTGAGATCATCGAGCCCAACCCAGTTACTGAAAGGATGGGCCTCCCATGAGATCAGAGTTTCAACTTTATTCACCAAAGGTAGGGGTTTCTGTCTGAACCTGCGTGTCAACATGATGCTTCCATCAGGCTTTGAGGAGTCTTAAACATTAGATCAAATGAAACACAAACTACCAATTAAAATATTTTTGGTAGTAATCATAGATCTTAATTAGTTAATTTGGCTTTATGTACTTGTATAGACTTTTTAAAAGAATGAATTATTTTAGAACCACAGACTTACTCCTTGTATAAGCTCAGCTTGTCTCCAAAATGGATACAATTATATATTGGACTTTGGCAATAATGCCTTCTTGATTTTGCAGCAGAAGTACTGACATGGCATTTGGAATCACAATTGTCTCTTTTATGAAGCAAGCCTTTCAAAAAAAAAAAAAGAAAAAAAAGTCAGAAAATCAAAATTTATTTTTATTTTATAATTGAAGACTTTTGAATGTATCACAAAATGTCTATACTCATTTACATTTGTCTTCAACAATGCTTTTTAAAAAATGATACGCTGTATTAATTAAGATAAAACATTATGAACTTACTGGACTAAACCAGTCTAATTGGCAGAACTCTGATTAAATTGAACATAGGAAGCCTAATGCTTTGCTACTTAGCCTTAGGTAAATGTTTTTTGAAAATACTTTGCCTTTGGAAAATTATTTAAAGAAAGAATTTTGGTCTGTGTCACACTAACCTTGACATCTGGCCTTAAGCATGTGACTTATTTATTTAAAAATATCTCTGAAATAAGATTTTTCTTTTCTCATCTTGTACTCACCTTATTGCTTTTCATTATGGCTTTTTTATAAGAATGGGTGTAAGGAAAAACAGTCAAAATAGGGTATTTTTTTAGACTTTCTAGGGGAATATCTTTAGTTGGAATTTGATGAATGTCTGATTTACTATTAACTCTATAATTTTTGAAGGCATTGGATGCCTAGGAATGATAGCAGTTCTTGTTCAAGTGTGATACCTAAATTACCAGGTGTTTATTCAATGATTAAAAATTGATTTTCCAAGGCTCTGGAAGACTTTCTCCATTTAAAGATAAGATCCAAGTGAAGATACAGAAACCTAACTGGTAACACATGGAAAGCTCTTTCAAAGCCTCCAAGCTTTGTGTTTGTTTATGATCTGTATGCTAGGCTCAGTGACTACTGTATTGGCTCAATTTATTTAATTTAGTAAATTATGTAGCTGTTCACCATGATTTAGTTTAATATCGATATTCTCTTTGGATGGTATGTTTCATTCAATCTCTGATGTATTTGATGCAGCAGGTGCAGTGATTTTGATTCAATATATTAAGTATCTGATTAGATAAGTTATGAATCTGATTTGGAATATGGCTCATTTAATAGCCTGTGCATTTTTTTCTGTGTAAGCTGCAGTAAATTCTCAATTTATTTAAGCCAGAGTGTGATATATCTACAATATATGTATGTGTAGTTAATGTTTTTATGGGAGTCTGTAATTCATCTGCAATATTTCTGAATTTTGAATAAATTGCATCTCATATATATCCTCAGAGGCTAGAAGGGGACTTTAAATCATAATGTGAAGAATACTGAGCAAGCTCATTTGTGGTGAATACCACTGGATGCAATCACACTTTATAAGTGTTGCTGTTTGTGAAGCATCTTAAATTCCAAATGGCCTTCACAGTGCCCAGCACTGTACCTCAGACTGCATGCTGCAAAATTATTGCCTAGATAAAAAAAATCTATTAGAGACACTTGACATCAATACTGTAACCCTCTTGGAAGACACATTTGCAGCACTTCTTTTATAACCCTAAGAAATTATAGTGAAGACAATAAACACAATAAAACTCAGAAGATCCAGGCCAAGATCTAGGCACGTTGCTTGCTGTGCATCCTTAATTCTGTTAAATGAATTCTGGAATTGTATCATGTGTCAGTATCTTCATGTAGTTTATAAGGTAAGCCCTAAATGAATATTTGACTTCTTTAGAGTGTAGGAAGCTAAAAAATAAGGTATTTCAGATTTCACAGCTCTAGTATTAACATCTATTTTTCAGGTGATAGTACCAAAAAAAAATTAAAAATAGGTCAAAACAAAAGAAATAATCCAAAAGCCCTGTTTAAGACATTGCACTTATGAAGAAAAGTTTATGTTTACAAGAAAAGTCTTTGTCTCTCAGACTTTTTCATCTGTTAATGATATGCAAAATTCTGGGTGAGATATTTAACAGAAGAGCCAGCTATAAAAATCATGGATAATTTCATTAAGAATTTAACCCTTAAGTTATAGAATAAGAAAAGAAAAAAATATCTTCTGAAGCCTAATGAGACAGTAAAGCAAAATCACAATATTTGGTGCTGAAATTGAATCATCTTGTAAATTCCGTCCTATATATTAGTCAGGAGAATTTCTGAAGTTATTTTCTTAAATGTGTGATTATGTTTAAACAGCTGAACAGATGTGGACAATTGTATTGTTTTCATATAGAAGAAATTTACATATTCTCAATCAGATGTGAAAGTGGAAAATTATATAAATGGTAACATTTTTTCCATTAAATTTTTCAAAATCTTAAGGGAAATGGGTAAAATCATTGCAGTAACTCAAAACTAGAATTCCATATTTCCTTTTATACTTCAAGAATATTTTATATTTTACCATCTTTTGCTGTGTAGAAGGTAAAAAAAAGAAAACCACCTTCAATTTTATAATTTTTTTCTGTATTGGGAGCAAATATTGAATCAGTTACAGATTTGATCTTTTTCTCCCCTTAAAAAATCCAGTTCTCTCTGTCACTTGCTGTGAATCACACTACATGTCTACTTGATGTAACTCATGAAAGTAGGAAATGCAATTCTACCTTTTAAAGTGTAAAAATCCCTACCTACTCCTCCAGTCAGCTGATAGAACACTGAAGTGGTTTTAATGTGCCAAGCACATAAATTTCTCTCCATCTACATTTCATGCCAATATAGAAAAACAGATAGCTAGCAGATAATTAATTCTACTTCACAACTAATAGATGCATTCTAAACAGAACAGTGACAGATGAGTACTGCTTCCTATTTTACTTTGGAACCCTAAAATAGTGGTAAAATGCTAAAATGTTTGCAATGAAAAAAATATGGGAAATTATTTAGGTATTGGCTGGCTTGTAGTGAAGAGATGTAATACTTTCTAGTGCTTTAAAACAAAAAGCTGGGTGTGGAGAGAGACAGGAGGGAAAACAAAATATAATTCCTTGAAATTATTGGTGAAAAAAGTCCAGGAACTCCCTTCCCTTCACCGAGACTAACTGGACTGCTGCAAGAAAATGATTCATTGTACCTTTGTCACCAGAACTGATAAAATTTCTCTTCACTAAAACAACAGCTTAAGAGTGTCCTGGCCCATATTTGTGTCTGTGTGCCCACCTCTGCTCAGAATGGGGTGGGACAGTCAAATGCAGGTATTGATTCATTATTGATTGATTGATTGATTGATATTCACTGGCTCATGTCTGAGTGTCCCTGCGCTGCCTGGCACGTCACCGTCACTGTCACCGCTTTAACGCTGCCCCGGTGCACTGTTCCCACAAATGCCTTTCACAGCTGAAAAACAGCTGCTGAGGACTCACTTACAATGAAAAGTTTAAATTATCCCCCTTCTGCTGCAGGTATTTCAGCAGAGTGGAATGTGAAAGACACAGGAGCTGTACCTTTAACCACGAGCACCTCAGGTAATCCCAATTTTGTGAATCAGCCTCGAGGGAGCCGTGACTGCTGATGCAATTTAACTCGGTGCTAAGGCTAATCTAAAGATAGGTGTGCTGGAAAACCTGCCAGCACGGCTCTGTCAGAGGGCTGATGAGTTATCTCTGACCAATGTGGAGCTGCTGGCAGAAGTTAAATTTAGATGTAGTTAAAGAAGACAACTGAAGAACCCAGACTGACTTTCTCTGGTAAGAATTTATATGCCCCAGGAGGACTAGAATAACTATTTATAAAATAATAATTCTGCTGATGGATGTTAGGTGTAAAAGAAGGGTGGCAGTTCTCTTGTCTGGTGATTGACATCCAAAAATTGCTGTCAAATTCTGAGATACTCGCTCAAGATTCTCTTACAGTCAACAAGGAGAAAGAGGCACCATCAGGTAATAATTCCAGATATTTGGAATTATTAACTGTTAAACCTTTAGCCTTACATGAGAAGAAATTCATTTTAGTAACATTTTGCTAACAGAGCATTTCAGAATCAAAGTATTGATAATAAATTACAAGTGTATGTAAGGCCTAGTTTCAATTAGTTCAAAATTAGACATTTTTATTGTCATGCATCATCCAAAATAATTCCAATCATCCTCCATTTTGTAGTTTGAGGATCTGTGAAGATTCAAACAAGTCTTATTTTGTATTTCATTTCAGTAGTTACTGTCATGGGTACAGTGCTATAAATTTTTTCAAGTTCTAAGAAACACCTCAGCCAACACCTCAAGCAAGTCAGTTTATGTATGAGTTTGAACAAGATTCTCAAAGAGATTTTTTTTGTTGTTGTTCCTATGTGTTTTTGGTTTTAATTCTTATTAAATTTGTTTTTAATTCTTATTTAATTTGTTTTTAATTCTTATTTAATTTGTTTTTAATTCTTATTTGCACTGTCAAAGCACTCTGCCTCCACTGTTCATTCCTGGAAACTTGAGCAGGGTGAGACCTCTTGGCTGTCAGACACCGAATGCAAACAAATAACTTCTTGTTACTGTTTGTACTGTAATCAGGTAGTGCTTCCTTATCTGATTCAAAATTTATATAATGTAAAATTAATGCTAAATTAAAAACAGATTTGGTATAAAGCTCATGTAAAGATATCAAATGCAATTTTGATTTATTTTCTTTTAACTATTTCTTCCTGATTTTTCAGGAGATGATTTGACAACTACAAGTTTTGATAAATTAACAGATATAGCTGAAATTCAGTTTAAATGAATTTGCTCAACTAAAGTTTACTTGAGGTTGTTTCTGCTCAATCTCTTGGCATCTAACATGAAGCCTATTTGAACTCTTAAAAATCCCAGGGGTTGCTCTGTTGGTTCTTTTATAGTTTTCAACAGCTGGCCTGAAAGTTCACACAAAAAACCATACTACAAGAAATCAAACATTACCTCTTGAAGACTTAAAAAAGTCTAAAGTGGTCTACAGACCTATTCAAGTAAATGGTAAATTAGTAACTTTTAGAGAATTAGCAGAGCATACTTAAAAATTATAATCAGCTTAATTCAAAATTCTGTCAGCTAGTTTTATTTTAAGAGCCTGATGAATTAGGCAGCATATTTCGTTAGTATTTTTTCAAATTTATGTGGTGCTATATTTCAACAATGGTGCAGATACAGATTTTAGTTATTACCTGCCACCAGTAATGACAGTGTTTAATGTTTATCCTCTCCAGGCTGTGATGCCTTCTGACTTTGTAGAGCCACGGGTATAATGTCATTGAAAATCCAAGTACTTACACAGATGACTGCAATTAATGTTAAAGGGAACTGGAGATTTATATGTGCCACTGCCATTATCACTAATGGAAATTTCACATGTAAATTGCCATGCATGGAAATAATATGCTTCTTAGTAGGCTTTATCTAAAAGTCATCTGTGCAAGCAGTCAATTTAAATCATTAATTCAGTCCTCTTACACCATGGCAAATATTTCTTTTTAAAAAATCAGGTTACTGATTTTAATGTTAAGAATTGTCTTTATGCTATTTAAAATATTGAAAATTAAAGGCTAGTGTATGCATGACTGTAGCATCAGCTTTCATTGATTTCTTGAGATCATTCTCAAACACAGCTTTAAACACAACTTTGAGAATTCGCCTCTTCCACAGCTTCCTTGGTGTACCTGCTCCCAGTTTCCTGTGAGTGATGGGCATCAAGAATGGCTGAGCTTCAAAAGATAATTGCTAGCCCATTAGCACCAGAATGATTCCTTGAAGGGCTACACAGGGCATCACTGAAAGCCACTCATGAGGAAAAAGCCAACCCCATTGATTTGAGGGTATGAGGGTAAGATCTTACCTAGGGATGTCATTCCTTCCTCTGGAAATAATGCAGGCAATGAAAGGTAAAGAAGTCATAATATAATAAGCAATGCTCTCTATTGTCTGGGAAAAATGCAAATGTCCTTGCAACTGTGAAGGGCACACAGTCCCATGACAAGAGGGATGAAAGTTGGACCACACAACTTCATATAGAAATGCAAGTCAGCTGATTTAGGCTACTCTTTGTCACAGTTGCTTTGACAAGGTGAAAAAAGAGACCTTAGTGCAGAGTTCAAAAAGTCATCTGAGATACACATAATGGGGTTTGCATGGCAAGGTAAAAGGAGGGTGAAATATTTGTAGAGATCAAGTCCAAGACTGCCAAACTGCAGTGCAGGAACAACCGAACTGATCAAAAACCAAAAAAGCCACTTGCATCAGAGAGCTTATGGCTGAGCTGACCATGATTATTAAATGTAGTACAGATAGACATAGTTATTGAGAAGAATGAGCTAGGACAATGAAACTGGGAGCCAGGTGTCTGAAAGATCTGAACAGGAAGGTTTCAATATTAATGGAGAGTCCTCGTTTGCAGTCCTTCTCCCAGAACCTTCCCAGTATTTTCTGCAATGCTGGCAGTTAATTTTTTTCCACATTTGTGCTGTACTTATCCAATTCTTTTATTTCCCCACTTGTCTCTCAGGAGCTCCACTTGTTTGTGATTTTCTCTTGCATTTCACTGTGGAACAGGTTTTAAAGCATGATTTCACTTCTATCAGGTGTTATTAAACAGCCTTAGAATTCTGCATATGAAAACAGTACAACCATATATAGTTACTTATACAGTTTTCTTTTCCTTCGTCTCTAAGCGCTGACACCTGGATGAGCAGTGCTGACAGAGATGGGCATATTAAAATTCTTGCTCTGACCAGGATTCTTATGTGACATTTGACTGTTTTAGTGCCTCATTTCTCTTTTGTTCTTGCAGTGGTGAGGTCTGTGATTTGCAATTTTTTATTGTTGTTTTATTAGGGATTTCATGGACTGCAGTTTTCTTTGATTGCATTTTATAGCACCACATATCACTTTAAAATGTAAACCATTATGAGAGTCTAAACTAAATGCTCATTTAATTTCCCAGGCTAAAATGAAGCAATATAAGACTAAGAACCATGTATTAAAGAACACATTTTGAGTGTTTCAGTGTATAGTGTAAACAATGTATTTTCATGTCCTGAAGAGCTACAGGTAAAATTTAATGGAGAAATAAGGTCGTACTTAATTCATTAGGCACATTTATGAAGACATTATCTTTTAGCTACAGTAGATGCAAGTACCTCAAACCAGATTTTTTAGTCTAAATAATTCCATAGTTAGGAATAGTTAGAAGTTTCAGACATACCCATACCTTTTTCCTTTCTGCCTTTTAGGAGTTTGTGCCTTTGGATGTTCAGAAACTGTTTAAAATTCTGACACTACTGTATCAGGATTAGGTGATACAGTTAATTGTTGTGTACTTGCTCCAGGTCAGCATTCTGAGAGCAGTAGTAAATTAAAATGCTCTGATCAAGTTATTCTGTTTCTTTAATGATGTAAAAATTATGTTTATTTGATTTCCACAAAATTATTATAAAAATCAATTGCCTTTCTGTACTATATTTTACATAACTTAAACTGGCATAGATTTTTTAATGTATCTCACTCATAAAGTAGATAAGGCTCAGAAAAGTGTTCTTAGAAAAATTCTTTTAGAATCAAAACTGCCATTTTTGTCCTAATCAGTTTTCTGTTTAGCCAAGCATATGTAAAAATTACAGATTTATTTCAGCCTAGTGAAACACTTTAATTAGGCAAATTGCATCTTCATGTATGGTTATCCATTGATATTTTCAACTTTTAATTTATTCCAAGTGTTTCATATGTAATCTTCTGGGAAGCTGTGTAATTTTTGGTGACAAGGATACTATTCTAAGTTACTGCTTAAGAGGAATGAAGATACATGGTTTATAAATCTAGCCTTTCTTTTAGCCTCCTGTGTCAAAGGTGCAGTGAAAGAACATAAACCTCATGAGGGGATGATGATGAAAGCAAGACATAAAAAATAATAAAATGCCACAGATTGCAATCCTAAATCTCTCCTACTGTCAAAGTCTAAGAGATTAGGTAGAAAAATACTGTTATTTACTCAATTTCCTTCTCAGGAAAAAGATCAATATCATATGTTTTGAGTTTGTTTTACACTGTTTTGAATCTTCCTTCATGCCCATTTTATCAAGGGTTATGATGAAAATGAAATGTTTGTGTTTTGTTTTTATTTCCCCTGGGTTAGAAAAATATATCTTTGTGTGTCCTGTGCATTTCCACAGTAACATTAAATTATTTTCACAGCAAACCTTCTCTTTCAAGCGTAGAAAGGAACAGATGACTGAACACAACAAAAACCTTTCAATAAGGGAAGCCATTAGGAATTTTGAGGACCCAAAGTGTTTCTTGCCCAATGGACTTAGCTTTTATTGAGGACAGTCATAAATAACTTTAAAATATTCCAGTGTGATAGGATGGAGCTGCAGATTAGGTCATCGTGGAATTATAGTTCCCTTGCTTAATGATTTTACAAAATTGCCTGGCAATCCAACAAAGAGAAGGAGCACAACGTGGTGAATGCAGGCTAATTAAACCAATAATTGCTTCTTCTTGTGTTCCCAGATAATTTGCCCCTGATAATTTTAAATGAAGTTCTGAAGCTGACTTCTTGAATGAAACGCTGTGCTAGTTAAAGCTCCGCTAACTCTCCGTGTGCGCAGAGATTGCCCTACTTCTCAAGGTCCCTGGCACCGCTCAGGAAAGGATTGCCACAGAAAACAGAGCACAGGAATAGCTGTCCTGTATGTCTGGGCCCTGAATCCCTGTGTTTTCCCTCTTTGCAGTATTGTGACTAGATCATCTGATTTCCCCGAGCAATTCCGAAATTAGAGGCTGCAAATTAAGTCTTTGATGTTTTCTAAGACTTAGGAAAAGATGCAAACTTCTGTGTATCTCAGGAATGGTCGTGTAAATCTAGAGTAACTCCGTCGAGACTTGGGAGGACTTTTTTTAGGTATATCTGTGTCAAATGCAAGTATATGGCTGTTGACTGGCAGCTATGTTTAGAACTTGGGAAATAGTTCACAAAGTCCCCAAGACTTTCAAGGTGATCTTCAAAGAGTTATAAGGAATAATTTTGAAAGTTTTAGTGTTAAAGTTAGAGGAAGATTCTTTATCAGGTAATCAGGTAAAAGGACTTCTGCAGATGAATTGTAAGTAGGAGCTCTGCTATGATATATATGTTCTTTATACTATCTCACATCCATGTGAAATGCTATCTCATATACATGCTGTTAAACAATATGTATTTTAGGTCACTTACAGAACATCCTTTCTAACATGAGTTACAATTTTACAGAACCATAGAAGTGAAGGATCTACTTCTATATTCAAAATTATTTGATACTGAACAATCTTGGGTAAATCTTTGGTTTACTTTCCCCATTGGTGCTTAAGGATTTTTGCTAAAATATTGAACTAATGTGTTTAATTTTTAATTTTTTTTTCTTTCAAATTATCCATTCATTATCTGGGTGGAAAGACATAAAAAACCAAACAGCTTTTTAAAACAGTTGCTCAACTATTATCATCTGGACCGTCAAAGTTAGACAAAGTATCTTACTGTGAATTGATTATGTTTCAGTGTAAGAGGATTGGGTGATGTATTAGATTAAGCTGAGAAGTGCAATGCATGTTTTTGGATGTATGATTGCATTTTAAGCATCACCCAAAACTACTTCTTCAGGGAACTAAACCAACAAAATACAAACGCATTCGTAATTATTTTCTGGCTCTGAGAACCTATTTAAAACCATGGCTTCTGGAATTATGAATAGAGAGAGAATTATCCATCATTACTGGCATCTACCATATCACAGAATGCACATATGATGTGTGCTCTGAAATCTGCTGTAATAGCCTAAAAAAAAGTCAGGGTCTGTTAGATCTCATGAGCTGAAATTTCCATTGGTATTCACAAAATAGCAGAAGTCAAATCTGGCAGCAGATCATGCCAATAGCAACTTTTCCATTAATTCTTACAGTAAATGTTCATGACTGAAATATGTAACTACACAGTTCACGAGCTCACTCCTAGAATTTTTAGTCTTGTAAATTGAAAACTATACACTCAGGAATTGTGAAACAGCATCTTTTTGTTGGCTTTTTAGATAGAGATAGGTTCAATATATCTTAGTTGGCAGCAACTGGGCAATGAAAAGCAATATTGGTAGTGAGGGTTTTATTTTTGTTTGCTCTGTGTCTTGTTAAGCTTTACTGATATAAAACCATCTGTTTAAAAAGCTGTAAAACCAGACTGCCAACACATAAAAGCTAAACACAACAAAATAGTCTTAATATGCACTGGCTGATGACTCAGTACAGTGTTAGAATTGCTGAAGATGGAGGCATGGATGGAGGGGAAGACAATTAGTTTTATATAGAGATAAATCTTGGTTTTCAAATAAAGGACTTCACTATGTTTGATGGTGATTTTTTCTTTTTAGTGAATATTTATTAGCCCTGTGATATAATAGTTTTAAATTAAATTTTCTGGAAATAGTTTAAATGCTACATACAAATATGGGGTTTAGCTTTGTTGGACTATACAGGATGCAAGCAAGAAACAAATGATAATACAAGCATTGTAAGGAGGTACATATAAGAGCAAAAATATCAACCATACCAGGACAATGAAAATCCCAAGATTTTATAGGGTGAACCACCATTTGACTGACTGCTAACACTACCTCAGAAACAAGCTGAAAAAATTTTTTGTCATCAATTTCTCATTAAAAATATTTTTCAATGTCTTTATGCCCAATAAATTTTGAAGTAATATTGGCAAAATTAATGAGGCACTCTGAAGTTATACGCATGACTTTTTGTAAGTACTTTATTTAAACCTCACTGCAAATTGAAAAATTATTGGTACTGGCCCTAAATTTTTCCACATGACATAGATCTGTTTCAAAAAACAATAAATAGACAAGAAAGTTGTATTATTATTGTAAGATCTTAATGCAAATGAATTTTAGTAATGCAACAATTACATAAAGCTAATATACAAAAATTTAAATTTCTCCTATGAAACCACTATAGTAAAGAAACTATTTCCACATGAGAAGATGGTTTGCTAATCTACTGAATTGTTCACAGTGATCACTAAGTCACAAAATATTCCATAAGCAATAAAGTTTCAAGAAACTAACACAGTATAAATTTAGATTCATCTCTCTTCACTTGGAGCTCACCAACATGTAATAAATAAGTTTTTTGAGACTAGGGTAAAATATACATTTGGATTTTTCCTAAATATTATATTATTTTGCATAAAATATTAACTGTTAGGAAATATGATGTCCATAACTAAAATACCAAGAATACTTGTGCACAAAGCTGTGTGAGAAAATATAGACACCCTTTATCAATAAAACCAATAATTGATCAATAATGATGGACTGCTAAACAGGTCTTTATATGATCTCCCCAAACAGTTCCATTGCTATTGTTTAAAAGAGGACAACATACCAACTAAGAGAGGAAACAAGAAAAACAGTAAAATAAAAGAAAGGAAATCATGGTACAAATAATTGTCAGAAATTGTAGAAAAATAATTTTCAAAATAGAGCTTATGAGGTGGGAAATTTCAATTTTGATAGATGCTGGTGATTAAAAGATTTTAAAATTAAGCAAAGATACGCAAGAAAGGACAAATTTTCAATGCAGAAAGAATTTAACAGCAAAAATAATGTATAACTGGTGGTAGGACATAAAAATATACCTGAGCACAGCTTTGAGATATAACTATTAGAGTATTGTAACTACTGGTGGCAATACATCACAAACAACAGAGATTCTCAGATAAAAAGAGCTACATGAACGATTCAGTCTGTAAAATATGTTTTGTACTAAAAAGATCAATCTATTTCATTTTTTTTCTGAGAGAAAATGAAGTGACTTGACAGCCTATAACTACCTTTCTCAGACTTCTGAGAGTAGCTTTCCTATAATTCAAACAGAAAAGACAGAATGAGACCTGGAGTCTGACTAAAATATAGTGACAAAAGTTGAGGTAATTAAGCATTAAGCATTTGGATGCTTATTTATAGGTAAGAGGATTTAGAGATTTGTGTGATTCTTTATGGGCACAGACCTTAATCTTGTTTTTAATTTTAACTCGAAACTGTATTGATTTTAATTACATTTGTTTAAAATATTTCACATGACATTTAATACCATTAAAATAAGGCTGAGTGAGGTTTTATTCATTCCATTTGCTTAGTATCTCTTCTTTAAAAAATATACACTTAAAATCAGTGAATATACACACACTTGCTTTCCAGCCAGGCTTTAATATTTACTTGCATTCATTTTTAATGGCTAAGTAGCAGATGGTAAGACTTAAAGCACCAGTCCCCTGGGGATTTAAAATAGGCAAAGATATGAGAAGAAATCAAAGGGAAAAGAGCAAAACAGATGTTGTGAAGCTGCTGCTGATGGTGAGACATGGGAGCATAAGCAGATGCCTTCCAACTTCACCAATCAGTTCTGCAAAGGTGTTGACCACTTGTGAGAGATGAGAAGGTGGCGTTTGTTTCTCTGAACATGGATGAAATATTTCTCTAGGCTTTGAATGTAAATTGAAAGGAAAGTGGCTCACTGGCCCTTTTTCATTCCATCTTGAAACTGCATTAGAAAGACTCCCACCTATAGTCGCAAATATATTTTATATCTACAAACAAACCTTCTTGCAGGCTTCTTTGGAAATTGTTTTTTCTCAAAACTGCCAGTAATTCCTTGGACTTATGAGAGTATTTTTACCCAGACCATGACTGATAATTAGCACACAACAAATAGTTATGACAGTTTTAGTGTCCTAGATGAGGATATTTGATAGGCAGCACAGGTTAATGTGTTGGCTCCCATGAATTCATACTTAGAATAAGAATGTGTGGTTAGTTTGGGGCAGTTGCTTGTTTAAATCAGTGGCATGTAATGTTTGGTGGAGTTTAACCCAGATCTTGAATTTATTTGAAGAGTTTATAATACTAAATTAAACCAAAACACCAGTGAAGGCACTTTCCAGTGAAGGCACAATCTCAGTTTTGCAGCTCCAGGAAGGCAAATGACCTCTTTCACCTAACAGGAAGGTGACATCACACTGTCATCTAAGAGAGTGGTCAATTTTTCATATTTCAACAGATGAAAAAGCACCTATTGCTTAGGCCTTGCAATATTCAGAGGTAAATTCCAGGAGTTCCTCCTGTGATTCCAGTCTTTTCTAAGAGCTGCCTTTCAAATTAATGCTCCATGAATATACATAGATGGTTGGCAGTTTTAGAGTCTTCCTTGAGAAATATTGTATTTGCAAGGATGATGATTAGTTTTGCAGTACTCATCATAATTTCAGTAAGAGTTTTTTTCCTAAAGTCTTAAATTGTGTTTTGTTCTCGAAAGTATTAGATTTTCATCTTTCATCGTGGTTGTAATACAATAGACTTTCTGTGTGCTCTGTTGCAGTTCATGTGATTTGAAGGTGACTATATTTTAAAACAACTAAACCACAGTTAATGCTTCTCAGCCAAGTGCTTTGTACAGCTACTGGTAGAAAGTTAGAAATGTCAGCAGGCTAAGGTGAATGTATTCACCATGGCTTATAATCTGTTAATTTTTTTTATCCATAATGTATTCTGAATGAATTCTGATCAACCTACACTCTTCTTGCAACATCCATTCATAACTATTTTTCCTAACAGTTGAAGAACTTCAATCTGTTCTATGCAGCTCATAGATTAGTGAACTGTCCTTAATAATGTATTTTTGCTAGGAAAGCTTTAAGTCAGAGCTGAACATGACCCATTGAGTTATATCCTTTCTAGGCTCTTTAAATGTCAAATTTAGGACACATTCTAAACCTATGTCATTCAGTCATACGCTGTGCATACAGAACAAAACTATAATAAATTTTTTATAACTTCTCTGAACTGCCATTGAACATAAATTCTGGCTTCTGGCCTTTCCTGCTCCATGAATCTGCAAAAAAAGCAACTTCTGCAGCAGTATTTGCATTTTTCAAATCCATCAGCTTCACTTTTCACTCAACAAAGAGACATTAAAGCTAAACAATAGATACTTTGAGGAATATTATCAGCCTGCTGTAATTAGTAATTTACAATTAGCTCTACCAATGTCACAAAACAAAAGGTACATCTGAGACACTCTTAGGCAGCTCCAGTTTTTTGGAGAAATTATCTTTGCAATTTACCTGCTGGATGATTGTGCAGACTTCTTTGCTCTACATGACTTCAGTCTAAAAAGCTTCTGGTGGTGGTTATCAAGTGATAAGAAATCCAAAGATTCAGCTTTTCTTCTAAGTTTTTGAACTTTGAGGTAACAACAAAAGTATTGTCTACTACAATGCATCTTAATATAAAGAAAAAACAACTGCAAAAAAAGAGAAAAACCTAAAATCCCAGCAAAACATGGTAAACCAACCAACCCAAAAAAAAAAAAAAATCCAACACAGAGACATACAGAGATTCACCATGTACTGTGACAATAGATTGCCATAGCTCAATTGGGCTAGATGCTAATGCCTGCAAGAGTTTCCTCCACAGTGAGTGTGTTGGTAGATGCATTGCCATGGGACTGGTGACAGCAAAATAAGACAAAGGTTCTCCAAAGCACAGTAAATGAAAACAAGCACATCCTTTGGAGGTTGCTTTTTATGGATATGTGTATGTTTCTACGAAGATGGGGCATTGAATACCTGAACATAGGTTCAGAAAAATCTAAAATGGAATTGTGGTATTTGTCCTCCAGCAGTGCAAGAAAAACAGCAACACAGTGGTGGCAATTATTCTATCAGTAAACTTTCTAGTTGATTTTTCTCTTCTCATTTCATTTTTCTAAACTGAGAACTTTATGTAGCATGGGTTTGCTTAGGTCTGACATATATTACCCTGGAGGTGTCTCTTTCATTTGATTGATGGAGAGACTCTTGCAGTAGCAAAAAAATTTCTATCAGTTGTTTCATTAAGCCTGGAAACAATTACACAAATATTTTCTTTTCTGATGATTTCTGGAAAGCAGTTTTCCATTCTTATTTACTTGATTACAGTGTTAGTGAGCACAATAACTCTGCTTTTTTCATAGAAGTTGTCTGACACCACATACATTTTTTTTCCCTCCACAGAAATTTTCAAAATCTCTCATGCCTCTTCCTTCAATATTATCAGTCTTTTTAATGTGTTTGTTGTTAACATCAAATTTTTCCTTGCTAATGATGCAATGGTTGCAGTCCAAGCACAGTAACTTATAGCATGTTACAAGAATTCTGTTCGGTTCTGTTGGCTCATGTAGGACAGCACAAGAAAGGATCACCCAGAAGAACTGTGATCTCTCCATCCTTGAAGATTTTGATGACTTGGATGGTCAAAGCCAACCAAGGCCTGACCTGAACTGCTGTTGATGAGAGCACAGATTTATATTTCCAATCCCTGTTTCTGTATTCAACAAATCATATCAATTTAGCATTGTATTTTGTGTCAGGGATCTCAATAAGGTTTTATCTTTTAGAAATAAAAACAATTATTGATTATTAGAACATGAAAACTTTTTTAAAATTTTAAATTTTTAATTTTAAAATTTTATATTAATGAGTCCAAAATTAAATACCATTTGTCTGTGAACTTTCACTACTATAGAAACTGGTCTTCTAAGATTCTGACAGCTAAATTTTTTTTTGCCATTTCTGTAAGAGTAAAATCTTGTGCCAAAAACATTATGTTCTCTGCAGAAAGACAAGGATATACTTAGCTTTGTATTTATTATACAACAACAAAAAAAGCTAAGTAGAAATTAGGTCCTTGGTGGTTCTTTCATTATTTTCAGTTTTTACAGCTTATGCTACTTATGTAGACAGTTATTTTTTAAAACTTTGTGTGTCATGTTTGGGGAAAATATTGTTAAAAGTTATAAGATGTGATTACATCTTCCCTTACCCAAACTTCTCCAGGAAAAGTTTCTGAATATTTATGTATCCCTACCTCCCCCACTTCCCTTTTCTTTTTCTGGTATCAGTATGAAAACTAGTGTGCCATCATTAGATTTTTTTCTTTTTGGGAGCAAAGTGCTGATTCTGTTTTGACTTTATGGACATGAAAAGATGGGCAACTCAACATTTAATAATGCACATCCATACTCAGAGAAATTTTACAAGTGTATATTTTTCAAAACTATTCAAATTATTTTCCACCCTTCTGATCCATTTTTCTCCCCAAATGGCCAATTATAATTTATTTTTTATTAATATTGAGCAATATATGCATCTTTTAGAATTCATCTTCTTCTGGTTTGGAGAAGCTGAGGCTGTAAATCTGACACTTGCTCATAGTTGCTGTGTCAACTCAGTTAAACTAATTTCATGAATAGATTTAATCAGTTGAACGTAGTGCAATAAGGGAAAATTCTTTTTGATTTATAGTTAGCAGGAAAAGAACATAATCCACACAGAAAATAAGAAAAAGAACCCAGATTAAAAAGGGATAGAAGTTTGGTGATGCCTGGTGCTGTAATTTTGTATATGAGCACAGAGAAAACAGGAGAACAGTAATTATTTTCCCTCATGCTGTTGTGAAAGACATCAGGACTATTTGGCTCAGGTTCTGTGATGAAGTTAAATATTTATTTATAAAACAGTAAGGAAAGGTGGGAAAAGCCATGTAACATGAAATCTAAAACAGGTTCACTTGTCATGCATGCTTTCCTATGTAGCCTTATGGAGAGTTAAGTAAAGTTCTGGCAACCTGATTTGAGATTTCTGAGAACAGAATTATGAGGCAAACCTGAGCCTTTAATGGAGACCATACTTAATCTTCATTTTGTCTGAAGAGATTTTATTTTGACAGTATCATTCAACCCAGAAGTGTGTTTTTCCCCACAGCTGAGGACAAGGATAGAAGTATACTTGGTTTCTCCCCCTTCTTAACTTCCTAGTTTAGATGTGAACTTTTGTTGACTTTAGTTCACTCTTCTCTCCTTTTGTGGGCAAAAATAGAGATGCCTTCACTGTAAGGTTAAGAGCATTTCTCTAGAGGCCCCCAACATCACACTCCTTTCTTGTTTCCTGCTTGATCCCTTCACAGGGGAGGGCTCTCCCTGAAAAATACCTTTTCTTTCCTAAAAATTGTGCTTTTGAAATGTCTCAGTTTTAACACAGTAATAATAATAATTTCATTTTCATGGTTTTTAGGATGGTGAATACTGACAATTGTTCATGAATTGCATGTAGCACATATTAAAAACTTTATTGCAGAAACTTCTCCAGCATAATCTTCACACCTTACACTGAGCTACATAACTACTTCTCATCTCTAAAACTGATATGGTTTTACATAAATCTAATCTCTGACTCTACTAATATTCTGTGGTGATTTTGTTCCCCACTTATATGTAATGTTTCAATCAGTTGAAGTGGGACACTGGGTCATGGTATTGATGCTGTGGGTCTGATCAGGACCACTGGTAGGATGTGTGTGCATCTTTTCAGTTTCTGCTATGAGTATTCAAGTCTACTACATCAAATTTTAGTGACCCACCAATCTCTGAGTTTGCTAACACCTAATGCAAGAGCAAAGAGAAAACTGGTTTACTTCTGTCATTCCTTTTCTATGACTTTCAACACAGCTACTAAAGTTGGAATGGTTTCTTTAAGATTTACTTTATGCAATAAGTTCAGAACTGTAAAGAAAATGCTATGATTGGGACATGCTGACTCTTTGCAAGCTTTATTATTTTGCATTTTTTATTGCACCTTGTGCTCTGCAAAAGTCCTAAACTTCTATATCATCTATTTTTCTTTGGTATTCAATTCTACATAGTTAAATCAGTAGTATTATGTAAACATAATACAGTCTGCCATCAATTTTTAAAATCTATTGATCACCTAAAGATTTATTTTTAGTCCCATCGAGTTAGGAAACAAAATAATAAATATAAACTGAGTTTATTGGCAAATAGATGATTTTTATATAAGGTGGAGAAACAGAAATCTGATCATTTGTGTAATTATAGAACTAATTCTTATGTAATAACTTCCTTCTGTTTATTAAAGAAATCAGTTTAAAATTACTCACTAAATCAGTCATCATTCAGTCCCACTTTTTAAGAAAATGCAGTGCATTATTTTTCCAGTCCTACTTTGAATGGTCATATTATTGTAAATTTCAGAGTAAAATTTCATAATTGCCACCAAGTATGGAGACCTTGCTTGCTTTTGTAAGAAAATAATAAGTTGTTGTAGGTTTTATAGGCAAGAACTCTGTTTATGAGATTTATAGTTTCTACAGGAAAAAAAAAGATATTTACTGATTTATATTATCCATGGTGGTTGCCTATCCAAAAGTTAAATAAATATCTCTGCCCTTTTATTTAGTCTGTAAAAGTCCAAGCAAAGACTTAATCTATTTAGTTGATAAATAGATAACTGCAATGACAGTCACAGGTTCTGGGAAAAAAAAATATTGCACAAGATTTTTAGATTCTTATTTTCCCCTTCCTGAGTTCCTCTCATTCCATAGTAATATTAAGGGAATAAGAAATTCCCATTTCTGGAGTTTTTCAGTGTTTACTTTTCTTTTGCACTGGAATATAAGCGGTAAACTTTAGAGGGAGGATAATTAAAAAAAAAAAAAAGAAAGAAAGAAAAGGAAAAGGTCCAACAATCTCACAATTCAGTAGAGTGATGATGCATCTTCTGAAGGAAGCTTGGAAATGACGTTATGGCACTGTCTGGATATGGCATTAGAAAGGCAAAGATGGTCTAAGGTTGTAAGAAAGCTCTTTATTCTGCCAGAGACAAACACAACAAAGACTGGCTGGAGGATGATACAAAAAGAAAAAAAAAAAGGAAGAGGGAAATGCAGGGGAAGTCTGCCATCTCCTAGAGCTCTCTTTGCACCTTATATGAAGGAATGAGAGCTACTAACCAGAGATGGACTTTGGGGATTAAGTGGGAAAACTGCCTGAAAACAGGGAAGTAGTTTTTTATGGGATCTAAGGGTTCCCAACACGGAGATGGAAAAATGAAAAAGCATTTTGTGAATGTTAATAAAA
The DNA here is from genome assembly GCA_025504685.1 of Leucosticte australis. Classification (NCBI taxonomy): domain Eukaryota; kingdom Metazoa; phylum Chordata; class Aves; order Passeriformes; family Fringillidae; genus Leucosticte; species Leucosticte australis. The sequence goes on from JANIJU010003062.1 coordinate 63,057,833, forward strand.
TATTGAGGGAAATATCACTTCTCATTTTATTCAAAAGTACATATAATTCTGTAAAAAATGTTTGATAAAAATATGAGCTATTTATGGTAGTACACATGGACAAGAATTTAAAGGATGTCAGATCCATCCTTTTTTCAGACCTTAAAACAGACATATAATGTTGACTAATTGGAGAAAATCCAAAGGAGAACAAAACCAATCAGAGCTCCAGTTAACATGACTTTCAGAAAACCAATTAATTCAGGGTTATTTTCTATAAAGAAAATGTTGGAAAGAGGGGTAGTAGAGGAGTATGGAATACTCTTAGAAGTAGATGATATCACTTAGTAAAGGATAGTTACCTTCAGAGCAACTGTTCACAGCAGGGGAGTAGTACCATCCTGGTATCAACCATGAATCAGGGAAAAACTTCCAGGTGGAAAGTTAGACAATAAAAAAAATAAAACCCAAAACAAAATCCTCTATGTAATTTAAAAAGAAAATAAAAAAAACTCTCTCCTACCTCTCCAATGGTATGGGCAGTAAAACTTAGAGAGTTTGGTGGAGCCTTGACTTCAAGGCAGCTGCTGTAATGAATGACACAGACACAGAAGGTGCAGGGTATACTGGAGTCCTCTGCAGCTCTGATCAAGGAAAAAACAGAAAAAAGCATGGGCTATTCACACTTACCAAGAAAAGGGTTGTGTGTCTATAAGTCTTTTCCAACATAATTGATCCCGTATGATTCTGTGAGAAATAAAAATCACAGAATTATTCCAAGGTAATAATGTTTAAAAAATAATATTTCTCTGGAAATCCTTTGTTTTGTCTGACCTTTCTACTCATAACCTCATAATGGCCATGTCACCCTTATCTTCTAAGAGAAAAAGACTGAGAAGGGAAAAGGTGAAGCTGTGGGTTTAAGGGAGAAGAAATTCAGCTAGTTATCCTTTTCATTAAATTTCTTTCTTACTTCATCCTTTACAATGACAATAAAACAATTTTTTATTCAGTTATACCAAGTAGAGTTTTCCAAATTTAATGATCCTATTAACTCTCAGATGAAATCCACAATGTATTCCTCATTATTAGTTTGCCAAAGTAAATGGAAATAGTACTTTAAAATTTAATGCAGGGTATGTTTAATGATCTATACCATTCTTATATACTGGTTGATCCTGAAATAGTAGCATGTATAACTTATAAAATATTCAGAAGGTAAGCCACTAGCATTAACAACAACAACAAAAATTCAATAAATCAGAATCTTTGATTTAATAACTAGCAGCTTTGTTTAATTACAGTTGGGTTGGGTTCACTGGGCTGGGAATGCAATTATGTGTCTCAGTGCAGCATTAGTAGGTCAGAATAAAAGGCCTCTTCTTTTTGTATCCTTTCCATAAATAAAAAATATTCTTAATTTCTTAAATGTTCCTTAAATAATAAATATTCTTAATTTCTTAAATCATGAGAAAATATTTGACCATTGTCTGTTGCAGTTGGCTTCTCCTGGAAAAGAACCTACATTTACATGTGAATGTTGTGACTGAAGGAAGAGTCAACCGGCCATGAACACATAATTTCTTCACAGGGATTCCTGAACATGGTCTGGATTGTTTGATGGATATAGTAATATTTATATTTATATTAATATTTACATACTGCACAGCACTTTATCAGTTACTCTTTATATAGTATTTTCCCTGAATCATAGCAGAACATCAATGAAAAATAATTGTCTCTGCACACTTAGCAGATGAAGCTCCTGAGAGAATCCAAGATTCACGTGTTGAGCGTTCGGAGCAGTCAAACAGAGCAGTCTTTGCTGGAGAACATGTCAATAATGGCACTGACAGACCTCAGATGCTCACAGCAGATGTTCCAGGTAGGAAAATATGACATCTATAGGAATATCAGTCATTTTTTCTCATGACTGGGCAATCAGATGAAAATAATTTTTCTATGCCCCATAACACAGAATCACTCTGCTGATACTGGACAACAAAGTGATGATGTTCTATTTGCTTATTCTTCAAGGGCTTAATTTAATCTTCTTTTTCAGGGGGAAAAAAGTTACCTGATTGAATTGCACACATTATTGATTATTTGCTGAATTTAGGAGTCTCATAAAGCAGATTTAAAGATTTTAAAGTTATCATAACACTTATACATGTAGAGATTTGCTGATGACTTGGCAAGGATTACTGAGGTTGATTATTGGTGATAATCATATGCTGGCGTTTTTATTGGACTGTCAGTGTGAGGTGATAAGTGCATACTTAAAAAACACATGTAAATTGAGCTTGTTCTAATTAAACTTTACATACTTTAAAAAAAAATCAGAATAAAGGAAGTGTAAAACCAGAAAGTGGATGTGTCTTAGCTTTGCTTGAAACACCTACAGTTGCCTTAAAATGGTTGTGGATTCTTTGCTAGGGAGGGAGAATTTATTTAATGCACAATATTTTAATGACACTTTAGTATTAGTAAACTATAAAGGGATGGCTGTGAAGGCAAAAGACAAATTACCTTCTTTGAGTTTGCATGTTAAAAGCCAATTTAAGGAAGTGTCAAGAAATTGATGTATTGTCTTCTGTGCTGAAAATTTTGCAATTATTTAAGTGAAAATGATTTTTTTTTGGCGTCTTTACATTTGGGATGGGGTAGCTGTTTTGATTTCCAGCCAAATGTGTTGAGTTATAATTATGCTCTGTGTCAGTATAGAAAATGTGCTTTGAATATCCTGTATTTACTGTGACATCCAAGTAAGAAAAGGAACTGTGTCATATTTCTCTTTGAAGAAACTTCATGGCAAATATGACAGTTCTCCCACAAATGAAAAGATAGTCTGCTAGCTGCAACTGTGTATGGCAAATTGATGTAAAAGTGACTGATATATATTGGTAATGCATATTTTCACACATAAATCTCTTTCTATGTCATGGAAATGTGATCTAAAATATATAGTATTTTGGCTGTTTCCTGATGGCAGCAATATCTAATGCCTACAAGTCTGTAAATCCTAAAGAGCAATGTTAAAATTGTGAGTGGATAATGTAGAGGAGGGGAAACAAGTCAGAGAGAATCATATGAATCAGAAGAATTGGCAGGAAATATATATATGTATATATATTTTTTAAATTATTATTGCTATTTTTTTGTTGTGGACCATTGTTTTTTTTTAATATTTAGAATTTTTAAACCTAGAAATTCAATATAATTTGGGCTAGGGTTATAGCTTTATTACCATTAAAATTATCTCCAACACTTACATACATACCTTCATAATTTTTATATGGCTTGAGATAGACTTAAAAAAATAACACTACCAATAAATACTAGCAGTAACTACCAATCTAAAATTGGTAGTTTCTGATTCTAGAAATGGATAAAATAGACAAATAACTCCTAGCATTAACATCAGTGCTTTGCTAATGCATCCTTTCCCTTGTATCTTCTCCACATCTTCATTTGGGGAAAAGTAAGGTCTTTGGTCCAGCAAGGTGTTTCTACCCAAGAATATTTCTTGTTTTACAGTATGATCCTCTCACAAAATCAATTTATTAACCATGAAAAGAAAGGCTCCAGAATTCCAGTTTAAGTAGACATTTTGGCTTTCTAAGCTATTTTAATTTTACACATATTCCATCCTACTTAAAGAATCACTGCATCTTGTCAGAAGGCTCTGGTCTATCAGTATGCAGCAGGACAATAAGGAGGGATGAATACAGCTCAGAAATATTTGATTAAATTATCTTCAGTAAAAAATACTGTCTTGTTAAGTTCCCACAGGAAAACTTTTTTTCAATTAGTTTTGATTAAATTCTGTGATGAGGGTTTTTCAAGTTAGGATGGAATCGTTTGTGGAAACCAAAAAAAGAAATTTAATTCAGAAGAAATCAAAGCCTTTGGGTTAAATACCTGCCTAAGCCTCCAGAAATCCAATTTCATGTATCTGAAGTAAACTGGCAAACAAACAAACAAAAAAAAAATCTAAAAGGATGAACAGGTGCATTAATTTCTGAGCTGTTGTTTATCCTGTCTCAAGGCTTTAGTGCAGAAAAGATATGTAGTCAACCCTTTTGCATTGATGAAGAAGCAAAACACAGAATATAATATCGTTTCAAAAAAGATTTAGAAATACTTTAGATATGAGAAATTGTAGCTGTTATCACAAGCACTTGTTCACCACTAAAGTTTTTGTTTGTGCCTGGTAAATTGTATTTTATATGTGGTAAAAAAGAAAAATCTATTTGCAGATTAAAGAGAACACAGAATCAATCTTTCTATAAGCTGCTTTTTTAATATTACTTCACAATTGTAATTTATATTGTCTCCATACTGTTTTAAGATACATTTTTCACAAATATAATATGATGATGATAATAAAATGATACAGTGACCTAGTTATGCTGAACTCATTATAGCAAATCTAATAAACAATTTTTATAAACAATGCTATGCATATTTTGCATATTTATGCATAATTTGTCAACAGAGTTTGATCAGAATCATAAAGATGCAGTGACATAAAGATGCATGGTAATGCATGAGAAAAAAATACTCAAAATGTAAGATCATTACTTTGGCACAAGGTTATTGTTTTAGGAGGTCAACCATACCAATTCAGTTTACCTCTTTTATTTGGGAGAAGAGTTTATTTGCAGAAAAGTTTTCAGATTCAGGAATTAAGGATTTCTTTCCATTTGTTTTGTTTAGTTCTACAACAGATTTTTTGGATTTATGGTTCTTTGATGTGAAGGGCATTCAGTTTATTTTTTAAATTTAAAAGAAAGCAAATCCCTAAGGTAGGACTTTCCATACTTAGTATTAATGTTTTGTGTGTTATTTATACTTCAGCTGTGCATGTATTATCCCAGATATTGGCCAAAAACAAAACAGAGTTCTTTGCCTTCTTCCTAAAAAGATGCTCCTTAGTGATGTGTTTGTACACACTGTTAGGCCTTTTGAAGTCATTGGAACATGCCACCTGCATAAAGAGGTGTTTGGTTCCACAGTTACAGCCTTAGCCTGTAAACATTTACATCATCCAATCTGTATTCATAAAAAAAAAAAAAAAAGTTATATTTACAAAAAAATCAGTTGTGAAAGCAAAAATTCAGCTGGAGAATAAATTTTATAATAAGACCAGTAAAAAGCTGAAAATAAGTTGCTGGGAGGTCAGCTGAAGCAGGTGTGTCTGGCAGTGAGAAACAGACTTCCCGCTTTGGAGATCATTACCTGTATTGCAAAACTCTTGGAGGATTCACAAGGACCTCATGCTTCATATTTTCATTGGTATATCAACAATGTCTAAAGATCTCTATTGCCTTAACACTATTAAACCGGAGAGAAAAATGAAATGAATGGATAGTTTTTCTGGGCATTGATTTTTTTCCTACATCGATGTGTATTACTGTGAAAACATTTAAAGGTTTTTCCCATGGTTAACCTTGTAGAAAAGTATCAGAAACCCTTAACATCCATTTCTAGTAAAAAAAGACCGTTTGACCTCGAAATCTGTGCACGCGTCCACAGATTTGGATTTGTGTGTTCAGCCGAGAACACAGCAAAGGCCTGGGAAAATGAAAGGTTAATCCCTCATCTGAAGTGCACAAGTGTTTCCTCATGCCTGCAGGTGGGAGATGAATATGCTAATGGGGCAAGCCTGACTCTGCAGTGATTTGCAGGTGAAAATGTAACTTGTGATAATTAAAGGCTAATTACTTTTAGCTAGCAAGTGGGAACCAGGTGCTCTAAAGAAAAAGAGGAAGATTTTATTTTGTGCTGTTAAGACTTTTGGAGGGGGAAAAATAAGAAGGGACTATGATTGTATTTCTTTTGTCCTGCCTTGATTTTTTTTTTTTTTTTTTTAGTAAAATAGAGGGCAGAAATGAAATGGTTAGGTGTAGCATCCAATCTTCATAGGTTTTGGGGGGGGTTATCTTTATTTTTTTTTATAATTATTGTTTTCCTTAAGAGATGGCCAGAGTTAGGCAGGGATTGTGGAAATGTTTTTGCTGTTTAGATGTTAGTGACATTACCATCACAGGCAATCTTGTTTCAAAGCCTATTTTAAAAACAGCTCCTTTTGAGATGCTCACTAAAAAAAATAATTTAAAAAAATCTTAACAGTTCCTCTCAAGTATTGCTTTCAAAGGCACCCCCAAGAGTGAGCACTCAGGCAGATTAGAGTCTTAGAGCTTCCCACAAATTCCCATCTTGTCTTTATGGTAGGATGTGTTAAATTTCCTAGTTAGCCTTCCCTTTGAAGGCCCATGGATCCAAGGAAGTTCAGGCATTTACACCCACGTTCCTTTCCTAATTTTCAAGACAGCCTGGTTACTATCATAAGGAGCCCCATGAAGATATTTCTATGCTAGATGAGGTGCCATATCACTTATCTGGGAAGTAAACAACTCAGCATCATGAAGGGGTAAATGTAATTCTTTTGGTGACTGCTTGGCATATTTACTCTTTTTACAACTCATGCACTGCAAATTTTACAGTAGCTTTACAATTTAAAAAATAATCAATTTTCTGTTTAGACAGTTATATGTAATTATTTACTGGTTGAGTCTACATTTCATCATAAATAATCACTTTGAATAGTGAGTGATGAATCTATAAACTCATTTCTTTAATGAACTTAGGTTTTTTGTAACAAACTGGGGTTGCAGTCACTTGGACATCCACAGGTGGAATCTGCAAGAAGCATGCAGGCTTTGCCTTCACTCAATGGATCTGTACTTAGGCTTTAGGATATTTATAGTACCTACATGGTTTCTTGGGCAGGTTTTAGAGGTACTAAAACCTTAAAGTACTGACCAGGTAAGTAGCTGATTTATTTTTAAGACATACACTTTAATTTGTGGCTTTCTTTGGCTTTGTTATCATTTTTACCTGGTTTGTAGACATGTTCTGCTTGTGCCAAATCTAACACAGACAGAGGAAAGACCAGTGGTACTAGAATTCAATTTTTAAGCAATAATTCAGACACTAATATATTCTTGTGGGCTGGGAAGTGTGAGAATTTCTCCAGGTTAGAAAAATCAGCTTGGAACCGAAATGAGTAGAGAGACATCTTGATCTCATTTTCCATATTAGCATATTAAAATCTATCAGCAGCTGATTTGTATTTTAAAAAGTCATCCTCAAATGAGTAATTTCTTTTAACTCTTCAGGTTAATATTTCTTTTGAAAGACTTTTGTGGACTTGATTGAGTGGAACTGCAAACTGTCCAGTTAACAGCTGGAGGTCAGGGGGGGCCTCCTTCAGAGGTCAATTCAATTTCCAGCAAGTTTGTTGTTTTGTAATAATGGGGAGACCTTTAGGGGCAATTGTCTAGGAAAAACTTGGTCAGCAAAAGCCTGTGTGGGCAGGCTGGTAGGCCAGCTAGTCTTCTTGGTTTTGCTTTTAAGATGTCAAGAGAATTGATGTGTCCTTTTGAACCTTTTTGTTCTACTGTATCAGCACCTTTTGCACAAAAAATATTTCACTAGTGCATTTTTTTTAGATATATATTTGAACTAGTTGTAATTCTGATTTTCTTTAGGAAGTGATTGTATGTTCTTATAGCTGCACTTTGAGATGAAGGGAATTATAATGAGTCTTTCATTTTTACAGATGAACATGTAAATCGAGTGGTAGAATCCAATATTGTATAATTACATTGATCACTAATTCTGATGTGGTTTTGTTCCTGTAAATCTCTCTTGAAGTATTTTGCAGAAAGTAGGATGAAAAACTTATTGGTTAAAAGAAGCAGCATAGGTAGTAACAACGATAGTTTATATGCACTTACTATTAAAGCATTGAAAAAGCGAGGTCAAATGGACTCACAGGCTGCAAGGAGGACATCAATTACCTTCTTCATATTGTAAATACCTGACAGTGTGTCTTGGTTTGAAAAGACAGGTGTCTGCTAAGGAAGGCAGAAGCCTTCTTTGAAATGGAAGATGTAAACCCCCTCCCTCCAAATTATTATCATTTTGAAATTAAAGGGGGCTCTCAGGCAAAGATATGGGAATAGGAATAACAGTTCCTTACTAGGAAAATTTAAAATACAAATGCAATAGTACAAAAAAAGAAAGCAAACAACTGACAGAGTCAGAATATGACCTAAAAGGGTGTTGGTAGCAGTCCCATTAAATGGGGGCTGCAGCCCTCCTGCAGTGACAGGTGTGGCTCTGTTGAAGCAGTGATCCTGTAGAAGGGTGGAGTTTTCCTCTGAAGATCCAGTGGTGGTGTAGATGGGCCTGGTCTTCCTCTGGGAATCCAGTGGGAAAAGGCTGCCTGTGGTGTTCCAAATCTCAGATTATATCCAGGTAGGAATGCTTGGCTCCTCCCCCTGTGTGGAGCATCTCCCAATGGATGATGGAATTTATCAGCCATGCAGTGACACTCCATGGCCCATTAACAGAAGGTATTTCCTGCAGGGAGGATGGGTTGTGGAAGAGATAAAGAAAACTGCCCAACTGACAGAAGGTAACCACCCCACCTCTAGCAGATGGTGACAGAATACCCACCCCTGGCCACACCTTGCATTTACAACCTAAGACACACTATAAAGTGCAATTGCTGTAATTGGTACATGAAGAAAGGCATTTTGTGAAAAATTAGTGCCATTCTTCAGCAGCTCAGGAGCTGACGTGTAAGTTCTGTCTTCTTCTAAAGATATGTTTTATTAGTTTGTTCCATCACCCTCTTTTTGGACCCCTCATCTCTGAAAACACCCATGAGAAGAAAAAGAATAGTTGTTTATTTCTTACTAGCATTCTGTTTAGTAAATAATGAGTCAAATCACTATTCATCCACAATTTCTCAAAGCTGCTTTATATAACAAGACATGGCTTGTTACTGAATTCCCAAAAGCCAGAACTCTCCCACAATCCCTGAATTTGTGCTTGGTGCCTTTGCATCCACTGGACAAGGTTGTCTACAAATTATTTTAGATTTGTTCATTTTCTTTAGAGCCTTTCAAGATGTCTGAATTTTCATCCTGTTGTTTTGCTCTATCATAGTCTTACTGGGATTTCTGTTTCAGGGCGATACCTTCTTGGCTTAGATAATCTTTGGCATTTAATTATATTTTAGCTCTTTTTATTTTATAGCATCTCCCTCTTTCCCACCTCTCATTTCCTTGGGGATTACTCATCTTTGATATGTGCATGAAGAACAGGTAATGAGGAAAACTGAAAGAGTTAGAAATAATTTTAAGAAATATTTTTTCCTTCTGCAGTACAGTAAACAAAATTCAAATATATTAGTGTAGCATAATGCAGTGTTATGAAAATGTAATTAATAGCAGTATAGAAACACATAAATAAATAGCTATTTTCATTTTATCAGCTAATATTCAAAACATTTTATGAACAGAAAGCTTTCCTCTTCCTCTGATATGTATGGATGTCCTTGAATTTCACTGATACTGAAAAACCAGTTTATCACACCTCAGTAAGTTCCTTATGTCCTTGTTTTCCAACAGTGATAACTTAATTTTCTCAGTGAAGTGATGGAAAATGCAACATTTCACAAAACAAATTGTAGCAGAGAAATATAAAGCAATAGAGAGGATCTTTTCTTTGCCTTCTTTACAAAAACGTTTTTTTCTTTATTATTGCTGTTTAAAAAAACCCACTCAAATTTGATGAGGGGTCTTTTGGTGTTGTTTGATATTTTTTTATCCTCAGGTAAGGATAGAAAGTGAGAAATAAGCTTCAGCAGTTTAGTAGGTGTCTCACAGAGCTCAGTTGGACTGATTAAAACAGCAAGATGGGGCTAGAGAAAGGGAAGAACTGATCTGTAATAATATGATTTTGTTATTCCTTGATTAAAGTTTGGTAAAACTTTTGAAAAAATCCCATTAGGCAGAATTCCTGCAGCCTGTGTCATGTGTGTGGAGCATGTCTGTGAGGCAGCCAGCTGTGAGGGGTTTGTCAGACTGAGGGGAGGATGCATCTAGATGCTGTGGCTGGATAGAGATGCCGCTTTGATGGCTGCTGTGGGCTGTGCGTTTTCCATCTCTTGCCCAGAACTTTTCGGAGCAAATTAGGTAGGTGCATGGAGGAGAAAGACAGAGAGAGACCTTGCTCATGAGGAAGGAGGGAAGGGCAGGAGGGAGGGGGGAAAAACCCCTCAGGCATTTTCAGTGGTGGATCTGTTTCAGAGCTGGCTGCCACCGGCTCTGCTCAACGTGGGGGAGGTCTCCTGGTCCCTTCTTTCAGAGGTCACCCCTGCAGTCGTGCCCCCTGCAACAAAACCTTGTCAGGTAAATCAGATACCACAGATAATAAACATGAAAAAAAAAAACCAAACCAAAACCCAAACCTAAACAAACAGCTTCTTTGAAAGAATGATTTTTTGTGTTTATGAGGTGTATCAAATAGATGCCAACTTGACAGGGACAAGCTTTGCACCATGCAGTGGTATTTTATGGCTGACTTGGCTGGTGTGCTGCAGTGGGATACTCATTTACATGGCTGATCAGGTACCTTGAGGAAAAGCTGTCTAGTCCAAGCTGTATACAGCAGATCAGGGTGACTTTATTAATAAGAACACAAAATAAAGACAAATAAAAGTCTCATGCCTGCATATCTGTACAGTGAATGGAAAACTTAGTGTTTGTAAAAGACTGTTTGGATAATAGGGGACTGCTTCAGATTGGCTCACATTGCTCCTTCATTAAAATAGTTTTCTCGGAATAATAAAATTTGCATTGATAAAATTATTTGATTTAGAACACAGAAGTAAAAAAATTAGACTGAATTTGTATTGCTTTTAATCTGAAAAACTTTAGCCACAACCAAAGGAAATTTTCTGTGTGTCCATGAGTACGAAACAGGGGTGAGTGGTTTTTAATAAAGGTTCAGTAATGCTGTTATCTTTTTGTTTTTCAATAATGTAATGCAATAATTTCTGAGTTGTCTTCTATTTGTCCATGACCACCTATCTGTGGGGGAACGTTTTCCTCCTTCCATGACAAGGCAGCAGCATAAATTAGAGACTCCAACCTAAGCAGAGCTCAACCACTGCACTATAAACCCACAAAGCTGCGCACAAGCTGATGGGTGAGGGGAAGAACATAATGTTCCTCGCACAAGGAAAGATTTAAGAATGTCAAGTCTCTGAGGTCTCAGGAGCTCCTTACGTAAGCAGGGTACTTAAATAGCTCCCTGAGTCTCTCTGCAGCCTCTTTGCCCTCTGGGCAGTACCAGAAGGTGTGTGAGCAAACTTGTGCTGCAGATGTGGCCCAGCCACCGAACCTGCTGCCCTCGGGCACATTTCCTTCGACAAGACAAGGTCAGGCTGGTGTGCTTGGGAAAAAAAGCAGCAAACCGGTTGTGTGTGTTCACAAGGCTCAGGGTTGCCCAGTGAATGCTGACATTGATCTCTTCTGTGTTTACCCTCTCTGCTGCTTTAGATGCTGACACTCCCAGGCTCCCCACCGGGCGTGTGGTCTTTGTTGCAGAGAGGTCAGAACTCACCAGAGGGGCAAATGATGTCTTTTCCACATTCCTGCGGGTTATCCCTGTTCCCCAAGGTCTCCATCCCTTGTGTATGTTGCCGAAGGAGTTTACATGGATATTCTGTGTCAATAACCAGTTTCACCTCTAAAGGGAGAACGTGCTACTTAAAAAAAAAAAAGAAAAAATAAATTTAAAAAGCACCTGAAAAACAAGTCTAATTGGAAAAAAAAAACCAAAACCAAAACTAAAAAACAAAGACAACCAAACCTACCATGAACAAGCAACCCTCCCAGTATGTTTGCAGAACTTAGGCAATAGAAAAGGGGGAGTGAAAAGTGGTTTCATTGGCATAGCCACACACTTCTAAAATTTTTCCCATTTGAAGGTGCAGTCTGTAGCAAAAGAGTGAAAACATTTTTGATTTCTTTGAGCTGTACCAGCTAACCCTCATAAAGTTGTGAGCATTAGAAAGGGATAACAGCTTTTTTTATGCATAAAATTTATTGCTAATTGATTCAGGTGAAATAACCTTTTACTTCTAAGACATGAGAAACCACTGCCATTTATTTCAGTAACTTCTTGAGAGAAGGAGAAAATTTTTAATATCTGACATCAGAATTATGTTCTAATTATGAGTCTGTTAATTCTGGCCGTTAAAGCAAATCCATGTTTACAACTGCAGATACAGCAAAGCACATCCTTTTAATCTGATAGCTCTTTTTGTGACTGTAAATACCATCACTTACATCCTTAAAATTTTTAGAGCACTTCAGTACATTGTTATTGTTTGCTAAATGCTTCAAGTCATTAAGTAATTAACAAAAAGGGTATGATTTTTGTTTGGGTTTTGTTTGGGGTTTTTTTGTTTGTTTGTTTGTTTGTTTTAAATAGCAGTATAGGTTCATTAGAAGTTAAATAGCACAGGTTCATTAGAAGTTGCTGCTAACCCCAGGAAATGGCTACAACACGAGAGGCTGACTGGGTTGTCTTTGGCTGCAGCTCCAGTGATTAGTGACTTCAGGATTGCTAAAGTGAAAAGTGATAAGTGTACAGGGGCCAAAACCAGTGCACCATGCCAGTGGAAATCACTACTATGTATCTGTCTTCCTGGGCTGGCTTTGCCTCAGTGACCTAATTAACTTCTAGTAGGCATCTGAGCTTCCAAAGATGCACAGGAATGTAACTTTTATTTACTGCTGATTATGTTTAATACAGCAGAATTCATAATATGTGAGTTTTTAGTAAGACTTTAGGGAAGTCTGTTTCTTTAGAGAAACAGTGTAAAACATCAAGCAGAGATAAGATGCAGTTTAGCAGGGAAGAGCTGACTGCAATTAATTTCTTTACACGGCTTTAGTGTGAACCTGGGTACACTGAGTCAAATCATTATAAACCACCACTTAATTTGGGTAATTGCAGTGTCTTGGCCATCACCCCTCATTCCCTAAATGGTTTCCATTCTTGAAATACTGTTGCCAGTCCACTTCAATTAAACCCTTTGCTTTCAGTAGATGTTTTCTGCAGGATGGCTGATATTCCACAAGCTTTGTTGCTTGTCTGTGTTTAGTTTTTCAGTTCTATCTTTGCAACCTTCTGACAGGGCTCATAATAATCTTCCTGAATATGGCTCTTCAATTACTGACAAAGTTTTACTAATTATACACTTTCATTGGGAAGAGAATGTGGAGTTAGAGTTGGGATAAAGCTTTCTTTGGTTAAAAAAAAAACAAAACTACCAAATAAAAGCCCACATCAAAATCCAAAATGTATCAGTCTGACTCCCTTATCTGATAATCATTAAAATTGGTGAGAATTCATGATGTTCAATAAATACATTCAGGCTTTGAAGGTAATTCTGTTTATTAATATTTTACCAGAATAATTTCTGCTTTTCTGGTAGGAAAACAAGTTCTTGAGCTTAAATAACATTTTGGGGGGAAAGAAAATTCTAATACCTTTAATGTACAAATTTTCTGATTTAAAAGGTAGACCAATATTTTCCTCTCTTGTCCATTGATTAGCAGAGTTTACCTTTCTTCATGAAAACTGATTGGAAAAATCTACTAATTGTCTGGTACATGATGTCTTTGTTTTTTTTCTGGACTGAACATGGACTTAAATTAGTACCCTTGGAGAGGAGACAGTTGTGTTAGTGGAAGCCTAATGCTGACATTCTCACAAACTGTTTTCTGTCAAGGTTTGGGATTTTCACATGCATCTTTTATTTGTTTCAAATATTGGTTAGCTTCAGATGCCGAAAGCATCTGGTGTGGCCTTTTGAAGTCTCACAGAGCTCACAAAGGAGACAAATTATCCAAGGAATTTCATTATTTCTATTCATATTGCTTTCTCAGTTGGCAGCAACTTCACCAAGCTGCTTTTCATCCCGATGAAGACTGTGACTAGCAAAGTGGGAGGCAGAAGCTCAGGCTCTCCAGAGCTGCTGCTCTGACCACTGCCTGGTTTTTCTCCTGTCCCACCACAAAAAACACCAGCAGTACTCAGCCACCTGCAAAAGGTTCAGAAAGGAGCAACACCAGAGCTTCCTCAAGGTGGGATAAGTGCATCTGGTGATTAGCAATTATCAGGTGTCAGGCAGTCTTGGAATGACAAGCACCAAGTGTGTCAACACAGTCTGAGCAATTTTATCAGTGCTGGCTTAAGTGTTGTTGCACAGATTGAAGTCTGAGTGTCACAAATATCAGCAAAGGCCTTTTAGTGACTGTGTGGTGGTGTCATCTGTCTGAGGGGCTTATTTATACTAGGTAAAAGTTTTAGGAATGATTTTAAAGATATATCTTAAGTAGTCCATAAGATCCAGGAGAAATTCAGGGGGGGAAAAGGGTGTCTCAGGAAAATAAAGGTGAGTATCACCTTTGGAAAAAGGGGCAGGCAACTCAGGAAGTGTTTAAGGATATTGTTAGGTCATGCAGAAAGAAAATTAAAGAGGTGAAATCTCAGTTAGAACATAATCTGGCCACTTCTGTAATGGATAATTTGTCCTGTTTGTGAGCTCTGTGGGTCTTCAAAAGGCCACACCATCTTTCCCCTATATTTAGCAGTGGTGAGGCCACACCTTGAGTGCTGTGTCCAGTTCTGGGCCCTCAGTTTGGGAATGAATTGGAGATGCTGGAGCATGGCCAGAGGAGGGCAGCAAGGTTGGTGAAGAGTCTGGAACAGAAGTCCTGTAAGGAACAGCTGAGGGAGCTGTGGGTGTTTAGCCTGGAGAAAAGGAGGCTCAGGAGAGTCCTCATCACTCTCCACAAGTCCCTGAAAGGAGGGTGTGGCCAGGTGGGGACCAGTCTCTTCTGACAGAACAAGAGGACACAGTCTTCAACTGCACCAAGGGAGGCTTAGACTGGACACAAGAAGAAGTTCTGTACAGAAAGGGTGATTGGGCATTGGAATGGGCTGCCCAGGGAGGTGGTAAAGGCACCTGGAGATGTTCAAAAAAAAGACTGGATGTGGCACTCAGTGCCATGGTATGGTTGACAAGGTGGTGTTAGGTCACAGGTTGAGTCTGATAATCTCAAAGGTCTTTTCCAACCTAGCTGACTCTGTGATTCTGCAATTGGGCTAATTGTGCATGTAAAGTTAGTATTATATTCATAGAAGCAATGATTTTTCCCTCTTAATTCTAATAAAGTTATGAAGAAGCAGAGTTCTAGGCACAAACCTCCGTGAGGATGCTTTTATTACATAAAAACAGAGCTAATTGCTGCAGTCTGTGTTGAAATGATTATTATCAATGCTGTGTGAATGCTTAAGGAAACCTGATCTATGAATTGGCTACACAACCTGGACTTCTAGATGTACGTGTGGGCACGTGGGAATCTTTTTTCAGAATTTATTTAAAGCTAATTAGGTTTTTGTTTGGATATGCTGTTTGTTTGTGAGGAATTAGAGTGGTGGTTAGGGTTTGTTTGCTTTAAAGTAAAACCAAACAAGTCATTGAAGAGAAGCTCTAATGTCTGAGGTGTACTCTATTGCTTTCTGTTACCACTGTGTTATTCTGTAATTCTAGTGTAACCATTAAACCCCCAAATCAGACTGGAACCAGAAGCTCTGTCACAGCTGGAGTGAAGGGCAGGGAATCTAATTCCATGGAACTTGCCTGGATAAGAATCTTGGGGATAAAATACTGAGACACAAAGTAGTTGCTCACCTGTAGAGGGAAGCCAGCTATTACATACAGTAATCAGAGTTGCAGCTGCTCTTGCAGTTTGTCAGCATGGACTGGCAGAGAATACTTCTAATTTTTGTTCTGGTGGGTCTGAGGAGTATCAGTGTGGCATTAGATGAGATCATTATAATCTAAATAAATCACAATAATAATCATAGTTTTGTATTCTATTACTTAGAAAATTTATTTTGCATGTTGTATTCTTCTATTGGCTCTAAAGATCAAGAAAAAAATTTAAGTACAATAGCTCCAGAATTTCTGTCTAAATATTCTAGTTTTCATCAGGTTACTTATTTCTTTCTTCTTGAGATTCTTTCTGTTCCTGGGGTTCTTTCTTCCTTGAGACAGCTTTCGTGCTGCTGATTCATCTGTGTGATTGCTGACTGACCTCACAAAGTGCTTTTTCTTTAGCTCACTAATTTTTGTCAGTTCCAGTAAGAATATCTGAGTAGTTTATATATGAATTAACTCTGGTTCTTGGTTTCTAGGGACATTCATTACAGTTTTCAGTATCCATGAACAGTCATAAAAGCATTTAACATTAATGCAAATTTAAATTCAGTTGACTAGGTAATAAATCACTCTCTTTCAGTTTCCTCTCATTTTATCTTTTAGTTCTCTGTTGCATTCCTTATACAGCAGACATACATTTTATTTCCTGTTACCATTCCTGCTTGATTCAGCTGTAGCAAACGTCTTTGTTTTCATATCAATAACATTTGTTTTCATATTAATAACCTCTGATCTGGTGATCAGAATACTTGATCTGAGACACGTCTTTATTGTTACTGTCATTGATATATGTAGGAGATCCTTTTTAATTTTTTGGTTTTTTATAGTTGCATTTTTAGCATTTTTAAAACAGATTGGTTTGCTTCTGTGTACTCCTGGTCTTTTGCATTTGGGAACACTCCTTTGAAAAGAGATGTGTCAGTTCTTGAGGGACACAAGCTAGAGGTAAGCCCTTTATCCCAGGCAACTAGTGGGGGAGAGAACAAGAGAATGGCTGTGCCAGGGGAGGTTCAGGCTGCACATCAGGAAGAATCTGTTCACTGAAATAGTGCCTAACCATTGGAATAGGCTGCCTAGGGAGCAGCCTATTCCAATGGTTAGGCACTATTGGTGGAGTCACCCCATTCCTGGAAGGGTTCAAGAAACAACTGGATGTGGCAGTTCACGCGCTGTGTGGCACTTAGTTGACACGGTGGTGTTTGGTCAAAGTTTGGACTTGATGATTTTGGAGGTCTTTTCCAAAATAATGATGTTATTATCTGTCTGGGGAAGCACTTTGTTCGCTGTACAGAAACAGGATGAGGAAGACAAATTTCAGTTTGCTCCTTTCCATCTCCCAAGGCCACTGAGGGTGGGAAGTGTTTATCCTGGATCAAGAATGAACCCTTCCCTGAAGGCAATCTGTTAGGAAAACCCAGGCCAATGCAACACAGGTGATGACAGTGAGGCCCCATGTGCACATCAGACACTGCATTTAGGAAAATATTTTGCTGACTGGTTGATGCCCCCCTGCTCTGAGTGATGCCCTTCATGCAGCACTGTGGCTTTGGCTTTCAAAGATGCTTCCAGAAGGTTCTCCAAACTGGTCTGCTGTAACTGGGTTCAAGGTTTCCCTTTTCACTTTATAGACATGATGAGCTCTTCACAGCAGGATCTCTTCTAAACATTTCTACTTTAATCTGATTTATTTTTGATGGGCACTATTTCAGTGCACATGTTAATTAAGTGACTTTGAGCTAGTAATAAACCATGCCTGGATAGTACTTATTTACAGAAGAAATGCTGTTTACCCCATCCTTTTCCAAACCACAGGCTGTTGTAGAGCACAGTGGAGATCCCTGACAAGCTCCTCTGCAGCTGGTCATTCGAGTCAAGTAAATAACATTTCTAGCAGCTTCCATACAGAAGTGTTTCATTATGTTGTCAGGCATGAAAATTGTATTGTCACTACATACAAATGTTTTTGGAAGAATTGACAGCTTTTTGATTTATGTGTCTGAGATTCTAGCTGATGCTGATGATGATATGTGACACCTGAGAGGAGAAGAGCTTTTGTGCAGTGAGAACTTAGGAAGAAATAATGCTCTTTGTTGCTTCTCACAATCCAAATTAAGCTCTGTGTTGGGCAATATGAGACATATCTTAAGACCTCATAGAAAGAAAGTCCTTTTACAGAATCATCCAAATATGACACATCCTATTTAACAGGAATATTTGAGCTGTACTTAAAGGCAAGTTTTAGCTTCTTTGAACATGTACCTGCTTGTGTTGGAAAGACTGAAAAGTAGAGAGTGATTTTAGGATCCAAATTCTTTCCAGAAAAATTTCTACTTTGAGGAAGAAGGAAAGAGAAACAAACCTCTTATTTAAGTGAGTTATTGCAAGGTGTTCTGTGACATTTCCAGGGCTGTCTAGAAGAACAAAGGCGAATAATAATGAAAGCTAAAGAGAAAACTATTTAGTTAAAGTTTGAGGGGTTTTTAAAGTATGAATTTGGACATACACTCCCCGTTTGAAGTTATTAATCTCTTTTATCAAGGGTCTGATGTTCTAGATTCTTTTCTTGCTGGGCCATTTGTTTTGTAACTAAAACCTTTCACAGTCATCAGTGCTCTCCTTCATAAATTTGCTTTATGGGATGATTAAAAAAAACCCAGAAACTTTTCAGTCTTTTATGTACTTTTCTTTAGTTTCAAATGTGTGCAAACTTTAAGGGAAAGGAAGTTAGAAATGTGTTTTTCTGGTTGCAGGGAAAGACAGATCTCAAACCAGCTTTAGCTTACAGCTTTAGGTTTTTTCTCTGGCACAGCTATAGACCTTTAAAAACATATATATGAAATGCTGGAACATCTTTCTGGAATTTCTCTTTGAAAACTTTTAAATCGCAGAACATATTATATCACTGATACTGACAAAAAAAACATATAATCTTGTGAGATATAAATCCTTTGTTAGATAAAATCTGACTAACCTGGACTGGCAGAAAAAAAAAAAAAAAGTACAACAAACCAAACCAACCACATTCAATAAGGAGACTTGTGGCTGTACTTTCCTTTTAAACTCACAATGTCTTTATGCTAAAAAGACCGTGGAACAGAAAGACTTTGAATGGCTTCTGAAGTGAAACTTTCTCCTTTCTTAATGTAAGATGCATGCAAGTAAACAGTAGATGTTAAAATTCTCAGATGTTTAAAACATCAAAGTTTTCTTCCAGTAACACATGGAGGAGATTTAAATAATATCTCATTTTAAAATCAGCAGGAAATACCTGGGAAACACACTGCAGAATGAAATTGGAAGCTGGCCCAGTACAATCTAGTCAATATATTATTATATGCCAACAACAGAGGAGTAAGATTGATATCTGGTCAATGCCTAAATCCAAAGAGAACTCTTTGATTTTCAAACTTTTTTTTCTTTTTTTTAAATTTAAATATTTGTTGTGAAAAATATATATATATATACATCTCCTGACTCTAGAATTAAGATTCCAGCACCGAGTGCCCCTTTCTCTCTGAGACATTACTAGCCCCCTATCCTCCAACTTGTCTTGTACCTTCTGCTAGATTGACAATATTTAAAAAAAAGAAAATTGCTGAAGAGTTTGAGTCTTGTTTGAAACAATTCAAGTGGCAGAGTATTTACCTTGTCTCCTCATATACTATTTTTTTTGTCCCTAAGGTTAATTACCTAAGCTGTTTAAAGTTTGCAGTGAATCAGAGTGCAGCTTATCAGAAGAACACAGTTCTCTGCTGCTTGTATTTTCTTTGCTGTCCCTTACATGTATTTTTTTTCATAAGCTGTATTTAAGGAGGGGACCAGAAAGGCAGGCACAAACATACATTTATTTCTTCTTAGAACCTTCCATTTGATCCTTTATTTTCTTTTGGTGGTGTATGGAGGCAGTGGAGAGTCTTGTCGTTCAGAAGTTGGTCCCATTGATCTTTGGGAAGAGCGCTGGTTTGACCCTTCAGTTCCCAGCCAGGCTCTGGCATCACGCTGATTGCCTCTGTGCTGTGAAATGAATTTGTCACAGCGGGATTTATAAAGAATCTTTTCTTGAAAATAAAAAGACATCTTCACCCCACGTCCCCTCCCCAAAAAGGGGACTTAAAGGGAAAAAAGAAGCAAAAGCTAGACTGAAAGAGACACTGCCAAACTCTGTGGGAAGGAGAGAAGTAAGAAATAAAGTGGGAAGGAAATTTGTTAAATCTGTTGCTTACATAACAGCAACAACTTCCCTATGTGACAATATAGGGCAAGATAAAAGGCTCCTAGAAATGCAGACAATTTTTCAAAATTAAAAGCAACGTAAACCAAAAGCTGATGTTTTCCTAAAAATGCAGTTTTACAATGACTGTTTTATAGGGATATATGTATGGTAATAAATTAATGCTGCATTTTTAAGAAGTCACATTGCAATCACAGAGGAATTGCTGTATAAATGCCTAGTTTCTAGCTTTCATGTGAGAATATTTATAACCCATTTCCTTTACACTGCCACTCTTCTTAGAAGCACATGGATAATTATAATTGTAAATAAGCATTATATAATTAAAATATAAATCAGCATTAAAATTTTTAAAATTAGTTTTCCTTTGAATGCTTTCATTTCTGCTCTACTATAAATGATGGATTAATTTTCATTCACCACTTCTGAATACCTTTGAGCAAATGCAATAACTTCAGTGCTTAAAATCCTAAGTTCCTGCAGGAATGTATTTTTTCTTACCATAAAATTATGGGTACAGTATTATCATATTCAGTATTATCATACAGAATTATCATATTTTATAGTAAAACTTTATTTTCATAACATAAAGTCCTTGTACACTCTTTAGATTACACTTTTTTTTTGGCCTGATGTGTTAGAAAAGATGAGTAGTAAAAAGAGACTAAAGCATACTCTAAGATTCTGAAGTTCTCACGCTTCCTAATGAAAAGTTCCAAGTCAGTCAAGCTAACTGTAGAGCAGCAAAACCTGGATTTAATCTTGAAAGACTCTATGCTCATAGGACATTTTAAGTCAAATTTTGCTCTTCACAAAGTTATTGTATCAAAAACTGGCCCTGCAGAGCGCCACAGGTGAGAGAATTTACTTCAGATATAAAAAAATATGGGATGTTGCATCCAGAAGAGCAAAGGGAATGCTGAGTAGGTCTTGGAGTAACTGAATAATATTCTTTGAGCTGCAGTCAAGCAGGAGTGGAAAGGAGTGAGCCAGTGTGATTCTACAGTGCACACACACGTTCCTCTAGGCCTGTGCATCCTTTGTGTGTGCTACTAACAGTTCTATTTTTTTGATTTAAGTAAATATTCCCATCAAGGACTTGAGCCTTGCTCATCAAGGTTCCCACTCGAATGTTTGTACATCCATGTGCAGCATGCAATCAGTTTTCTGGAGTTCCTCTGCTCCAAAATACTTTTAATGTAGCATCCTACAGAAGATGTGGTTTAGGTTTGTCTCCTTTGGGGGTCCATTTTGGTCCTCTGGAGAGAGATTTTACCAGAGATGACCTTCCCTACACAATGGACTGATCTTTATTGCCATTACACAGATTTTCTGAGCAGGGAGAAATTCAATATAATAAATATTGACTTAATATCAAGATGCCTTTGAGATTTCTTGTTCAGATAGTTCAGTCTATCTTACTCAGGATGAGCCTTCAAAGATGCTGCACTCAAAGCTGCACAGCACATTTCAACTTTTCAGCCACTTTAGTACGTGATAAATTATTTTCTACACTATGGGAGACATTTTACTTTCTAATTACTCCATCTCCCAAATAATCCAAAGTGATAAATGCCATATGCCACTGATGAGCATTGCAGGCTTGAGAAGAGAAAGCTCCTGGGGGACCCTGTAGCACCTTTCAGTACCTGAAGGTGCTACAAGAGGTCTAGAGAAGGAGTTTTTACAAGGGCATGTAGAGACAGGACAAAGGGGAATGGTTTCAAACTGAAAGAAGGCAGGTTAAATTACATGTTAGGAAGAAATTCTTCCCTGTGAGGGTGATGCAGCACTCTGCCCCACTCCCTCTGCTGTAGTGGCAGAGAATTGGGAAAGTAAAAGTTAGAAAGCTCTTGGGTTGAGGTAAAAACAGAAGCTGGACACTCAAATAAATCAAAACAAGGCATTGATTCACCACTTCCCATGGGCAGGCAGGTGTTCAGCTATTCCCAGGAAAGCAGAATTCCAACATGCGTAACAGTGACCTGGGAAAAGAAACACCATCACTCCAAATGTCCCCCCACTTCCTGCTTCCTGAGCACCTTTACCTGCTCAGATTGGAATATCCCTTCGGTCAGCTGGGGTCTGCTGTCCTGGCTCTATCCCTACTCAACCTCTCACTGGGGAGGCACTAACTCAAATATCCCTGTACTTGCAGTGGGACCTGGGAAAGATTGAGAAGTGTGTCCATGTGAATCTCGTGAGGTTTATTTAACAATGCCAAGTGAAAGGTGCTGCTCCTGGGATGGGGCCATCCCTGATGTCAATCCAGGCTAGAGGATGAATAGATGGAGAACAGCCCTGCCCAGAAGGACTTGGAAGGGCTGGTGGAGGAGAGGCTGGACATGCCATGGCCATGGCATTCACAGCCCAGAGAGCCAAACGTGTCCTGGGCTGCATCCAGAGCACAGTGGGCAGCAGGGGAGGGAGGGAGGGAGGGAGGAGATTCTGTCCCTCTGCTGTGGTCAGAGCCCACCTGCAGTGCTGCATCCAGCTCTGGGCTCCCAGCACAGGAAGGACAGGGACCTGTTGGAGTGACTCCAATGTAGAGCCACAAAAATGTTTAGAGGCATGAAAGATCTTTCCTGTCAGAAAAGAGGGAGATTTGGGGTTGTTAAGCTTCTAGAAGAGAAGTCTCTGGGAAGATCTCTGTGTGGCCTCTAAATACTAAAGAGGGATTATAAGAAAGACCAGGAGCAGTGGACAGACTTTAAGAAGAGCTGTGGAAATAGGACAAGAAATAATGTATTTAAACTGGCAGTGCATAGATTTAGACTGTGTTTAAAGACTAAATATTTTACAGTGAGAGTAGTAAAATTGGCCCAGGTTGCCCTGGAAGTGTTTAAGCTTGGGGCTCTGAGCCCTAACTTGAAGATGTCCATGGGATTTTCAAGATAAAGCCCATATTGGTGGCCAAGCTCATCCTGCTGTGAGCAGCCAGCTGGAGTAGAAACTTCCAAAGGTCCCTGCCCACCTGAATTTTCCCATCATCCTTTGAAGAGTCTGTTCAGATCTGTCATGAACAGTTTTTGAGGTTTGTTAATAAACTAGCAAAAGAACAATACAAAATAAAAAAACCTATTTCAAAGATTGAAACACTTTTTTTTTTTTTAAGGGATAAAGTCTATGATTTTATGTGGTTTATTTGTAAATAGGAAATTTAAGTGGTTATTTGATCAGAGTATGTACTCACTGCATGGGAGAGGAAACTTTAATAATGTGTTCTTCAGTCCAGCAGAAATAGGAGTGGAGTCTGGAAGCAGTTCATAGGTGCATTGAAACCAGATATTAGATGTTCCTAAAAGCAAAATAAAATTAAAATGAGGTCATTTAACTGGAAAGCCAGCTAAGTGATTTGGTTGATTGGCCATCACTGGTAATTTTAAAATCAGGTTTAGATGCTATTTCTAAATGAGGTAGTCTGATTCAAATGGAGCCAAATCAGAAAAATCATATGACCTGTGTTATGCAAAAAGATGAATTAGATGAGTACACGGAGTACCTCCAGTCCTCTAATTTATGGAAATAAAAAATAATTTAGTCCAAACTGCTGGGGATGTCAACCAACACAGCAGTTTTTTTGCCTTAGAATAATTTAGAAAATCAGATCAGTTCTTTCCTCAAAGAAGCAAGTGGTTATTCAAGCAAGTGGGATGTCCAGCTATGGAGTTTTAATGCTGAAATGCATAGTGTTGCATTACATCCATGGCAGTGACCCCAGCACACATGGAACCAGAATCTAGCTGCAAATATGTAGGAAAAAAGGAGGGGGAAAAACAGTTTTCTCAAGAGAGACTGTGAACTATACAAATCAAATAACAGTGAAGAACATTTAATTCCTTTCCTTCCTCAATCTGGGCTACATTTTTTTTCCTGTGCTTAGAGCTCAAATCAGTAGTAGCCTGGTGGTTTCAGAAATTTAATGTCTTCTCAAAGAAAAAAATAACTGCTATCCAATTTATCTGGAAATTCCAGGGCATATAGAATTTTTCAGAAAGTTGCAGACATTGTTTTGAAGCACAGTTTATGCCAATGCTGAGAAGTATTTTGACCAGTAATCTGAACCACTGAGATTAAACTTGATTAAAGAGATCCCAGATGGCTCAGTTTAGCAATCCAGAAGCACTGAAAGAAGCTGCTTCAGAATTTGTGTAATATTTTTACATGTGTAACTCCATCATCTGCTATCCCTCAGGATATGCATCAGTGTGCAAAGCTCTGATGCACACACATTCAGGTCCTGGTCAATAGGTGATAGCAACCTGCAAATAGGGTATATGGATTTTGAAACCTGAAGAAAATAATTTGTTCTAAGAATTTAAGAGACCCTCAAATGCTTTCTTCCAAATATAGATGAGTTAAAAAATACTAAAAAAACCCAAGTGAGACATAGACAATATGCTCTCTTTAGAATATTTGTGTCTTTTTGTCTCCATTTTACAGATGCCACGTTCATGAAAGTACCACCTACAGCTCATGAAAAGATTTAGTCCTACAAACTTGAAGGAATGAAAGAAGTAGGTGTGGGTGAGAAGGAAACAGGCAGAGGGTGGTGCCTGTGATGCCTTCCTGCATTAACACCAACATCCACAGCTTTGAGTGGGTGTTCAGTGTAACCCTTCTTCTTGCCATGACTGCCGTGGCTCTGGAGCCATCAGAGCTTTGGGTGATTGCACGAATGTTGAACAAGCAGGAAAGGGGGCACTGGGTAAATTATTTATCCTACATTCCTCTGTAAAAGCAAACCAACATCAACAACTTTCCTTCCTCTAAATGAGGCTGCTACTTGTACATAAACTGATGCAACCTCTGCCATTGATAGGGCTGAGTGGGCTACAGTGTCACATGGAAAGGAAAAGCTGTTAGAGCGAAGAAATTGTTTGAATTTCATTATCATTAATATAGCAGAACAGCAGCACTTAACTTCACAGTCATATTTTCTGATGGGAAGATGGACTTTTCATCTCATTTTAATTCAGCATTTTGGTTTTTGGGTTTTGGTTTGTTTTTTTTTTTTTTTTTCATCTAGTTAGAAAAAATGAGTTTACATGCTCTTTCCCCCAAAGGAAAAAAATTAGAGGATATTCTAAAAGTGGGCATACTGCTATGGCTGCCTTTCAGACCATGTACTATGGCTTTCCATCTTTACATGAAGTCAGGGTAAAATTATTCTAGGCTTACCTATTATGATTTACATTATATTTTAAATATAAAAGCTTTTATTTCAATGTTTTAGGAATTCATCCTCTACTTCAACTGCACTGAGTGTCAGAGCTTCCATGGGAAATGTGAGTAGATTTTGATTTCAGTATTTTGATTAAATGAGCTGGAAGTTCCTGATAAGCCGAGTACTAAAATCCCCTGTTCCAGATTTATTTATTTATATTTATTTGTTTGTTTGTTTGTGTTTGTTTGTTTTTTCCATGATGACTGAAAGTATGAGCACACAGCCACACCTTGAAAGCAGGGCAGGACACTGAGAACTCCATGATGGGAACCAGCAGGAGACTGGAAGCAGCAGCTGCTTTAGCATGGCCAAAAATCTTAGCCTGCCCCAGATGGTCTCATATCCAGAGGCCTTCCAAATTCCCACCTGATGCCTACTACCTTCAGGGAGAATCAACACTGACAGCAGCTTTCTGAAAAAAAGGATAAATAATCTCAGTAGGCTTGAGCATAGCCTAAAAACTTGTGTGCACACAGGTTAGACAAGGAATTTTGTAGCCTGCTGGTTTTCACACGGTGTGGGTGACTCCAAGGGAAGTGCAGCAGCTAAACCTCATCCCTCTGTATCAGCCAGATACAGAGCCCACCAGCCAGTGTCAAACTGCATCCAAAAACTGACGGGAGTTCTGGAAGGGAAAAGGGATTACAAGTGCACCTCCGAGGCTGAGGTTTTCAGGATGGGGAAACAACCTAAGAACAGGGAAAAGCCCAGAAGACAGTGAGTTCTAACAAGAAAAGTAATTGGTGTGTTTACCTGTGGAGACATTTGGAAGGTCTAAAGGAGGATTAGGATGGAAGGAGCAAGGGAGGAGTCGTTTGGATCGCTAAAAAGGAGGAGGGCTGAGTAGTAGGGAAGAGAGGAGTGACAAGAAGCTGCTGAAAAGTACAAGCAGCGGAAGAAGCTAGAGGTAGATTTTATACATCTGAGTCCCATCTTTTCCAGTTTTTGCCCTGGAATATGTGTAGTCAGTTCCTGTGGCCTGTCCAGGCCTCCCTTGAGGACCTTTGGCATGAGCTCTGGATATGGGAGCTAATGGCATTTTCAAGTGGAGAATCTTTTCCCAGGCCCCAGTGTGGAGTTACAGTGAGGCTTGTCAGGGGGACAAGGAATGGGAGGCAAGAAGGAAAGCAGAATGCTTTGAGTCATGAAGGAAAATATGAAAGAACATTTTTAACTTTTTTTTTTTTTTGGCTCTAGTCATTACTTGGCTGTAGCATCTGACAAATCTTTCTACAGCTTGTGTTCAACCCTAACTTTCTAGTTTTAGTTTACAATTACTGGATTTCTTGAATCAAAACTGTTACCTACAGAAAATCTGCATCAGAACAGATTTCACTTTGGAGATGGAGGTGTCTGTCCCTTTCTTTCAAAATAAACTTTTGTGTTAGAGAGCTTGAAATGTAGCAGAAGGCTTGTTCCTTGTATAGTGCAGTGCTGGGGAAGAAAAAAGGCTTAAAACTACTCCTTCTATGGCTGATTGTTAATGAAATGAAATAATCAATAAATACGCATACTAATTTGGAAGTTTAATGCCTTCTTGTGCTCAATTTTGAACATGTGGTACATTAGAGGAGAAAAGCCTAAAGCTGTACCTAACATGACCTATTGGTGATGAAAACAGTGAAATGAAAATCTTCAGTGGGTTTATTATATACTTTGGAGGTTAATAATTAGTACTCATTCTGTAAAGTAGGTGAGAAAGATTTTTCTCTCTTATTTTTCTTGACTGCTAGTTTACAGGGTCCTTTCTCTACACCCATTTATGTTTTTTTTTCTCCACATCCACTCTGAAAACACTTAGACACATAATACCTGGCATTTTCCATATTGTCATTTATATGTGGGCATATAAAATGGAGCACCATAGCACGGCTAATTTATACCCCCAAGTAAATACGGGTCCCAGAGTTGCATTTGCGAGCTTATAATCTGTTTTCCTTTTGAAATAAGGTTGACTTTTATGAAATACACTTTTAATTGTGTCCCCAAGCATTCATAGCTTGTTGTTCTGTTCTGGAAACTCCAAGAAGAAAACCACAAATCCTCTCTATTGACAAAGCATGTGAAGTTATGTTAGAATGAAGCCCTGCTGAGACCTAATATTTTCAGGCTCATTTTGGAACCACAGCTTATTTGCAGATAAGTAGATCATACTGTGATTTTCTAAGGCTCTGAAAAGAGACAAGTCCTTACCTTTGAAATTTATATAAGTGGAATGTACAGAAGCAGGGGTTTGTTCTGGCTGAGGATATGGCAGAGGCTATTAGTAATTGCAGCTGGACCTTTTTATTGTTGCAGTTACATTGTTTATGAAACAGGAATGCCTAAGTAATGCCCTTAACTTCTTTGAGATCTTATCCTCTAATGAAATGTACTTATCCAAAAACAATTTCTAATGACTAATTTTTTTTTTCTTATCTAATTCTTTTGTAGCTGCTGCAATGATTTCTTGCTCATACTGTTTCAGTAATACTGTGTAGGAGAAGACAAAAGTGACTAAATCCTTGACAAGTTAAGGGTCACATTTGTATTAGAGAGGAAGAAAATAGGCATCAGTAGATGAATCTCCTCTTTTCCCAGTACTATTGATCAGTTGTAGGAAGAATTACTCTTTAGAAAAAAATAGCTTGGGAAAAATACCTCGAGTTTTTTAAAGTGCTTTACTTTTTTTCTCTTTCTTTATTTTTTTTTTTAATCACTGAATTTTATTAAGTCAAATAGTTGGAAACTGACCTTTTCAGAGGTCTTGTCATACTGTGAAGCTATTTGGTACCCACCAGTTTTATTGCTAGTTTTCTTCTAAGACTTACCTAATTTTCTCAAAGTAAATTTTGTGTTCTAGGAAAGGCAGAGAAAAGGTTTTTGCCTCTGTGTTACACACCACTTGATTTATCATCTGCAACTAAGATTTCTCAGTTGACAGATTTTTTTTGGCAGGCTTTCTAGGAATTCCCATGCATAAGAACCGTAGCCCCACCTATTAACAAATTCT
Source organism: Leucosticte australis (assembly GCA_025504685.1). Lineage (NCBI taxonomy): Eukaryota > Metazoa > Chordata > Aves > Passeriformes > Fringillidae > Leucosticte > Leucosticte australis. The sequence continues at coordinate 63,085,926 of JANIJU010003062.1, forward strand.
GTGCAATTTTTGTATTCCTGGTTTATATTTGTTATATTTCTTTATATCTGGGCAGAAATATTTTATGTATGAGCTGATCTAAATATGTTATGGCATTCCAGAACGTAAGTTATCAGTAATTCAAATTTCACAATGAGGAGAAAAATAAGAAAGCATTGAGTAACTTTTGGTAAAAAATATTTCTTGTTCTGTAATGTTATCCATCCTCTACATTGATTGAAACAAGGTTCATAATAAATTTAGAACTGCACTTAGCTGATTGATGCAAACCTGATCTGCAAAAGAAAGAGCATACAGTGAGACAATAGCATCAACCCTAAATTAGCTTTTTCTATCTCTTAAGTGCTTTAAGCCTTAATGTTCTGTAATATAGATTATCTATTTCTCTTACATGTAAAATGTCTAGAATTACACCTCCTTTTTGTCATTTGTTATTCCTATTCAGAATTCATAGAGGAGTTTGGGTTTGAAAAGATTTCCTAAGATCTTTGAGTCCAACTGTTAACCTAAGGCTGCCCTGTTCACCACTAAGCCACGCCCCAGGTGCCACATCCACACCTTATTTGAATGTGTGATTTCCAGGGATGGTGATTTCACCACTTCCCTGGGCAGCCTGCTCCTATGCCTGATCACCCTTTCAGTGAAGAAATGTTCCCTGATATCCAGTCTAAAGCTTCCTGTAACAACTTGAGTCTGTCTCCTCTTGTGCTGTCACTGGTTGCCTGGGAGAAGAGGCAGACTCCCACCTCACTCCAACCTCTTTTCATCTAGATGCAGCTCTCTGATCTAATTTTACCTTGACTTGTACAGTCCTGTTTAAGTTGCAGGCATTCAAGTTAGGGTAGGTGGCATCTGCTGTCCTATGATACTTTCTGGGCTGGTTCTTGATAGAACAGAGCTCTAATTGCTGCATTTCCTTGGACTAGTTAAGCAAGAATGATCCTTTAAGTCTGGTTTTGAAAACAATGCATTTATCCTGGGATAACTGGCTGAAGCTCTCTGCCTACCCAATTATAAAATGGTGATGGGTCTTTAATGAATTCTCTCCTGGAGGCCTAAATAGTTATGGTTTATATGGTTTAAACTATAGTTAAGTGCAAGGTTTCAATTGTGAGAACAATTGAAAACTGTAAGTATCAGTGGAAGGCTCTGTTTCTGACTGTAAGAGCAATGTCTGACTGCACAAGGAATGAACTAACCCACCTTGCTCTCTGTTCAGTATTAAATTGGACAGGAATTTCCTGCTGTATTTTGGACCACATGGGGTAGAGAGGTAGTAAGGAGAGGTATTATGTCCCTGCACACATATATGTATAAATATATATATGTGTGTGTCGCTATGTAAATATATATATTTTAAAAAATTGTTTTCTAGGATGGCATGTAGTATGTCCTCTCCATTAATGTTCCAAATTTAGGAATAAGAAATGTACCAAAAATATGCTGTTATATATCGGCTCAACTTGCCCTTGTGGCTTATGGAAAACTGATAATAGTTGGGAAGCCTGTTCCATAAAATCTCACTGAATTTCGCATGAAGGTTCTGCAAATTTCCATGTGAAATGAGTCTACGTGAACTAACAGAAAAATTAAAGAGCAAGTATGGGTTTGTGAAGGAGAATGTTCAAAGAAACTACTTTTGAAAGTGAACAGCAAAGTGGAAATTCCCCAGTAGTGGGTAACACTGATCACATGGCTTATACAACAATAGGAAAGGATCAGATAAGGTAAAAACTGCTTCCTAAGGAAGAGGTGATATTCTGGTCATGAATTGCCTGGCATGGCATTAAGCATCTTTCAGTGTTACTTAACCATTGCTTTGGTTTGAGTGAAGGATGACTGCAACCATGATCTCGAGTCTAAAATAGAATCCCTTTGATTCTAGGTTAGCAACTGAAAGTTAGCAACTCTTTGCATTATTTTGTAAAGGTTATGTTTTCCAGAAGGACAAATATGAGTATTTGTTCACTCAGTATGGTAGCTAGTTAAATGTATGTGGCTACTTGTGTCAGAGAGGTACTGCAGACTGGAAGTGGGAAAGGGCACATTTGGAGAACTCCTGTGTACATGTTGGAAACTGGAAACTCAAATCTAAAATACCCCACCCATAGAGGAGAGAGGTATTTAAGCAAAAAACTGCATTAAAATCTTATTGGGCTGAATAAAAATGTTTCTCTTCTTCCTGACCAAAGCTGGGAACCTGCCATGCCCTGAAACTATTGCTGCAATGAAAGAAAGAATAATAGAGGAATACATTGACAAATTTGACATGGGGTATTGGATTCATTTCTCTTGATTCTCTGAGTTGGCGATGTAATATGAGTAAAATTTCCTTTTTTAAATAAGCACTGTTTAGTAAAAAGCCAGCAACAGTATTTCCTGAAACATTTATTTCTTTCAGTTGCTACCTAGAAAAATAATGAAACGATTTAAATGCAATATTTTGGGTAGAAAATACATCCAGAACAAGAAACTGTAAGTTGAGATTCATCCCAGTATGGTTTAAAATAGCTGAATTATAAACCACTCAAAAAACCCAGACTGATGAAGGCAGTGGGCACAGAATTTTAAGCATGATGGTGCTGCCAGATTGATACTGAATTGCTACAATTGTGACAGAAAATATACTCAAGCTTTCATTCAACAGAAAATTATTTGCCTGAAATCTGCAAGACATTTTGTGATACCCACAGAAGTGTCAGTCACAAAAGCCTTGAACAGATTTATAATTAAAGCTGTTGACCTTGGCAAGCAAGGGGCTGAGTTTGGCAATTGTCTATCTGCAGACCCACCTGCAGCACTCACAGCTTCTGCAAGGAGCTTGCTTAAGCAGAGGCATGATCAAAGGCCTCCCAGAATATGTGTGCTTTTCATAGGTCAAATTGTTTTGGATCTGCAAGGCTACGAGTGTGATTTTAGCCTCTAAATAACCACAGGAGGTTTCTACCATTGATTCGAGTGGTCTTCAGATAAGACTCTGTGTGCATCAACACATTCCATGCAGCATGTAAAATTCATTTTAGCTTAAAGTTTATGCATAATTTACACTGAGAAACACCCTGGTAGCTGGCATGGTATTTATTTTTATCTTCTGTTCCACTCACCCTCATCTGTGGTCTGTGCCTTTGTTTTTCACTTTTTTTTTACCAAGGAATTTTTATTCTCTCATGTATAATTGTCTTGTTTCTTTGTTGTTGTTGCTGCTGGTTTTAATACCCACCTTAACCCACTCATCCACCATCCTCCACTTTTCTCTTAAATGACTATTCTCTTTGCTACCAAACTATTTTTTCTTTGTTTTCTAATAAACAGTTCTTCCCTGCTTCCTTCTCATGCCTAACTTAGCATGGCACCTCTCCTTTATCTTTCCAGCTCATATATCATGTTCCACCTGTTTTCCATGCATCTGAAGCTCTAGAGCCCTATAATCTTCTTACAGAAATCTTATTATTTGCCTCTCCTCAGTATCTACATTCAGGTTTCCTTCATGTTTCCAAATTTATCTTAATTTTTAATTCAATAGTCTTGGATTAAAAAAAAAAATCCTATACTTGTAAAAAAGCTCAAAGTCTATAAGTCTCCCATATGAAAAATAATAATTTAGTCCCTTCTAAATTCTGCCCTGCCAGTTCTTCCCCCTTCTTTTGGACAAACTTGCCTCCACTTTCCTTAACTTCAGTATACTGTTTCACTCTTCCTTTAAAGACAATTTCCATTGGAATGGTAATCCCTAATGTTGAAGTTTAAATGGTGGAAAATTGTGATTTTTATCACTATATATATTATCTAATATTTAATTCCCTACTTGAATTCATGCTAACTTTATGAAGATCTTAATAAGAATCAGGAACCAACTCTAAAGAACCTCCAATAGTTCAAGATCTTTAATTGAAACACAAAGGCTTTATATAGAATGAAAGCTCTGAAGAACCAATCAGAACCAAATATTTAGTTATTTAAAACATTATTTTTTTTTAATCTTGATTTAGCACTTATTGTAATCTCTCTGGAAATATCCACCTTCAGGAGCATGATGAGCCCAAGGTTGTGAGAGTCCTGTAGCCTTGAGGAATGAAGCCTTATGGTACACAATTCTGATGTCAGAAAGCACAATCTACAATGAAAAAAAATAAATGAAATAACTAGCTGAACTCTTCATCACAGGAAGGAATGCCAGTCTGAGACAAAATAACACAGATGTCTATATATAGGTTGGTCTAGAAGGATATTAAAAAATATTGTGCAGTACTTTTTATTGTTTACATCCCAGATAAACATGCCCAGCTATATAATACTTGAAAGATGAGAGCTGGTAATAATCACAGAAAATGCTTTGCCAATTACCAAACTGTGTTCTCTTAAACAAAATTAGATATGTGTTATTACAAAGAATACCCAGAAACACCCAGAGATAATGCAGAGCTCCAGAATGTCAGCACTTTCAAAACAATTCAGTTAGCATATTTAAGCAGACTTGATTAGGGACTGAGGCCCACTTCCTCAAAGGTGATTAAGTACAGAACTCCCACTGAAATCAATTTACTTATATATGAATTTAAAATGGCTACAGAGATGTATTTTGATATGAAATTAATTTTAAATGTTTGCTCACCACCGTGGCAAGTATAGCAAGGTTAAACTCTGTTATCATAAAAAATTTAAAGGTTTTCTTAAATATCTTATATCACCCTTAAAAAAAAAGCCTCAAACCTACTTAAGGATGCCTGTCATTTTTATTATATTAAATTTATACTACATTTCTGATATTTTATTAAATGATCTTGCAAATTTAACTTCTATGGTATCCAGATATTAATATAGCAATAATTACAGTCACTTGGAAATTTCCAGCCTTGTCATTATTTTCTCAAGCAGCAGTCCTAGTTGGAACTCTGGAATAATTTAGCTGAGAAATCATAAAATCAGTACAAAAACTTTAATACACAATTATTTCTATAATTATTCCTGACTTCCTAAGTCGTTCTGTTAACCTCATGCTTCTGAAGTAGAATTGCTAAAAAGGACTTTCAATATTTACTGATGAATTTCAGCAGAAATTCTTTGTTTCAACAGAAATACTCTTCTGTATCCTTGGGTTGAAGGTTTCCTTTACTCTGCTCTCTGTGACAATTGACACCATGTATATTGAACAGCTGCTAAGAAAGAAAAAATGGAATTGAAGAGACTGTATGAGAACTGCAGCACACAGACAATTAATTTTGCTGGTTTTTCCTTTTGTTATTTCAACCATAGAACCAGCATCTAGAGTGATTGCTCAGTGTTTCATCCTGCTTTAAACATTTTGTACAAGGGAAGTAAGAGGGAGACCTCCCTCCACTTGCAAGAGTTAAATATTTATGTCTACTTACTTTTCTGTCTTTTGGGCCAGTGTTTATTCATGCAAGGATATTGTCTGTGATACCAAGGCTGTTTACTTCAGTTAAATTCTTTGGTGAAGGATTCCCTGAAATTTTGTGGAATGGTCTATCCATGAGGTGATGCCATGTGCCAGCAGTAAAGCATTGCAGGGTTTCATGGGAGAATGGAACCTGGGAAAAAGAAATGGCTGAGGAAATGAACATCTCTGTAAGAATTAGATAAAGCATGTGGGAAAAAGAAAGGCAATTTCAAGTGCAAAAATCTGACTTTGAGGCCACCATAATCACACAGGAGCAGTGTCAAGACAAAGGACGTGATGCATGTGACATCAGAGCTTGACAGGTTTTTATCTGAGAACCTCTGAGGTAACTGATTTTAACTTGCTCTTTCAGTGGAGCACCTAAAACTGCATTTAACTATCTTGAACATGTGAAAACAGTTTTGCCATTTTTGTGTTGGTTTTTTCGTATTGCCTGAAAACTCTCAGCTTTTCACTCTGCCATGTCTGTGCTATAAGTATTTGAAGCTGGTGATTTTTATTTGGAAAACAGTAGTAATCATTCAAGAAGATTAAAAATAAACTCCTAACACCAACCCAACCAAACTAATAAATAGATTCAGGAAAAAATTCCTGACAGCAGCCTCCTAATTCTTCTTTTGTAATAGTTAACATGTTTAATAAACTGAAAGAAAATTACAGGAAAAAGATACTTGAATCAGGACCACTTAATGTAGTGGATGATTAGTATCTTGCAACTTCTTGATAGCTGTTATAGAATATTCAAAACTTTGATTACACATAAAAGAGCTTAAAGGCTGCATAGTCTTGTTTTTAAGTTTAACAGTCTGTAGTAAAAGAATTTCCATTTGCTGGTTGCTTGGGAGTGGATATCTATAGAGAAACTGGACCCTGCAGGAGCAATAAGAGCCTGCTGATGGTGAGAACTTACCCTCCAAACCATAGCACTGGGAATTTCACATATATTTAAGAGCAGGGAGTTATCTTACAGGGGTGCAGGTCCCACACACTTTCCAGAGCACAAACTTTATTTCTTAGCTTTGCCCATCTCCACTGCATCCCCAAACATTGGACCGGGAGGCTGAGGGGAGTGGAGGTGAGAAATAAATATTAAAATCATGTAGCTTAGTATTAAGCAAGGCTTAATGAGGACTTGGAGTTATACTGCTGGAAACAGTTTCAAAGAGAGTGATTCAGCTCCCCAAATCCAGACATTCAAAAGCTTAATCATCCAGCTTAAGCTAATCACCTTATGATTCTGTTACCTGGCTCATTGATTAATTTGGGTGAATATCTCCCGGCTTTCCAAATGAATTCAAGAACTGAGAAACTGTGTAGGAAGGGAATCACTGATAAGTGTGATAGATAAGACTGTTTCAAGCTTTACTTCTCTTTGAAGCCATTTTCCAGTAGTCTGCATGGCAGAGTGCCCCACTTTGCTTTTATCCTGAGAATCTTTGTACTAGATATCATACATGCAAACTGCATTATCTCCATAGCTGTGCTAATCTGTAGCCAGTCTCTCAGATTTGATTCATTCCTCTTTTTGGTGGTGTAGGAAGAAAAGCTGATTTAATACAGAGGAAAATTGAAAATAAATTAAATTTTTTAAAATATATGCCACTTCTCCTCCTCTCAAGTACAACACAGATATAAAAGTATGTGAAATGACATTTCATTGCTATCCATTCCTAAGGTCTATTCCACCTTGTCAAGCCAAGGTGAAAGGTTTTTTTTCATATTATGAAGAAAAAGTTGAGAGGTTTTTTATTTCCTATTTGTTAATATCTCTCCGTGTTCATTTTGACCTCCAAGACATGGACATTCAGCCATAGTAATCAGAATCTAAGATAAAGAATACCAAGGAAAATACTGCTTATGAGAGTTAGTAATTTACTCAGCATAAGGACGACTGCCAGTAGTAGAATAACCTACTTGCTTTGATAATAAGCAGTGGCTGAAATATCTACATTAGTCATTAGTTTAAATATGTTATTTTTTACATAGAGAATTGGGAATTGCAATCAGTTCAAAAGAATGTGTATCAATAACTAGAGAAAAGGTGAACACAACGTTTTTCCTAATCTAGGGAGGTGTATAGTGGGAAGAATAACAATAAAATAGAAAATTGACATATATATATTCAAAAGAAAAAAAATATTCATCCTTACTCCATGTTTTCATGTCTTCTACATAGTAATTTATCCCAAACTCAAGAGAAAATGTATTTTCAGTAAATTCTTATGAATATCTCAGAATGAATAAGCTTAAATTAAAGCAAGTTTTTATCATTATGGTTGCAATGATTTTCTTTTGGGATTTTTTTGGAGAACCAAGAACATCTAGGTACTTATTTGAGAAGTACATGTACAAATTCTATCTTATTTCCTATGACTGGAAATAAGGTTTTCTTTCAACAAAACATTTTTTAGTCTCCAAAGCTTTATTTTACTTCAGGTATTAGAAATGAAAGGATTATGATGCTTACTTGCTGTTTTTGCTGAAATCTAGATTGGTAATTAAATCATAACATAGAATAATTGTCTTTCATCCTCCTAGATCTTGAATTTCAAAGAGTACAACAGAGATAAGTAGTTAATTTAATTTTTACAACTGATTGCTATGATTGTTACTTAAGCTGCAAAATAGCATCAGTTTTGGGGTTCTTGGGGAATGAGCTAAAAAATTATAAAACACTGAGTAGTTGTATGAATTTGTGCAGGTGGATCTCCTTCACACATAATTTTAAATCCATTTTGAAACAAGATGTATAGATATGATACATGGGGAAATCCTCTAAGTAAATCTCAAAAAGTAATTCTATAATTTTGTCTTTTTCTGCTGTTTTTTCATTAATTTCCTACTCCTCTCATTGCCATTGCTTAGACATTGTTACTGTTACATCTGCATCTGAGGGGACTATGACAGCATCTCAATTTTAGGGTAAAAGGGAGAGGAACAGTTTTAAAATTATACAGAAATATAAAGAGGACATTTCTAATTTCTATGCCTCAACTAAAACTTAAAAACCTGTATCTTGATCAAAAATTTAGACATTATTTTGACTTAAGGCACATATTTATGAGCTTTGCTAAATTTAGATGTTGTTTTTTTTTGTATAGGATTATGCTCTTTAAATTTGATAGGGAAGATAAGAGAGGTTATATCACCCATATGTGATTACAAGTGCACAGTAAAATGGGGAAATTCTTTGATCAGTAAGGCTCTTTATCATTATACAGCCTCTTATGGATACATGCTCATTAGGAAAGTCATGAATTCAAGTCTTTTATGAGATCCTCATTGCTACAAAGTATATTTTTCAAGAAATAGTATCTCCAATTATCATCCTGATGCAGTCCAGCAGTGTTGGAAATTACTGCCAATCATAAGATTTCCTCTGAACTTCCAGAAAAGCAGAGCTGGAGCAGAGCATACTGCTGCCTTCTGAACTTCAGACTAGTTTAGGGACCTTCTTTGCATACTATACAGTGCAAGTCTTCAACTCTAGCACGGATAATGGCAGGAAGCTTGAAAATCAATTACCTTTAAATACAGAACAAGGAAATCCTTTTTAATTTTTATCTAAAGCACCTGGAACACACAGCATTTAACTGTAATTTAAAAGATATGCAAATCTTGTTAAAGATGCCAAAATGGAAATATACTGTCTAGTCCCACTTTTGTAGGGTCACTGTCAGCTGCCTGCCTTGCTCAGCTTGCTGTCTGTAGCCAGAACACTGCAGGTTTCATATTTATGTTAGCTCTTGGGCTGTTTGCAAGCTGAACAGGTCAAATTGGTTTATGAACTGTGCTTATTCTCATGGTGCCACAGTAAAAATGTAAAAAAATCTCTTTTAAACACATGTCTGGACTTTACCAGCAGAAACCCAGAAGAAACCAGGGGAAAGTAGAAGTCAGCTGCCCTCTGGATACAGCAGCACCTTCATCTGCCACTGCCTTCTAGGGAAGGATGTATTTACAGCACTTAATCCATAGCATTGAGTTTCAGGCTATAGCCTTTTGTCAGCTTGTGTCGGGGTATTTTGGTGAGGAGGTGGGGCAGAACATACAGTGAACACCAATTTTTTATGCCTTTAGGCTCTGGAAGAAGTGCCTTTTACAGCACAGGGAGAAATACAGTAAGCAGTGAATCAAAAATTTGTGCAGATTGAAGCTGGGCAGTGAAAACTGAGTTCTTTCTTTCGTCTGCCTCAGGTTGGAAGATGTGGCTGGGGATGTGTATTCTGCCACCAGCTTTTAGAGGTGGGGCAGTTATCTTCTGTTAATTGGGCAGTTTTCTTTATCTCTTCTGCAACCCATCCTCCCTCCAGGAGATATCTGCTGTTAATGGGCCATGGAGTGTCACTGCATGGCTGATAAAATTACAGCATCCACTGGGACATGCTCCACCCAGGGGGAGGAGCCAAGCATTCCTACCTGGAGATAATCTGAGATTTAGAACACAACAGGCAGCCTTTTCTACTGGATTCCAAGAGGAGCAGCTTTCTTCTCCACTGGATTCCCAGAGGAAGACCAGGCCCATCTACACCACCACTGGATCTTCAGAGGAAAACTCCACCCTTCTACAGGATCACTGCTCCAACAGAGCCACACCTGTCACTGCAGGAGGGCTGCAGCCCCCATTTAATGGGACTGCTACCAACACCCTGACCCACAGGGTGTCAGGTCATATTCTGACTCTGTCAGTGTTGTTTTGTATTACCACATTGTTTATTCTATTTTTATTTTCTTCCCTAATAAAGAACTGTTATTCCTACTCCTATATCTTTGCCTGAAAGCCCCTTAATTTCAAAACTATAATAATTCAGAAGGAGGGCGTTTAAATTATCCATTTTAAGGCTCCTGCACTCCTTAGCAGACACCTGTCTTTTCAAACCAAGACATTGTCCCAGTGAAGGAAATCCACAACAGATCCACATGTTCTTCCAAGGTTTGCTCAGTCAAGACGAAGCTCACTCGCTTTTTTTGACTGCCTCTTCAGCAGTATGTACCCATAAGACAAAGGGAAAGTTTGGCACTGAAAACACTGTAAAGCAGCAAGGGAAACCAGAGACATAGAGCCAAAAGCTAAAACGGAGTTTTCCCCTGCCCAGGTGCCAATGCTCTTTTCTAGTGTCTCTGGCTGGCCCTCATCTTCAAAGTGAAAACCATGAGAAATGTCCTGTCATGTCAGGAAAACCTTGCTGGCTGTCCATGGTAAAAAGATGCTTCAAGAAAAGTTGTGCAAAACAAGGAATTTTTTTATAGTATAATCTTCCACTGGCCAAGTATAACCTCAGAGAAATTCATCTTTATTAAAATAACTATCCTTATACTGGCTATGGAATGTGTGATAGGATTTCCTTTTAAAAGTCTTGGTTTGTGCTTTGTTAAGTTTTTCAGTTATGTAAAGAGACTTCAAATTGTTTTTCCAGCTGGATAATCTAATCTCCATTTCTCTGCAAATCAAAGTTTAACCAATTTTATATTCTACAAATATTCACATCCTATTGCTTGGAGTATATCTGGGCTATTAGAGAGAATTTTAGTGCTGATAGTAAAAACTGAAACAGAAAGATGCACATTTTTATGTGCTTAATTCAAACATGTCGCTTGTTCAATAATTTAGAATAAGGGTCTGTATAGGGAAAAGTAAATATTATTTATTCTTCTGTGAGAGTCCTTTACAGCCATCACCCTTATGGTGGCTGAGCTCCAGAAATCAATATTTATTTCCAGCATATTTAAGCTTCTTATATAACTAGAACATTAAGTTTATAAAGCTATGTAAAATATCTGATTTTAAGACTCTGACAAGGGTTTAATGTGATACAAATATATTTGCAGAGTAAATGTTATCCCCTGGTGAATAAATTGCATGAAAACAGTTGTGAGAGGTGAATACAACACTTGCTAGAAAAACACATCCTTTTCTCTAGTTCTGCTATAGAAAATATCAGAGAATTCAGTCCATCACAAAGCTTCAGCCATTTCTTCAGAGGTTCATTGAAATCTCAGATTTAATACCTAACATTTGAACCACAATAATGTTTTTTTTTTCCCACTCTTTGATGTTATACAGCTGGAAGGAGACAGAAATAATGAAGGATAATCTGACTGCTTATGGGTTTGGTTGCTTGGACCAGCCATTTTCAAATTGTATCTGGTCTTCTTAAATTGTATTCATACTCATCAGTAAGGGATGAGTAAATTCAATGAAATTTGTGGATTTTACACTGGCTGAAAACTGAGACACCAAATCAACAGTTTTTATAGCTCTGGGGCACAGTGTTCTTTAAGAGCTGAAGCTGGTGATGTAGTTTTATGTCTTGAAGTTGTATTGTCTGAATCACACCTAGCTTTTAGATAAGTGTAATTCCTTGGAAAGTAGTGCTTGATAGTTAAGCTCTCATTATTTTTTTCCCCATCACTGATATTCTTCTAGGGAGTTTTGTTCAGAATTGACCTTTCTTTTTTAGTTCTCACTAGGTTAGAATGAAATGTGTGTTTTACAGCTGGGCTTGGGCATATAGGACAAGCCTGTCAATCACTCAAATCTGGTTTTGTCCCCTTCAGTACAATCCTTTTGTTCTTATGTTTCCTGACTATATCAAAGCTGCATCACATTTTATAAATGTGCTGAAGTGTTGTTCTGGCTCTTGATTCTCATTTCCTTTTCCCTAAAGCTCACAATTTCTTTCAATCATTACTCCTTAATCTCTGGCTTTTACCTTTCTTTTCCTTCTATCGAAAAAAAAAAAAAGAAAAAAAATAGGGAAACCAGAAATAAGGAAGAAGTGAAATATATATTTTTCAAATTCTATATAAAGATATGTATTTATTGATAAATTGAATTTGATCTAAATTCTCACTGAGCAATCTTTTTAGATAAATTTTCCCTAACTTTGTGATACTTTTAGATGTATCCTGTTACTGAACTCTTCTATATGACCTGATTATCTAAATTTCAGCTGTGCATTTAACCCTCATAGAAAGCTAGTCTGTAATGGACTATTTTGGTGAATAAACCTTCTTATTCTTATAACAAAGTTTTTTGTCCTGTGTGTGTGATGGCTGTAAAGTTAGAGTTTTCTTTTGAGTTGTTTTGAAATTTGAAGATTTTCTGTTCATAGTTGACATGCATTGTGTTCATAAGTTGACATGTATTATTAAATTTCTATATTTCTGTGTAGTTTAAATTCTATAAACAACAGTAAAGAAGGGTCATTCAAAAGATACAGTAATTCAAGTAATGCATTTAGATTGAATGAGTAAAGTTTCTAATTTTAGATTAAGTGATTAGTAAAGTTTCTCCATTTAAAAAAACACATTCTTGCTTTTTGTTATCAGCTGTTCCCTGATGGATTCAAAGGAGGTAGAGTTGGAAAAAACCCAAAAGTGCTTTGTGTGCAAGAAGACTTATGGACTGTTTTGTTACCTTTCTATGATAATTTGAAAAGGTCAGTTGCCATATTAATTTAATAATATGTTGATTTTTTTAATAGACACAGACTTCTTTAAATTAGGATGGTATTTTTAAGAGACTTTTTTTTTTCTTTAATTGTTTTAATTTAGATCTTATTTCAGGCTAAGACCCTTCTAATAGCAGTTAAAGAAAAAATTGAAATGATAATAAAAGGCAGGACCCTCTTTAAACAAAGCTCTACTTTAGATTTGCATAAATCCATGAAGGAGTTAAATAGCAGGCCAGAATGAAATAGCAGGTTCACCATGAAACATTACTGCATATAGTTTTAGGGTAGGGAAATTTAGTTAAATGTTAAAAGATCTTCTTGCTCATTCTAAATATAATTTTCACGGGATGCTCATTAGTCTAAGATATATCCTAAAAGATGCTGTTTTCTAATATCTCAATCTCTCCAAAAGAAAACATTTTAGTAGATGGGATACATTCTCAATTTAAAATCAAGATCAGTTTAATGAAAATCATTGCTGAGCTTTGCACCAGATGCTGACATGCAGATGGATATTAAATTAAAAAGTGAGTGCAGAGGCATTTCACCTTTGAAAGTAAATTGTCCACTTTTCTTGAGTTGGCATGAGGTTTCTCTGTCCCTCTGAAATCTCTGGGCTTTGAAGAGACATGAGATCTGTGAGCTAAACATTTCTCTGTGGATTTTCTGTCAATCCTTATGAATTTGTTAGGTTTATAATGATTTTCCCCAATCTACTCCTCCAGTGGTAATCTTCTTTTAGTTTTTTCAAGAGGTTTTTCTTTCAAGAAGTTGTACAAAATTAGGGAAGGAATGATCTTTAGAGTGACAAATTTTGCCTGAGAAGAATAGTGATAACAATGATAATAATATCAGTGATGATGATGATGATGATAATAATAATAATAATAATAATAAAAATAAATAAATTTTGTTTTCATTGTGGACAAGAGATACATCAAGGGACATCTTTCAGGTTTTATACTCTCATTTGCATTGATATTAATTTAATTGATACCACAATTAAGGACAAGATTACTATCATGGGAGTAAAAGATGTTATGGCAAAAGGATAACTAAAAATTTAATCACCGGAGCAAGAAAAAACTAAGGGAAATGATAAAAAAACTTGATACATGATTACAAATTGATAAAGTTGTTTTGATCATGTCCTACTAAGAAATCAGTGACCATAAAGAACAACCTAGGCAGCTTAACTACCTTGGAATATTAGTAATTATAATTTCATGGGACATAATGGGACTAGGTGGGACTTTGGCAACCATGCACAATGAAAAAGGTGCCTGCTACTTTTTAAAGTACTTTTAGCTTAGTGCATGCACTGAAAAAATGCAAAGCTTGAGATGTTGCAGGCTTTTGGAAATAAATATATGTCATATTATAAGATTTTTTAAAATTCCTATTAGGAAGAATGAAGGGACATATAGGCTTTTGGAAATAAATATATGTCATATTATAAGATTTTTTAAAATTCCTATTAGGAAGAATAGGAAATAAATATATGTCATATTGTAAGATTTTTTAAAATTCCTATTAGGAAGAATGAAGGGACATATAGGGCAACTGGTGAGGGATCTGGAGAGTAAGTCCTGTGAGGAGAAGCTGAGGGATCTGGGGGTGTTTATCCTTGAGAAAAGGAGGCTCAGAGAAGATGTTATCACTCTCTACAAATCCCTCAAAAGTGTTTGTAGCCTGGGGGGAATCAGTCTCTTCTCCCAGGTAACAAGTGACAGGACAAGAGGAAACGAGCTCAAGCTGCACCAGGGGAGGTTCAGATTGTACATCAGGAAGAATTTCTTCACTGAATTGTTGTTCAACCACTGGAATGGGCTGCCCAGGGAAGTTGAGAATTTGTCATCCCTGCAAGTCTGCAAGAAATGACTAGATGTGGCACTTCTTGCTGTGGTTTTATTGACACGGTGGTGTTTGGTCAAAGGCTGGACTCAATGACAGTGGACATCTCTTCCAGCCCTTAATGATTCTGATTCTATTCCCCCATGACTCTGTGACTCTATGATTCTAAGATTCTAGGATTCTGTGAATAGAAAGAAGCAGCCAAGAGCTTCCCTGCAGCTTTCTGGACCAAGTTTATCTGAGGAGCTGTGTGAAATGTGCAAAGTGGTGTGCAAAGAGCCACATCCAGTAGAGGTGATGAGGCCATGACAATGTCACTGCACAGGGGTGGCTGTCACACATCTGGGGCTCCCAAAAGCCCTTCCTTCAGCCTTCAGGCCCCTCAAGCACTACTGAGTGAAAATTAGAGCTTCTAGTTGTGAAGAGGAGGCCTTGACAGCAGAAATGGCAGTAATTCAGCTGCTGGTCAACAGCTTTGAGTGCCTTGGACAAAAGGGATGTAATATTTTCATTAGTGTCTAGCCTGAGGTGGTGTTTGGCATAAATGAATTCAAGTTGTTCTTTATATATTTTTGCTCTTTGTGCTTTGATATCATTCAAGCATTTTGTCCTGCCTCTCCCACTCCTCTTTGTAGAAAAGGGACAGGGAAGTTGAAAAAACAACCACCATGCTTAACTCCCTGATCATCTCTTGTTGGTTCTGCTGCCAATAAAAACCACTGCCCCAGAGAACCCTTTTGGTTTGACTTATGTGTTTGCAAGTCTCTTTTGGAGGAATAGTGAAGAGATAACCTAATTAGGTCTGCTGCCTCTAACAACTCATAGATGCAGATAATGATAATTTGATTTTTGCTGTCAGATTTTGTTTTTTAAAGCTCACACTACTGATGTATGATTTGAGTGGCATTTTTCAGAAACCTAGTTGGTATAACTCTGTTTTCGTTGAATCCCTTGGATTTCTGTGGGAATTGATAGAGGCTCTGGTTTTGTGTTTGTAAATTAAGTGCTTCACATCAGTGAAGGGCTGCCTGAAAATCCTTTCTGACATTTTTGTAGCCATCTTCTAAGCAGAACAGCATTTTGAGATTTTACTGTAACAGTGTTGTTGTACAGAACAAATTTCCTGATTAAAATGGGTGTGGTTGCACTTCTGTGCATTATGCTCCATTGTACCAGCTTGTGCTTTTAAATGCAAGTATTTCAAAGAAATGACTGATTTTTAGACAAATTTCACTCTTCTAGATCATTACATAAACTTGCATTGCTTTGAAAAGATTATTCTTATGTATGTCCACTTATCATGACAAGTTTCTGAAGTTAATAATCCTAATTTATTTACACAATTCTCATATTATCTCTTTGATTTCATAGACAGGCATGTCAGTTCATTAGAGCAATAAATAATTTGCTAAAATTATTATTAATAAATTATTAAAAATCTTTTAAGCACGTTTGCATAGAGAATAGGAAGGACAACCTGTGACCATCTTTGAAGACAGCAACTTTCTGATTTAGATAGGTCAATCGGTTTAGACAGATTTAAAAAAGTGAATACTACTAAGTTAAATGGAGTTTTCTGATTCAGATACATGGTATAAGGAAAAAATATAAAGTGACAGAAAAAATATAGAGTAACTATATTGAAAGAATGGTGATCTACATTCAGTTAGTTATTTTATACATATTAAGTAAGTTACTTATTTTCTATATATTTAATTCCAATTTATCAATTGAGATTAGGAATTAATAGGTAGTATTCTAAAATAGAAATGATGTAGTCTCAATTGCTAGTATTTAGCTTTTCATACAGGTCTCCAGTTGCACAGAAATGTTACATCCCACTGGTTTTGCTTTTTTACTTGTGATTATTTTATCTGTTCAAGCAGAAAAATTCAGTCAGCAATGTCCTTATTTGAGGATGAAAATGAAAATGACAATGAAAGAATGCTCACTACAAGCAGAAATTTTAATAAAAAGACTGAATTTTAATTCATTGATAATTACTATTCAAAACACTAGATAATGTCACTCAGCCTATCAGAACACATTCCTTTGTGCAGAGGAACTAGGAAGTGTCTTTCTATTTTTGTCATACAAGTTTTGAATTTCCTTTCATGTTGCTGTTAATTCCACATGAAAAAGAATTCAGAAATTCTCTTTCCTCCTTTTTTGCTTGTAGATCCAGTATGTTTTAACATAATAATTGAATTAATTTCTTTCAATATAAGACTGCAACTATTTTGCAATTTGCCTTTCTCCTTTAATCCATACTCTTCAACATGAAAGCAATACATATTTAGTTTTTTGTTTTAAATGCTAAAATATTGTTCAAATATTCTTCTATATCAGATTTAATAAAAATCTGGATCTGCAAGGCACTGTGCAAGGTCACATAATTGAATGAATACAAGCATGAAATTTGTAGTGCCCTGGAAGTGACTAGAAAGCCTCAAAAATTTTGATATGGTTTTCATTATTTATTTAATTAATACAAAGCTTATTCATTTTTTTTCCCCTCAATGTTTCTTGTACATTTCTCCCTATTCCTTAGCAACTATTATTTCATAGCATCTTGTTTTATTTGGATTTTTTGTTTATTAATTTTTTTGGGGAAAAGTCATTGCAATTAGAAAAGATCTCTTAGGACAGAAAGCAAAGCCTCACAAATACAGGGCTGTAACATAGAATATAGTCCCCTGTGTTTTAACCATTTCATTTTAATTGTTTTGAGGAAGATCTAGCACACTGTAGAATACTCTCAAGAGACAAAAGTGGAAATATCCTTTCTCACTTACAGTAAGTCATTCTTCAAATTCAGATTACATCGTCCTTTTCTCAATTTGATCTCATTATTTCTAGCTATATCCCATTTGTATTTTTAAATAATTACTCTTGCCCCTTGGTGTTTACCTTCTCATTGCTTTTGACAGATATATCTTCTCCCTCTCCCCTCACTTAATTGTTGGTTAGTCAAGCTGTACATATTTAATCTTTCTAAGCTTTTCTTATGCATCCTCCCTTCCAACCCATTAAGCCCCTCTTTGCTCTGAGTTCCTGTCAGGGTGTCAAAGTACAAATGTTGGAGCTGATTGCCCTTGTCAAGTGTTCTCCAGTTCAAATCTGAAAGGATCTTCGTTGACTTGCAAAGAAATGACAGCTCGGTCCCTTGTTTATGCTAAGGTCCATTTTCTACACTCTGTGACAATGCAAAAACATTTTCATAGAGATGCTGATTTTCCTAGCTGCTACTGTAAAAGAGCCTGAGAGCACCAAGGCACTGGTGGATGTTTTATCAACTTAGTTTACACATAATCCAAACTTGAAAAATTTAAATTTTCATGAGTCTTTTTTGTTGTGCTACAGACACCTCTGCATATGGAGGGGTTAATATCCTGAAAAGGCCAGCAGGAATGGAAATATTTTCATGCTGTTGCTTGATAACTGGCCACATTTGAAAGGACATGGTGAGACTAAATGACATAAGGTTATGAGGATAAAGTGTGATGACTTGGCCTGGAAACCAGTGTTAATCTCCAGACATGAGCTCCAAAAGGGATACTAACACAGAGATTACAACAGAAAACACAGACTATACTAGTACAGCTTGTGATGGGAGAGATTTCTGGAAATATCAGAATTATCAGGTGGGCAATATTTGCCAACACAACAACGTCTGTGATTTTTTTCTGATGCTGTTTTTACAAATAAATGGCCTTCCCTTAAAAAGTCCGAATTAAATTGGTAGAGTATATCTGAATTACTGTCTGTTGGTAGGGTTTATCTGAAACCACATCTTTATTGGCAGGTGATATTTCAGCTCAGAAACAGATGAGCAGCTCTTGCTGTTTCTCTGACGCCACTGGCTTCTTATGCAATCTAAATAAATTACTGAGAATGGCTCTGTAAGTCAGGGATTTGTATTGACCAGCCTTGGAAGAAATAACATGTGAAAGACCCAAGCTGGGAAGAAGATGGGAGATGAATTTTTTCACTAAATCAAACAAATAAAACAAACACAAAAAAATCCCCACAAGGTACATGCATTTGTACCTAACTATAGAGATTATGTATTATATCCATTTTCCTGTGCTTGTAGGCATATTTCAATTTCTAAAGAGTTCTCTCATGTTTACTGGAGTAGCTTGATTTCAAAGAGGGGAAAAAGATCCCAAATCCTATATATATATATATATATATATATATATATATATATAGCGCTATATATATAAAAAACTATATGAATATAGGTAGAAATACAATGTGCTTAAATCTCTATATATATTGATACAATTTTAGATTAACATAAACAAAAATATTTATATCAGCATATTTTTCTCTGTTGCTACATGAACATCTTGATGAAGGCTTTAGCCAAATGTCTGTTTGCAGACTCTGATACCCTACCATCATTACTGTTTAATGTTTGAAAAAAAGTCATTAAAACTGCTGTATTCACATTTAAACCAGGTCTAAACATTCCATTTTAGTTCAAAATATTTAGGTGGCCTCTAAATGCATAAATAAAAATGAGAAGGAAAAACATGAGGAGTACTCTATCCAATGTGTTAATAAAATCTCTTTTAAAATAAGGTGTATTCCTGAAAATAAGAATATAAATTATATGTCCTGGATGTACCTTATCAAATATAATTGCTTGCCTGTGGGTCTTAGTTTTTGAGATGGCTTAATTCTGAATCTTTTCTTAATTTCTTTTTAAAATATTTCTAGGGCTCTGGTTAATTTCCACTTGACTCTCTTTGCTCACTAACTCCTTAAGCTTTCTAGTTCTGACAGATTACAAGGGTATCATTAAGTAATGCAAGTTCATGTCCTATTAGTAGACAATCTTGTTGACCTTCATTTCCCCCTGTCCCATCTTGCATCCCATTTTAATGCTGGCAGTCTCATTTTAACTTTATCTAGGCTTTTAGCTCTGCACTTATAAAAGAAACACAGCATACCAGGAGCTCTCTGGTGCCCTGGTCTCACCTTGCAACTGTGGCTTTTCAAGGCAAGCTAAAGGGTAATGATTGTCCATGGTTTTATTCCCCTATTATTTATATTTGCAGGCTACTGTTTTAGTGGAGATTACTCCTTTCTTTCTGAAAAGGCTGCAAAGTGTAAAGGCATAGGCAGTTTGTGTTCTCATCGTCATTAACTCTGCTGAGTCAAGACATGAGAATTATCTTTTAAGTCTCACCATTCTTCAGCCTTATCACCTGGTCCTTTCCCTGGCTTTGCTACTGAAGTTCCTGTGTGGAACTAATACAGTCACACATACATTAACCTGTGGCATTTATTCTTGATGGCAGTGGTTGGCTGAAGCTTCTCTGTGCTGTTTCTCCTTCTGTGCATAGCTCACTTTGACCTGGCTTTCACATGCACGATTTGATTAACCCCTGGCCAGTAATGAGGAAAGCCCTGAAAAAAAATAAGGTCTGGTAATGATACTAATCACCCTCTAAACCTCTGTAAAACAAGCTGGTGTGAAAAGGACAGAGGGAATTTAATGCCAGTGATTTTGTTTTCTAGGCAGAAGGGTATTAAGCAAGATTTTGCAGAGTACATATTGTACTGCCCTTTCGTTTCAAGTCAGAGAAGGAAGCAAAGGCATCATCTGTCATGGGGGTGAAAAGCTGCCAGGTATCTCCAAACCTCATCTTTCATCTTCAGTGAGGAAAGCTGAAATTAACACTGCTGATGTGAAGGCAGGTATAAAATCATATGAGTTCAAGATGTGCATCTAGATATAGACATTCACCTTAAAAAGGAGGAAAGTAGAACTCTTCAGCTGGGTAAATCTTAGTGTTCCATAGTTATGAAAAGCACCATCATAATTGTAAAGCACAGGTGAAAAAAACCTCCATGTACTATGCTGAAATCTCCCTTTTTAATGTCAAATTCAGTTGCATTAGGATAGTTTTAATGGAGATACTTATTTTGCCTCTTTCAAAATCTTTATTTAGCTAAGCTAGCCAGTACAAACAGGACGAAGCATTTGCATTTTGAGTTTAAGAAAATTGCTTGTAGTATGTCTTAAAAGTTGTAAATAGTCATGAGCCATTACCAATTGTTTAGTCAATACCCACATACAAATTTTCCCCTTTTATTTTGCACAGCACATCTACTCAAAATGCTTACTCAAAGTACAGTATTTCTCAACAATTTGATTTTGTTTCCTACTATCTCTAAGATACCTTTTGATAACATGTAAGCTTTACATACCTGGACATTTGTGAAATTTAGCTTTCTGCCCTGCCTAACTGTATTCCTGTGAAGTTTTCCATCAAGTTTTTCCCCGTCTGTTCTCCTTGTCTGGAAATAGACATCCTGAAATATGGAGCAGCTTAGTGGGTGCAGGATTTTTGACATTCTGTGTGTGCCACTCCTGAGTTGCTGACAGCCACTTGAGGACTGTGGGCCCAAAAGGAGCAAAAGTTTGGTCCAAACCAAGTCTGCATTGTTTCCTTGGTGGCAGAAAAGATACATCAAGTTTGTTCTTTGCTGTGATTTATATTTGAATAGTCACTTCTGTATGACATGGAAGTGGGTTTTTCTCATAATACTAAAACTGATCAACTGTGTAACAAGAATTGTGTTATGATCTGGAACAGGCTTTACAAAAGGTGAAGGAAAGAGTGTTACAGTGAGGACTGATTTGAGGTGTTTTAAATATCTCCCTCTCCTTCTAATGGGACCTTTTTTTCTGTTACCTCTAGTAATTACTGGATTAATAAAATCCATTATAAGGCAGACAAATTCATCATGAGTAAATTTCTCTGAGGTTTGAACTTTTTGTAAAAAAATGGCTGTTGATAGCCTTGGGATACCTGATGTGACAGAACAGATTTGGAATCATGTGACATAGGCTTTAATTTCCTTGTTTACTAGACATAGAAATGAGTAAATATGGGGTTTATTCAATTTCTAAAACTATATTCTTTAAAATACCCCAAAAAACTTAATAATAATCTAGGTAATATCAAGTAATCCAAATTAAGATTTTTTAGATCTTTATTCTAGAAAAATCTGTAGTTTTATATCATTCAAAGATCTCTCACAATCATCTGAACAATTTATCCTTACTATGCTTTTATCAAACATAATCAATATTAAATGAACTGCTGATTTTTTTTTTGTGAATTGTGAAATATGGTGTGGAAATTAAATAATTAAACAATAAATAGCATTTTTTTCTTCAGTGAAATTATTTAATTTTACTAGCATAAGAAAAATATTTTCTCGAACATAAAATTATTTTCTCTCTAAGATAGTTCCTTAGAGATTGTGTTTGACTTTATCCACAAAAGAATAAATTTATATCAGGTATAAAACCTAATTTTTTTTGTGCCAATGAATATCTGCAGGTTTAGGTACTGAAGATGTGGCTCCAGCCTCTCCAGGTGAGGGTGTATTTGGAGAGAGGCTCTGAAAAAAATGCTGCAGAAAGGCAATTAAGATCTTCCAGCTTTTTCAGATTATGTGCATCTGCAGCAGAGAGGCTCCAAAGATGTGTCTCTGGACATGCAGGAAGAAAGACAGGTTTAATTAGTAACAGAAATGATGAAGTCCTCTGAAAGTTTTTGGTGATTAGCTTGTATGGATAAAGTTGTCATTCTTCTCGTGCCTATGGGACACTGGTCTGCAACTGGATCCCTGTGCAGCTTTGCAGAAAGTAAAAAGGCAGCAAAGAGAGAACACTTCTTTTTTGCCACTGTTAACAGAAATAGAAACCCCAGTCAAAGTAAGGTTATTAGGAAAGTTATTAAAAATCAATGGGGAAAAAAAAAAGAAAAGCAAGGAATATGTGTCTCTTTGTTATTCCTAGGGATGAGAACGTGGTAACTTATGTCCCAAAGAAGATGGAAGCATCATAGTTGTCGTGGTTTGAGAGGAAATGAGTTTTTTGGGATGGTGTGGTCAGACCAATAGGTGTTCAGATTGTAATATTGGCACCTGGTTTGTCCACTGAGGGTATGGATACGCCTCTGAGAACACAGGGGGTTAAAAGCTGTGAACTCCCAGGGGGAGCTCTCTTGGGTTCCGGTCTTGGAAGAGAGCACAGGCCTCCCCTGCCCGGCTCCGAGCTGGGCGGGGGAGGGGAGCCATGCGGCCGGAGGAGGCAGGCCAGGCCTGGGACAGACGGGAGGAGGCCCCTGCGAGATCGAAGGGTGGAGGAGCATTGAGGTTTCGGGCCCCCCCACACACACCCCGGAGGGAGAGAGAGAGAGAACCTGTGCCTGTGATAATCCAGCGGGTGTGAAGGAGAAAGGGGGGAGTGCCCGGCAGGGCAGCCAGACGTGGGAGTTCTGGACAGGCAGAGCCTGGGACTTTTAACCCTTCTTGTGGATGATGGGAACCTTGCAAAAGCTGACCCTCCTAGAGTTGAATGAAAGATAGAGTTTGGGATAACAAGAAATGGGCAAGTGCAAGTTGGTGTAAGTGAAAAAATGTTTGAGAGAAGCTGAGAAGAATCCTAGGTGGGAGGAGATGATGGAGTGGCTTTTGGCTGGACTTTTCTTGTATGGCCATGGGCAGAACCGCTTGTGTTCCTGTGACAGAGACTGCATCTAGGGGGAGGCAATGGCTCAGAGCCAAGAGAGTGCAGTGATGTGAAGGAGTGCCTGAACAGAGACGACGGGTGAGGAGGGTGGATGCCCTCCGTCTTCAGAGAAGAGGAAGAGGAAGATGATCTCTGTTCAGCAAGCCCCTCGGCCCCAGGGGGTGAAATATGGGGGGGACAGGTGTCCCAAAAGGAGAGAGACTGTGCTTTCTGGAACTGGACAAAGCATCCTTAAAGGGAAAAACCCTAGAAGCAGCTCTGGTCCATGTGCAGTGGTGAGAGCACTGGACATGAAAGGAAGAAGTCACGATGGCAAATGTTCTTCGGGCGGTGCCACACGTGACATGGAAACACGAGAAGTTTCGACTGTTTCCTGGGGAAGTCTGTGGTGCAAGAGGGACTCCTCTCTCCTCAAGGACTTGAGAATTGATTATCTGATGGGTGGTAACTAAATTGGAAATTTGGTGGGGAGGAGGAGAAAATTTGGAAGGTTTTCATCCTGTGTTCTGTGTGTCTTTTCTTTTTTTTTTTTTTTTTTGTAGTTTTAGGTTAATAAAGTTTTTTTTTTCACATCTTTAAGTTGGAGCCTGCTCTGCTCTGTCTCTGATCACATCTCACAGACAATACCAGAGAAAAGGTATTCTCATGGGGGGCACTGGCATTGTGCCAGGCTCAAACCATGACAATAGTAGTGAGTTTATTTTATTTTTCTGGTTGTAAAGGACTGACCAAAGAAGAGATATGGTGTAAGCAGTATCATCAGAAGATCTCAGAGCTTATTTGCATGGAGAAATGTGATGCTGACTGTAGTTACACTTTAATTATTTGTGACAGCAGGGAAAACTAGAAAGAGGGATATCTGTATCCTGTGAAAGAGGGAGCAGGAATGTTGATGCTACTATATTGTCTTTGGTATGTACCACAGAGTGGAATTCAGACATCTGCTTCTAAATATCAGAATAGTTATCAATAGGGCAATTGTGACAGTATTGTTTTGCATTGTATTGCCCTATAGTTGTTCAGAAGGATTGGGCAAGTCAGCCTAGAAACCCCCTCAGGGGCTAAAAATATAATTCTGAGCTGCAGGATAAGATGGAGTCAAAATCAACATTGCTTCTGTTCTGCTTCATTTCAAGAAGCTCAATTGTTGAATGTTGCTCTTTGAATGATTTTTTTTTCTCATTGTGGCAAGGGAAAAAAATCAAACAAAATAATTAAAATTTGATCCAGTCCTTATCTATTTTCTCCTAACTGAGCATAGCTGCCTTTTAATAAGTGAATAATCCTTCCTACCCTTGTAGCTGTTGTGAGTTGCTTTAAATTAATAATTTTACTTGACTGACAAACTAACAAACACTTCCATCTTCTTTTTTTTAGGCCATAACTCTGTCCTTCACTTATGAAACATAATTATGTGATCGTGTTGGAAACTCCAGGAAAAATGTTAGCCCAAAAGTTAAGCCTGACTGTTAAACAAAACCCAGACTTCCAACATTATAACCTCTGAGCAAAAATTAGCATGCCAGCTCCCCAGGCAATCAAAGCACACACAAAGCACAAAGGATCAGGATTTCATCCTAGCAGATGTGTTATTGAGGAAAATGGCCACTTTTGGCTTTGTGATTATTTGCTCAGATGTTTAATCTTCTCATGATAACAGAACTTGAAGAAACTAGCTGCAGAGCTGTTTACACATGTCTGAAGCCAAGAGCAGGATGTGCACTCACTGAGCTGAGTGAAACAGTGGCCAGCTGAACACAGTGCCCTGAAATGGGGCAGCAACCAGAGGTCAGGGTCAGCACATCCATCTCCTCATGCCAAATGAGCCAGACCCAGCCACAGAGCCTCAGGGCATGTTTGCTCTTCCCTGTGCAGCATGGCACAGGAGATGTGCATTAACCAGCTCCAGCCCTGAGCCATGCTCTTCCAGCTCTACTGCTTCTGGTCCAGGCATTGGATTAGCCACAACTACCAGTGAGGTGGTGTGGGATGGAAGAGCTCCCTGCAACACCTGGGCTTCAGAGCTGAGCCTCTTCCCTTGAGGCATGACACTTCTGGAGCCAAACCTGCCTTCAGCTCCCCTTTGGAAACCAGGGGTTGGAAGGAATATTTTTCAGGCATATCACATTTCCAAGATTACTACCCTCGTTAATAACACTGTGATAGCATTTAGGAATTATCCCACCCAGGGAATCTGCAAATGATGAAAGGACAGGGTTTGGCACTGGTGTGCATCTGCCAGGTTGGTGAGCTTAAGCCAATGCCAGCAGAAGGAACAGGGCTACTGGTATGAAATGTGCCTCCACACTAAAACTGGCTGTGCCACAACGCCACAACACTCTTCTTCCTAATAGCTGGCAAGATCTTTTTTTTTTTTTTTTTTCCCTAAATAAACCATTTAGACTCACCAGTTCAGGTCATTTCAAGGCTGGGAATTAATTTTCATCTTCCCTTGGTATATAGCCATGCCCTTAGAGACAGGTGCTTCCTTCTTGCCTGCCTTCCACTCTGATATAGTCCCAGGTTAGGAGGGTTGGAATGGTTCCTTTATTTAAAAATTCTTTTATTTTTCACACATTGGGACTCTTGTGATATAAACCCCTGAATGGACTTGCCAGCAGAAGGAGGTTGCTGTAGCTCCACCTCTCAATATAGACCCAGTGTGCAGGAGCTTTAGCAAAGAAATCAGTGACAAAGCTTACACAAAAATACAATCTTTCCATTTGTACAACAATGGCTAATCTGCAACTTTTTGATTATGTGAGCTGGCCTACAGTAACTGCACACTTAAAAAATACTGTGGAGTAAAAAATGCATCTCGGAGAGCTATGCATTACCTCCACAAATTCTAAAGGAGGCCTTCAGATTAGGAGACAAGCAGCACAAATCACAGCAATGAGATATGCTTGCAAACGTGTAAAGCAATGTAGGTAATAAATACATCCAACACTTATATATAATTTACTGTTGGGTGATTAAATATCAGCACAAATGTTTCTCAAAGTAACTCCTAAATATTTTAGTCTTTATTTATGTTTGATACATGCCAATGTAGCTATCTCTGTGTAAAATGTTGATCTTAATTTTTTATCACACATTGGTCTTAATTCTTTATCACACATTTTGTTACTTTTATTTCTGATTTGCTCCAAAATTACTGAGGGGGTGGTTCAGGTCCTTCACATCTGGAAACAGTAGTACATCTCAAAGGCAATTCAGAAATACCAAGGTGAATGGCTTCCAGAAACAGATATAATAACTCAAAGGAAATAGTTACCATTGTTTGGTACATTTTCAGCTGTTTCACAAAATTCATGGAGAATTTCTTAGTACCAGATTTTCACGTGTAGTCTGCACATTAAATTTGGACTCAGAACTATTGCAATCAAGTAGATTGGGTTTCAATTCATTTACATTTCCAAATTCCAGCAAAGATATTCCTGCAAATTGTCTGGATGCCTCAGAAAGGGGGTACCTTTCCTGGTGAATATGGTGCATGAATGTGAGTGATAGAAAGAGCAGGAGAGAATGGGCAGAACAGATCAATGTATAACCCTGGCAAGGGCAAACACTGTGAACTTTAAGAAAGGCAACTTTGTGGAGAAATATCTGGCAAAACCATATTAAATTTATACAGAAAATACCATCCTGAATTTATACAGAAAACTAGGTTTGGATCTTAGATCATTACAAATCCAACTGATGATTGCAGGACATTACATCATGTTTGATGGAGAAGAGGCATCCTTGTGCCTGAGGGCTTATGCCAACAAACTGGGAGTCCAGCCAAGGTGACAGACCAGAAAAATGAGGTACCAGCTCTGCAGCACCCATAAGGCATCAAGGCAGAATGCCATTGTTTCAAAATATTCCAAGTTTGATCTACATAAGTGATTCCATGGGACGTCATTTTTTCCCGGTTAGTGAAAATTAGGTGTTTAACAGGACAATCTCTTCACTGACAGATAATTCCTTTTTGTGAAAATTCAAGCTGGAACACTTTGAGCAAGTCCTAGGTATATTTTTTACCCAACAGAACTCCTATAAAATTATTTTTAATCCAATAATCTGCTAATGCAATTTCAAATTAATTAAAAAATGTGTAATAGAATCCATCGCATTTTAAGAAGAAAGGAAAATTTCTTTTGCCATCCAAAGGTGGAATTTAGATAACTTATCATGAAAATTTGTTGATAAAAACATCAAAGGGTAAATTTCTCCTCTCTGTCTGCTGTATTTTTTTTCTCAACTCCACCAAAAGAGGGAACAGATTTAGGGTTTTCTTTAGTTCAATGAGAATTCTAATTAATAATGGCAACTATAGCAATTGCTATGCAAACAAATCTAGTACAAGCATGTTTAATTGTTATTTTGTTTTGGTAATAATTTATCTTTCCCCAAATTTAAAGCTTTGCACAGTTAATGAATGGCTTTCATTTAAATTCTGTAATTCCCCATTCTATATATTGTTCATTAATTTCAGTGAACACTGGATGAGAGAATCTGGCTATCTGCATCTCAAAAAAACCCCAAAAAGTCATTCTCTGAGAAAAGCTGTTCTGTATGGAAACTAAATATTGCAATATCAGTGGTTTTCTAGTTTGGTGAAATACTCAATATTGTGAAACAACGTGAGTCTGGAAAAAATCTTGAGAGCATCCATTATTTTCAAAATTAAAAAATGAATGCACTTCTTAGATCACACATTGGAATAAGGAAAAATTTATTTTAATTTTTTCGGAGTGCTATAATACCAGAATGTTCCTAAATTATTTCCTGGGTATTTCATTCTAGTAAAAAGACATGGAGAATTACTTTCACTTTTGAGTGTTTTCCTGTAAATATATAGATATATATTTATATACCTTTTCTTACATTTTTTTTCTCTTATAAACACACACACACAAAACACACACACAGAGGTTTTCATATATATACATAGGAAAAGGAGCAAAGTATGTATATACTTGTAAATATATGTAAATAATACAAAACCACATGTGTGCTTGCAGGTTTTTTCATATATTTTCAGGGTGACACTTACTGATTCTGCCCAGCTGTCTGTTTAAAAAACACCTTCTGCTCTCTACCACGAGAGAGTGCAGTGACTTGTTTGCCAGACTTGGGGGGCCTGTGTCTCTGACCTATATTATTCCTGTGCACAAAGAAAATGCAAGAAAAATCAATTTTCAGCAACTGGCAAGCATTAATATTATGTGCTTACATTCTAATGCACAGAAACAAGAATATTGCAGATGTGATGCAAGTGATGGTGCATATTTATAATCAAAGGCTACAGGCAGTATGAACCCAAACCAAGTCTCTGAACCACTGCTGTGTTTTCACCACCTTCATAAAAAAAAAAAAAAATCCCTTCTTTATTTTTTCCATCTAGTTTCTCTACTGATTTATTTTAAATATTAGAATTACAGTTTAAAAAAACTGTTTGTTTACTATTAAATTTCTTTTTTTAGTTATGCTCCCCTCCAGATGTGTATTGGTTCATAGGACGCCCCCCAATACCCTGGAAGTTTGGAGAAGAGCAAGGAAACCTCTCCATTTTAATCTAAACAGTTGTTTAAGTAGTAAGTCAGAGATAAAACTCAGAATTTCCTGCATATTTTCACCTTCTCCACACCAATGCATTTAAATGAACCTTTCTTACATGACCTGCTGCTGTTTATGTTGCACAGCAGCTTTCCTTCCTTGTTCCTTGGTCTTGGAAACCTTCACCATTCAGGCTGAGCCTTCTTTTGGCTCTCTCCCTAGGGCTGAGCTTCAATGGCAGGTTTGGGCAAAAGCATTTGTGCCATTTGTCAATGAGGGGTCAGGGAATGAGCAAACAACTCTTTTAATTGCAAAAGTATTGCTTCTGACCAGTTCAATTTTTTGGTTTTTTTTGGGTTTTTTTTTTGGTCTTTTTTTATATTTCAGAAGTAACTTTCTTTTTCCAGTTGCTAATGGGTAGACACTGAACTGTATTCCTGAGGATTACAGCAGTTTCCTGTACTTCATTCTCCTTTTATACTGCAAATTCATACACATTTAGCTGTGAGGAAAAGAACTGGGAGGGGAAGGTCTTGTCAGAAAAGCAATGAAGCAAAACTTAGGGTACATGGATTTAGTTTCTAACACAGCTGTGCATGTCTTGAATGGCCAAGCTGCTTGGGGACAGAGCTTTCAAAAGCACCTGGAGACTTTCCAAGTGCACCTCTTGCCTTTTGGAAAACAAAAACCACAGTTTTCTTCTCACAGCATGATTTCAAGGTCTGTTGGATAACTCGCAAGGATGAGGAGCATGTAATAGATTTTCATAAATTCCAACAAAATTATTCTGCAAAAACAGAAATGGTAGTGCTTCCTTTATTTCCTCTAACTTGTTACTTTGTGGAAGAAGCTGTGTTTTATTGTGTTTGCTTAGTACAATGAAGCTGGGAGCTGAATAGCAATCTGCTGAACAGTGATGGTGATGTTGTGGACAATTTTATACTTCCTAGGCTGTCCATTTCACACTCTGAAGGAACAGGGCCACAAATGGTAAATTGTCCAAGGGCATCGAATGTCACAGGAGGAACAGGCAGCTGAGTACTTCTGCTGATAACTGAGACTCAGCCAATTAAATAAATATAAGGGACTGCATTAATTATGGACTTGATTTAAATCATGAGCCTAAAGTTCCAATTAGGAAAACATTTGAAAACATGCTTAAGTCCCACCATAGGCCATAACTGCATTTCAGCTTTTCACTAGAAATTAATTTGGCATTAAAAATTAAATATGAATTAAAGGATAATTTTTCTATAAAATTTTTTATCTCTCAAAGTCAATCTTTCAGTAACTTGTGGGTATCTGAAAGCAGTTTCTTATCTGTGAAATGTTGTACAATTGTAACTTCAGCAGTCATTCCCAGATCCGTTTCTCATGTACACCCATGTGAAAAAATATTCACATTGAAATAATACAGTGTTATAAATGAAAATAAAACCCATATGAGATTGTCCTAAGTTATTTACATATTGTATACTGCAGAGTATGAGTATAGAAAATTACATTTCCAATTATAAAAAATATCATTAATTAATAATTATTGTTTTATTTTTTATCTTTATACCAGGAATTAAAAATGAATTCTGATTAGTTCTCATTTTGCCTGGCAACTAATGGAAATTTTACAGTAGGACCACAGGAATTAGATCTTGCTGTTCCATATGCTTGTCTTCTGAAATCAGTTTGTGCTGTTGCATATGCATTATTAAATTCTTTATTCAGGGGTTTCCAGACATTTTTAAGCATATGGGGGGCAACAGTTTCTAAATATTGACTGAGTGGCATCTGGCTTTGAATCATTTGAGTGATTGAAATACCTCTGGCACCTTTGGATCAATTGTCAGTGAATTCAGACAGCAGTTTGGGGGGGTGGGGAATGTAATGCCAAGGGATAATTATGAAAATTCAAAATAATACATCAAAATTTTCCTACATTTACCTCAAAAATTATACTCCAAACAGTTAATAATATTAGGATGATTAAAATAGCTATTCAGATATATGTGTTCAAGCAACATAATTTTCTCTTCTAATTAACACAAACAGGAGTGATGTTTCTCATGGTGTTATTTTCTATTTTGCTTAAGGTAAGAGTCTTTGTCTTTCATGTTTAAAAACCCACTGATTTAATACACAGAATTCTCTTATTTAAAATGTATGACATGCTTTTCCTTCTGCATCAAGCAACTGGATTCAGGGGAAGAAAGGACACCATGGACAGAAAGTGTTCCTGACACAGTATTATGTGCTCTGGGCACTGGAAAAAGGCACCCCAGGAGGCACTGCTAGTCCTGCATTTCTCCAGACTTCCAATGGATATGTAAAGGGACTCAAAGGCATCTTTTATCCTTCAGGAGACAGATTTGGGGAGAGGGGACAGGGGTCCAGCTCCTGGTCACTGTGAAGCTTGGGTCCTGGGTAGGGATGTGTCACATCACAGGGTTCCATTGAAACTGGCTCTTTATAACAACCTTTGCAGGCATATCTTACACTGGTTTCTAGGCTGACTTCTTTGGTCTTGTAATAAATCACATCAGGTTCAGGGGGATCACTGTGAGACCTGTTCAAGCACAGGTCAGAAAAATCTGATTTTTGGCAAGTGTGTGATGGGGGCAGGAGCCCTCCTAGTGGGTTTAGCTGATAGGACTGGGATGGCTATGTTTGTCCCAGGTCAGTTCACTGGGAAAATGATAATCCTTGTGAAGTGACTTCCTTGAAACCACCACTTGTATTTCCCACCCTCGGTGAATATTTGTCTCTCTCAGTATTGCCTTTCCCCAAAAAAGCTGCTTACTTGCAGATAAATTTTCATACTCTCTTCACTCTTCCAAATGACTCATATCTCTCCCAGTCTCTCCTCCTGAACAGAATAATAGGATCCTTCTTGCTGTCATTTATCTCTGTGAACACCCTGAATTATAATAGTCAAGCAAATAAGATTCAAACAAATGTTTTAAATTATGGGGGGTTTGGTCTATTACATTTGCATATGATGAAATTATATGACCTTTATGATAGTCCCAGATGAAGTGTACAAAGTGGAATTGGTATAAAAGAGGAACTTTTCAAAGATTATTTCCATCACTGGATATAAACAGACCTATTATTTTTCTCCTGCAAATGGCTCCCAGGTTGGCCAAAATTACAAATGCATCCTTTAAGGAACATAATTGGAGAGTGCTTTCAGATTTGGTTGTTTCTGAGGAAGTTTTGCACCTTTAATTCATTCTTTATAATAATGGGGTAGTTCCTCACTGTGTCATTATAAATTATGATAGAGATCCAGCTGAGTCCTTGGAATTGGGTGTAAATTTAGTATTAACGTTTCTTGGGAATGTAGAACTTAATGAATAGGAAATTTATAAACGATTGTATTCTACTGAAGCAATCTGCTTGTAAGCTCTTTGTTCTGAATCCCATCCCTTGTGCACTGCCTCAAAAAATCCTTTGGGAGTGATGAGTAATGCACCAGAGTGAACAGAGGCTGGATTTGGAGAGAAGTCAAGATGTTTCTGATCACTTTGGAAAGAGACAATGTCATTATACTAAGTGAACACCAAAGTGAGCTACGGGGTGGAAATTGCAAGATAAAGCCAAGGGGGTTATTTTTAGTCCATCATCCACATCCTTTAGACCCTTCAGGAAGACCGTGCTAGTTTTACAGAATGTTGTATTTAAAATAAATATATTATTGGAGATAGATATTAAAAATCACTGTGGCTTTAGGTAATGTTTTTAGCGTTCGGATCTATTTGGCACATCTGTCTGGAGCCATGGGAAAATTGCAAATTAAAAAGATCCACAAGATAAGCACACACCAGTGTCTGAGGGAGACTAGTCATTTGGGTAGACCCTTTTTTTTTGCCTACTCTGACCCAAATAGCTTATTTTTCCCCTTTGATTTAGAACACAGAAGTTATTTGCTATTTGCAGATCAGGTTATTTGGGTCAAAGCACTGGAGTAGGCCTAAAGTATCTGAACAGCTGGGGGCTTTCTTTTTTATTTTTTGTTTCTTTTTCTTCTTTTCCTTTTTTATTTTTTTTTTTGCTTGTTCTTTTTATCTTTTTTTCTTTTTTTTTTTTCTGCACCAGCTTTGTTCTACTTCACTGCTGCTCCACATTTTAGCATCAGCAACCAGTGCCAGCTCCCTGACCCCAGAACAGCAAAACTCCATCTGGGTCGGGGTGCAGGTGGGATAAATATGCCTTGCAGGTGTGTGTAGTGAGGACAGATCATTTCAAACAGAATTAAATATTAGTTCGCAAAGTTTTTGAGCTGCATGCAGTACACATGCTCTTTAATAAGCCACTTGGTGCAGCATTTCTGAACTGAAAATATAGTTCAGAAAGTTGTCTTGATTGAGAACTCTGCCATTAGGCAATAACAGGTAGAAGGTATTAATCAAAAGTACTGTAGCCAGCAGAGAGATGCAGGAATCCCCTCTTAGTCCAGTTGTCCTTAACATCTGTGGAAGAGCAGGAGCAGCATATTACTATTTTGGAGTGGATAACTAGCTGGGAAATGTTAAAAATACCCATACAGATAAAAAAGAAAGAGAGAAAAAAAGAGAGTACTGGAGTGCATTTGGGAGGAAAAGATAAAAACTGCTGCTTTGAAAATTATCTGAAACAAGGACAATGTGGAGAAAAGTGATAATGATACAGACTTCAGAAGTGCAAGAGAAGAGATGATTAGATGTCATAGTAATAGACAAAAATCAGTTTGGGTTTATATATACAGAATTAATGAACTGTGAAAGAAAGAAATGATAGTGAGAGAGAACACAGTATGCATACACCCTCCAAATATACTTGATGATTGTGATAAGTTTCCTTGTAACTCAGCAGGGAGTCACAGAGAGGACATCTCTCAGAGGGAGGGAAGGCTTTTGTTCTAGATTTGGTCCTCAGAAGTAGGTGTCCAAAATTTAAGTCTGAAAAATCTTTGTGGTTTATGCCTTGCCAAGGAGTCTCTTGTCTGTCCTGAATGTTTTCCTTTCCTTCATTGCTTTCAGTTTTGTTTCAGTACCTGAATATGAGTTAGATTTACTGCTCATCCCTCACTATTCATTGGAGGAGCAGCATCCAGGAATGTTTGGCAAATGCTATTTTACCTGCTGTTTTAATCTATGAAGAATAGGTGAGAAGTTCTGCTTATCTGAATCTCTGCAAGGTTTTGGGTTTCTGGATTTGATCTGAAGTCAGTGCCCATGTCTATCCATTTCTTAATGAGATTACAAATAATAACACAGCAATTGTGCCTGAATTAGTGCATGAAAGATAGACAAAAACTTTTTACAAGGGCATGTAATGACAGGAAAGACAGAAGGAAGATTTAGATGAGAGATTAGAAAGAAATCATTTTCTGTGAGGGTGGTGAGGCCTGGCGCAGGTTGCCCAGAGAAGTTGTGGATGTCCCATCCCTGGAAATGCTCAAGGCCAGGCTGGATGGGGCTCTGAACAACCTTATCTGGTGGAGGGTGTCCCTGCTCATGGCAGGGGGGTTGGAACTCAGTTTTTAAGATTCCTTCTGACCCAAACCATCCTGTGATTCTATGATTTCTTACAGCTCTCCATAGCAGCTGCATCCTGCAGGAGAGAAAAGCTGGTTTAGCTTTGCATTTGAAGGGCGAGAAATAGGAAAGGAAAAAAAAAAATCAGTCCTCGTAATGAGCTGTAACATTTCCATCAAAGTAAGGTGAGATCTTTTATCATCTCATCTCATGTACTCCAGTTCCTCACCAGTCCAACTTGTCCTATGGCACATGTGAATATTCCCCTCCATAATTCACTGTGTAGGGATAGTAGCACCAAGGTGAGCAACTCATTAGCCAGCCTTTCCCAAGGGAGCTCAAAATATTTTTTGTGCTTTTGTTCCATCACATTTTTTAAGATCTTTAAGCACCTGGAACAGGGCTAGGATTCCTTGCTGGCTTGCCTGCAGACTGACCTGTTTAATAAGGAAAACACCACTTCCAGGTGCAGTGTTTTGGTGTCAGGCATGGAGCAATACTCCAGTAGGAGCTGCTCCAGAACTTAACACCCTCAGAGAACACATCCAAAGCTTTCTTAGGGGCACTTAGGCTATGGAGGGCAATTGCTGAAGGGTTTGCAGACTTCTGATTAACAGTCAAGACTGTCATGCATTTAGACAAAAGATTAATATTTGCTGAGAATGTAAGGAAAAGATTGCTTGCATAAAAGCCTAACTAGGAATTTCGACACGCATTTTTTTCACATTTAGATTTGGAAAAACATTCAGGCTACTAAGTTTTATAATAAAATAAGCAAAGTATGTGCATTTCAACTACAACTTTGCATTGTAATATTGCTAATTTTTCCCAGTTATGAAAATCTATGCTGCTAAGATCAAAGAAAAATAGTGCTAAAATTAATGAAAAAACCCTATTGCTATCAATAGATTAAAAAATAGTTAAGGAAAAATACCCACAAAATTAAAGGTTTTCTTCAATAATCCCTGCATTGTTACATGAACGTCCTAAATGAATCTGTGCTGTACATGATTGTTGCATGATTCAGTGAATGATGAAATTACCTTCAATGGTTCTCTTTTACTGGTAGCTCTTTCACATGCATTTCCATTAGAAAGAACAAAGTGCTCAGTATTAAGATGAGAGTGCTCTTCAGTGGCCTCAATAGCTGGCTCATTCAACAATTCCAACTGTCAATATGCCAGATATTTCTATGTAGTGTTCCCATTTAATGTTTTAATCAAGAAAAACTACTGTAATAGCAGCAAATTGGGCATATAATTAAAACAGAAAAATTTCATATTTTCCCTTTCATGTAACTGTACTAATTCTCTAATAAATTTCATAAAGTTGACTCATATTTCTGCTTTGGCATTCTGACAAGAGAACAGAATTCTTTGCAAGTGTTTGCTTAATTTCCATTTTATAAAACTAATTTCAATTTTTATTGCTTCCCTTTAAATTTATTGATTAAAGTAATATTAAGTCTTGCGAAGCTTTGCCAAATAAAATGAAAGAACAAAATTATGTATATTTAATTAGCTACAGCTCTTATTTAGGAACAACCTATTCTGTCTCTTTTAAGGGTGATTTCTTATCAAGTAAACTAATTCACTCATAACACATTAGTCAGTCCTGTGAGAAAGATGAGGGGTAAGGGGGCTGAAAAACTCCTTTTATACTTAAAACCTTTAAAGAAAACTCAGAAAGCTATTTTATAAAATGAAAGCCTTCTGTCTTCCTCAAATCTCCACAAGATTTATATTTTGATCTGTACTACTCCAGTGTTGGCTTCAACATTGCTACTTCCACGTAACAGACTCTTGGAGAAAGAAAGAATGAAACATGGGAACATTTGGAGGGAAAAAAAAAAATAGTAGGGTTGAACTCCTGAAATTCCTGAGTGTTCATTTCAGATGAAGATTTATGTTTTAGGTATGGATTCCATTAAAAGGAGGAAGTATTGCTGTTGTTTGTTGGCTTTGAAGAGACTTCAAAATGCCAACTACATAGGTAGTTTCTTCTTCTTACCCTGCAAGCCCATTCTTCCTTGTAAGTTATTAATAGAGGTTTTGTTTTCATGGTCAAATGTTTTTGTTAAATTGGGAGTGTTCTCAGCACCTTCACAAAAAGTCCGAAATGATCAAGCCACATTAAAAAATGACATGTGTCACATTACAGCAATAACAGTGAACAATAAATCAGTTCATCAAACATGTGACAAAAGTAATTTTGGGGTGAAAATTAAAATTGATTTCTATTAGAAAGAAAAAAAATAGAATTTACAATTCAGCATCATATTTATGCAGAACTATAAATTTAATAAACCCTTGTTTATAGAAACTAATATTGAAGATGACAGTCTCTGAAAATAGAAATAGTAACTTTCTCTCTGTGACAGCTTTTCTTTAATTTTGTAGAGAAGAATACAAAAATTTAAAAAGCTCTCTTTTCCCCAGATCAGGGAAACATGTCCCAGTGGAGCACTCAATAAAAGAATTTTCCCACTCACAAGCAATGTTTATAAAAGAAAAAAAAAATCAGGGATTAAAGCAACATATTTGTAAAACATATTTGTAAAACCAATTGGCAAAACTGAATAATCTACCAAATGTGAGCATGAGAACACTTTGAAACCATTTCTTCTGCTACAATTGTAGAGTAGCTGATGATGTAGTTGGTCTTTCCCTTCTTCTCCTGGATAAACTCTTAAAATTTTTTGTCCAAACTCCACAAAACATACAGTTGTTGGGTAGTCACTTAATCTCCAACTACATAGCTACTGATGCATTTTCTGTTAGATAAATCCCAAAAATCATGAATAAGACCTACCTCTCATCTTTGAACTTATGTTTGATTTCTTCTTGCCCCAGGCTCTTTTGCATTTTTCATCATTTAATATAAAAACTAACTCCTAAGTAAAGGGTTCTCTTTTCTTTCCCTCTGTCCTTCCCTTTTTTCTCTCTCTCCTCTTCCTCATTTATGGCTCCTTCATTTCACTGGGGGTGGGGAGGGGGGGAGGCTGCAATCTAGATGACACACGTGTAAATCATCTTTTAACGATTCCAGTATGAAGAGTGGTGACATATTCATCCTAGTATCAGACTCTAATGTTGTAACATTTCTATTTTAACATTGTAAAGTCTTCAGAGAACTGGTCTGTAATAAACAAGGTTAGGCACGATCCATGCTGACAGTTTCTTTGTACCAAAACACGCCAGCAAAAATGTATTTCTTTATTTGGACATCCATTAGGACCCAGGGAATTCTGGTTTGCTCTTATGACTTCTTTTGGGTGTCAAAAAAAAATCTTATCTTCAAAGATTTGACCACAGACTTTAACTTACAGCAATAAATGTCCTGTACTCTACATGTAGTGCTGTACAGCTTCCCTGGTCATCCATCATTTGTTAAGCTATTTTAATTTAAAATATATAATAGTAACCACAGGAGCAAGGAAAAACAGCTTCGGGGTACAAATGGCTACAATGCTTTAAAATTCTGTGTTTTTCCCATAAGATTTTGATGGAACAGCCTGTTCTCTGTGTTCTCCTGGTGGCAATGTTCTCCTGGCACATGTCATGCAAAATACATATTGCCAGGTTGGTTTTATTTAGTACATGTTGAACAAGAGTGTCCCAACCCACTAATTAGAACAAGTAACCCAGAGGTCCATTACAAATTGCTAAAAGGACACACATGATAACCCCAGGAAAGAAATATGATTGCCTTTATTTATTATTAATCATTACTATAGTTAACCAATTAACAAAGAATTTTATTCTTTCAGGCTTTTAAGGAAATGCATATTTCTGTGTTAATTATCACCACTCAGCTACGAATACTATAGAATTAAAGAATTAAACATTTTAATGTTACTTTGCTCTAAGGAAACAATAACCCTTAAGATTTGTAACCTCCAACCCCATCATTAATTTATTTAAATAGCAAAACAATTAATTTTCTAAATTATATTACCATTTTTACTCCGCAAGCCCATTCTTCCATGTGAGTGGGTAAATATGCTGTTCCCACAGGTTTTTCCAGCTCAGAGTACATTGATAGGAAGCCCATGGTGGCACTGCTCTGTGGCTGTTTTATTGATTTGGAGTTGATTAGTTGGAGTCCCAATGTCAATTTTTAGTTTTGTGTGAAGAGGCTCAAAAAACATTTCACGTGCATCTCTAAAAGAAATACTCTTGTGCCTAAGGAAGGAGGATGTGTCCTATTTCCTTTGCTTTGTGAAGAGCAGGTTCACTCTCTTGAGAGCAAATATTGTAGCTCCTGTTTCCTTGATTACCATGTCAAGGTTTTCAGTGGAGCAAGGACTGGATTTGTGCCTCTTCATCTTAAGGGAGGTACCCATAGCCCTTGGCTAAGGAATTGCTCTCAACTTTAGTGGTTTTTTGGTGCACTGAATATTTAATTAGTTATTGCAAAGTGGAACAGCTTTCGGGCTGAAATAGGAGGGGGAAAATATTTTCCTCCCTCATGAATATCTTATGGGATATTCTCCTGGAAGGTAAGAATTCAGATCTTCTCAAGCAGAGAAGAGAGTGAACCCAGGTCTCTTGCACTCAAGCTTGGGGCACAGGCTTGGAATTAAATTAACTAGAAAGCTGTCTAGTTGTAAATGGGTCAGCCTGTGTGTGAGTAAAAATAGTCCAGGTAAGTTAAGCCACCTTGCTTCTGCTCATGTGAATCCTAGCAAGGGAGAGGGGTCTGCCTCTGACATGATCCATCTTTGAAGCACATTTTTCCACTCCTTAAGCATATGCCCTGAATTTTTGTGAATCCTGCTATAATCCCACTGTTAGAAATTAAATTGTTCTCCTGTGTTGTGTATGAAACCTCCAAGCCAAAGCAAGGATGGACATTTGATTTGGTAGGTACACCACAGAAAGTCATTGTTTTGTCTAAGTTTTAAGCATGTGTGAGCCAAAACCTACAAATAAAATGGTCCTGGGATAAAGCAAAGGGAGCACCTTACATGCCAAGATCGCAGTATCCTCTCCTGATAGATACACTGAAAGAGAAGTGTAGGAAATGATTGAATTCTGCTAGCAAAGTCTGCTTGACTGGACATAAACACTGAGAGGAATTAAAGATTAGGCTTGGCATTAGGTTTAACTTCAATATGAGTTTATTATTTTCTCTTTTTTGGGGTGAATTATCTTTATTTGAAATTGTTTAGCAGCTAAGATTAAAAGAAAAGTTTAATTAGAAAATGGTCTAAAATGCTTTCACAGCTGAGATTCATAGAAAATAGAAATCACAATGTGTTTCTCAATAACTTTGCTCTGTGTTCTAACCTCAATATTACTTTTTGCTTTTGAAAAATCATCAGACCTTTATAGATAGCTTGGGTATTCTATCACTTGGCTTTTTTTAAATATTTAGACACTCAGCTGGTTTCTTCTTTTTGTATTCATGTACCCAGCAAAAGATAAAATAGAAATAATGGCAAGCATTTTGCTAAATAAAAATTATTTCACTTTGAGGTAAATTCCCACCTTCTGACTGTGTTGCTACTAAACACACTTTTATCACTCAGTCAGCAAATAGATTTTGGGGTCCCATTTATAGTCAGATCTCTGAAAGGAAGATTCAACTGAGAAAACATTCTGGCAGCTCCCAAAAACAGCAGTTATTAATGATGTGAAAAAATATTTTTGCAAATTGATGCTGAATGATTTCTTTAAGATAACTGAGAATTCTTTCACTCCCACTCAGACTGTTTTTCCCAGTGTATAAATACCCCATACAATTTGTGGCTTTTCTTGCTTTCCAATCTAAACTTAAGCCGTGATACAAAGCTTTTCTTTTGTCAAAGCTTTTTGCATTTTAAAGGGCACCTACAGAATATTTCTACTACAAAGGCATATGCGGGTGAGAAAGAAGAATGGAGGAGATTAAGTTGATTTCACTTTGCCTCTTATAGTTGCTTGATGAAACCTGCCAAATTTGATTTTGGAGTGTGCACGTACAGCATATATTAAAGGAGCTAGTAAATTTTCAGAAAGGGAAATCAATAGAATAATTCAATGTGAAAAGCTCATTCCTAACTGACAGATTAGTTGAGGTTTCATGGCTCACTGTACATTTCAAGAGCAACATTCTAGGCTGCTACTGATCGTGGGAAAGAGTTAATCTTAAGAGGAAATGTGTATGTTGAGGAATGTTGACTCCATAATATACTTTCTATCCAGAAGGTCACAAATACCTCATGGCACTGCTAGAATAAAGGCCACATCCTAAATTTTAAATCTCAAAAATAAAGTCCTTAAAATTTACATTAAATAGATGCTATTATTCTCTTCCTTTTGTTCGAACAAAAGTTCAGAGAGATGAACTGATTCAACTGAGGTCAACACTTCATGTCCACAAAAAAAATCCCTGGGGTGAGTGATCCATTTCAAACCTGCCAAAAGCCTTTTTTAAATTCCCCTCTCTTTTTCAGTCACATAAAATTCAACAGCTCAAAGATAAGCTGTCTTTCTACACTCTTCCTATAATCAATCTGTGTTGTTAACAGCTCACCAGTGAGATGATGTGTCCACGTCACCAACCCTTTTGATGGACAGCTTTTTATCAGTAAGTTGCAGAAGCAATATGGTAACAAATTCCAAACTTTCTCTTTTGTAGAACAAAAATGCACTTATACTGCCACAGGCAGAGTTGTACACTAAAAAAATGAGAGGTGCACACATTTCCTTAGAACCAAACTTAAACTGATACATTTTCAAAAATGTGATTATTTTTATTCCTATTGGTTAAAATTAGGTAATATTTTACCTCCTACTAAGTACACAAAAGAATCTGGATATAATTAAAAAAAAAACCACCCAAAACCAAACCAAAAGGAAACAAAAATCTCAAATATCCTTTCTGTTTTGTACATGTTTGCAAAAAGCCCCCTCAATAATCCTGAACAAAACAGTGCCTGTAGTGAGGGGTACTGTTATGAGAGTGTCTCACTTCAGCAGTGAGTCTTTCTTCAGCTGGGTACAAAAACTGCCTTATCAAGCCAAAACTTCCAATTCAAGAAAAATTTTCCATTGTGAGGATTGATCAGAAATCTTTTCCAGGGCAGAAGTTGTTTTGAAGATCCTCATTCTAATAGCTCCTCTATTCTACTTCATGTCTGGTACATGAAGTAGTAGCTTACACATCAATTCATCTACAGAATATATTTAAGAACTTTTATAAAAAAATTACAGATTTTGATGGCAAGTGAGGGAAATAAACCTTTTTACTGATTCTGTCTGAAAAAGAATCAGGAAGAAACTAATTCTTGCTATGTGCCTGCAGGGAGGAGAAACAAACACCTAGCAGGTAAGAAATCTATTCTGATTTGCTGAAATTCATAAAATAGAAAAGGATGTAGGAGGGAACAGGTCTTTTCTGAGCTGACTAAAAATAGTTCATTTGGGGTTTGCATAAACTATATTTTGGGTTTTATATCCCTAACTTTTATTCTTAGCACAAGTGCCCACGCTTCTGGTGATTTTCTTCAAACAGCCTGAAGAATATACATCAGCCTCCTACCTGTTGTGTGCATTGTGCACAATATTAATGATTTAGATGACCTCTTAGTGGTCTGTTATGGTAAAAATGTTTTTGAAATTCTTAGCATAGGTTGTATTTTTATCAAAAATGTTAGGATCTGCTTCCAAAAAACAAACATGCAAGCCTGAATGTTCCCTGCAGTTGTGACTTTTAAGGACTGAGTGTTGACTTGCCATTAGTCTCTTTCACTGAAGTGTGAAGATGTGGGGAAGTTTTCTCATTTCTAGTTATTAGCTGTGTGTTGAAAGAGATCCCTTCATGTTCCATAGGGTCTTCTGTAACATTTTTAGGTACTTCAAACTTTTGAATTTAACTGTGGACTGCAATGCAGATGTGAGGTGAACTTTGCAGCATCTCCTAAGACAGTTTTTTGACCACAATGAGTTTGTAGTTCCAAAGTAGTTTTGAGGTTTTGAAAAAGATCATAAAGAGCTAGAAAAATGATAATTCCTGACTGTTCATTATTTAATTGAATTATAAAATGGGGAGAAATAATGAAGTTATAAGAAGGGTTGTGAAATCAAATTGTGCTGTAAGATGAAAAGCAGCAGCAATAATTACCAAATTATTTTCCTTAGACAGACACATTTTAAATGAATGCCAGAAACCCAGTTTCTTCCAGGGAAAAATAGGAATAGGAAAATACTTTTATTTTTGCCCCTAGGGAAAAAAGACAAAATGTATCAAACACAGGGTGACTCACAGGGTGAGTACTGAAATTTAGTACATCTTTATTTAATCTGTTTAGCTTTTCCTTAATACAAAAGAAGGGAAGCAGTTCTACCTTTAATACTGAGAATTATACAACCAGTCAAAGGTTTCCAGCTTTCTGTAAATGGAGCCTCTTTAATATCAATATCACCATAAATAAACCTCAGGGGTTTACTGAAATTTTGTTATTGAGTTTTATATACTCTGTTGTATGTTGCATCAGAAATACCTCATGCTGAATGTTAGTGTTAGCTTTAATAGCCATTTCCAAATGGCTTTTTTTGCTTTTTTTTTTTTTTTTGGTTCATCATGTTTAATAATAAATAAAAATTTTGATTGAGTTTGCTGCAGTTTATTTTCAGAGTGACTTTCAAGCACTCTGTTTATCTGCATGTTGAACTGAAAATGAAAGCAACATTAGTGACAAGCATATTTTGCTTTTTTTCAGATTTCAAACATTTTTTAAGGTCATGTGGGTATTGCTGGCCAAGCATCAGTAGTTTATTTATTGCTTGATTACAAGTGGAATGGTAAATGGAATGAAATAAGATGGATATGGAGGATTACCAACTGCTGTTGGCATACAACCACATGCTTAAAGATGTCTTCATTCATTAACAGACTCTTTTAGCTTGCCAAGGTTGGAAATGAAATGCAAGTCACAGCTTGTACATTTATCACTGTGAGGAAAGCCTCCTGCCAGTCCTGGTTAGGCAAAGGCTACTTGCAGCCATTAGTAGTCCAGTCTGATTACTGGGCTCAATCTGTTACCAGTGGCAACCAGGGCCACTGCCAATGCAGTGACAGCATTGTTTCCATCTGTGCCTACAGGAGGAATTTTAAATCCTAGAGTTTAGAATTCTGAAACAACCTTACAGACACAATTATTAATTAATTTTCTTTGTAGGGAATTTTTTTTCCAGCTGCAGCAAGCAAACTGACCCTTACCTTCTGCAGAAGCCAATTAGCAGCTGGCCAGCTGCACCTCAATTATAACTTGTTCCATGAATTGATATCTCTGTGCTCTTGAACTACCTGCAGTTCTCCTTCCCAGCTCTGCAGTGAGTGCCTGTGCAGCTTCTCCTTCCAAGACAGAGCTGGTGAGTGCTGCTCACCAAAGCCAAAGGGAGAATTGCTTGTGGGAGTTAATACAGGAGAAAAGTGAGATGGGGGTATGGGAAGGCATTAGGGAGAAGAAGCAGGATGTAGGGGTCATTGGTGGAAGAGTGCTGCTTGGTCCTGGGAAAAAATATTGGACAATACATATGAAAATAAAACATTTGCAGACAGCCCTATGGTTTTTTTTGCTGCTGCATTACGTCTTGTACAAATTTTGATCACATAAATGTCATGCTGTGCATTATATCAGCTTTGCTAACTTGAACTCTTTATAAAATTTCTCTCTGTAGTACACGGTAATACTTCTCCTTTGCTGAAAAACTGTTTTAAGCCTGAAAATCTACATCAGAAATTGGGTATATCTAAGAATTTTCTTGTGTTTTAAATGTGTCTGATGCAATAGAACTTTTTCATCTGAGCAGTGTTTTTGTAGTTTACCTCAGAGGTCAGGAATAACAGGTAAACAAGCAATCAATTATTTCAAGTATAGGCATAATAATGCAAGAAGTTAAAAAGAAGGTGCCAGCTCTGTTTCAGTTCTTACCAAACTAAAACATGCCTACCTTTTGAACAGATGTAATTTTAAAAAGATTTG
Source organism: Leucosticte australis (assembly GCA_025504685.1). Classification (NCBI taxonomy): domain Eukaryota; kingdom Metazoa; phylum Chordata; class Aves; order Passeriformes; family Fringillidae; genus Leucosticte; species Leucosticte australis. The sequence goes on from JANIJU010003062.1 coordinate 63,130,252, forward strand.
TTTTTCTTCTTTTTCCTGAATAGGCCACAGTAAATTTACAACTGATATTCATCCTCATCAAAGTTTTATTACACCACAGAAGAAACAGCCAGGCCAGTCTAAGATATGACTGACTCTCATCTGCCTCTACTGTAATTTATTGATCTTCCAGCACAACTGGTGAAACAAATTCATAGATGATATACTGCCAGTTTCTTAAGAGAAAACCTGCTAGGAGCAGCATGTGTCACATTAAACTGGCCTGGCTGACTTGGAGATGAAACAGCAGCTGGGATGGATGGGCTCCCTGGCAAGCTCCAGAAGAAGCAAGGTGCCAGGCTGGTCCTCACCTGGCGTTTGTGCCCTAAGTATCCCACAAGAAATTGAGCCCAGGGAGCTCTAGTTGGTACATTTTTTTTCTCATGAGCAAGGCCAGTTTAGGAACCCTTTTCCATTTTCTGAAAGGACTATTAGGAACTACTTTCTTGTCCCAGGAGTGTGTGAGGATGGCCACAAGTGTTACATCTCTGTAACTCAGCGATGACCATTTCACAGCTGGTGAGTATCCAAAGAGTGGCAGCACCTCTGTGCAAATTAATATGAGAGCTTACACTGAGAGGCTAAAAAGCCTGTGTTGGTATAGGAAAAAAAGTGCTTTCCACAGCACTCTTTAGAAAATAACTCTCAGAAAATGACTTGGAGGGAAATGAAGCTGATTTAAAGAAAATGCAAACAAGAAGATAGAGGGCAAGGCAAAACATTCAGGGTGCAAAGTCAGGAGAATAAAACAATACAAAACCAAAAGAAAGCAAAATCATGAATAACTATTGTGAGGAACAAGATATTTTCATAGCTCTGACTATAACAAGTTGGTAAGTATTTAATAAAGTAATTCTACAAAAATAGGAAGCATGTATTTTTTGTTCCTGAGCACCTTTCTAAATCTCTGAGCAATATCTGATAAATTGTGCAGTTTGTTAAAAAGAAAAAGAGAACCAAAACCCCCTGCAAAACTGAACAATTGAATCACAAGGACTTATATCAAACAGTTTTAACCTCAACCTGTTTTAAAGTCTGACCATATGCTTTTATGCAAATTTCCTAAATAGCTAATAAACTGAAGCAAAGGCCAAAAGCCTTTGACATACAGGTTTAAAATATCTGAGAACTGGTTTCATTAAAAGGAAAACCATTGAGCCAAAGCTTGAACGCCTGTTTCATCCAAATCTATCCACAATTTGTCAATTTCTGCTGTGCACATTCTGTTTCTGAGATAGTAATTTAGCACAAGTCCCTTCTCCAAAAACGAAATTCAGTGTCCTTGACTGGTACTGAGAGAAAAATGGGCAGAAAAAAGTGATCATTATCTACCCAGGGAGAATTGTAGGAGAAACTCACATAAAACAAGGGCTCATCCTCTGGAGGTGAGGATACAATTAATATATTTCAAGATATTAAAGGCCAGAGGGATGTTGTGAACAAATAAGCATAATTTAATTCTTAATGAATTATCAAAAAAAAAAAAAAAAAAAAAGAAGCAGCCTCCCAAATGACTAGAAGCAAAAATTGAGTTACTACAATCTAATTTTAGCTTAATTCTGTTGCAAGCTTTCCTAATATATAAAAAATGAAATGAAATTCTGATAATTGTCTGATTTTGAACAATGCAATAATTAAGCTGCAATAAACAGGAAAACAGGTGAAAGAGCTCAGGTATATTACAAGAGACCAAGGTTTAGAATATCTACAATTAATGACATGGGGGAAATAACTGAGCAGTCACTCTTTTATTTCTATGGAGTTCTGCTAAGACTGAGACAACAGCAATATTTGGAGAATTTAGAAGACAATGGGGAAAACTCTGAATCCTGAGGTGGTTAGAGAGCAACAGATTAGACAAAATGCATTTACCAAGGTAAAACAAATCTTAAAATGAGGACACTTTACAGGTTCTTTCTTATTCTGTCCCAGAGTGAGCTCCATGGGCTGAAGTTTTAATGAAAGTACATTGGAGAGAAAGAACACAGAGGCAAGCTACTGATTTGATTATAGCTGCAATTTAAAACAAGGACATGAAATCATCCAAGTTAGGAGGAAAAAGACACAGAGGAAAATGTGATGAGAAACACAAATGCTAAGGAGGGGAGAAGAGGTGAGGGGAGGGTTAGAGCTAGTAGATTCCTGGGAAGGAGGCTGCTGGCCTCTGGGGAGCAAAATAATATATCATAGAATCATAGAAAGTCTTGGGTTGGAAGGGACCTGAAACATCATCTCATTCCAATCCCCCCTGCCATCTTTTCTAGTTTATGATGTGCTGAATCTTACCTTAAATACTCACTTTTGAAAATTATTTCATATACTCATATGGCCAATTAAACAGAGCAGTTGAAATGCAGCCAGACCCATCACAGGAATATTGCTCTCTGTCCCTGTATTTCCTGCTGATATGAAAAGGTTTCAAGTAGGTAATACTTCTGAAAGTATTTGGTATACATTCAGAAAGAAGTATACAATACTACTACTAAAGATGCTGTCATAAAGATTGGGAAGAAGTTGTCACCTCTCTATGGCAGTTGCACTAGGAGTTCATTCTCTCAGCAATACTCCATATTATGCTCTCATCTGAAAGTAGATGCAATGGCTATGACTCAGATAAAAAACCTCAAAATTCAATCAGTATAAAAAATATTTCATATTAATTTCAAACCTTTTTTGTTTTATTTTTCCTCCTCTTCCAATGAAAATGGATTAACATTTCCCTTCTTATCAAAATAACCCAGATCAAAAAACCCTAAAAAAACTTAGTGTTCTAAATTAGCTTAATAGTAACTTTGACACATTAATGGATTGATGCAGAAATCAAACAATTAAAAAGCTAATAAGGAAAAAAAAATCCAACCCCCCATGCCCACATCTCTATCAAATCACAAATACACTCAAAATATAAAGAGGGTTAAAGTAGAAACATAAGCTCGGCTACATTAAAATTAATTTGAAAGCATGAAATAATCACTGTTGAAAATTATGCTATTAAAAAAAATCAATTAAGATTCGTGACTCACTTCAGTTTTGATTTTATCCCTTCTGCTCTGGAAAGTTACAAACTGCATATCAAGTGTCCGGTGGGGCTTGGGAGGCAATGGTGAACACTCATTTCCAGACATTTCTTTTGGATTCAGGCAGTACTGACTGAGTGAAACAGGGATAAGGTGCCTCACTGAATTTCCTGCTTAATGCAACAGCATTGCATCTGACCTGTTTTTTTCATTAGAGAATATTTTTGATTTGCTTTACAATGTTTTGGGAAGGAAATGTTATTGGGGTTTTTTTTCAGGAACATAATATTGTTGGATTTTACATTTATGATGCATTTTTAGTGAAATCTTTATTTTGAAAGCAGCAGCAGCGTGTTTCTAATTTTCTCATTTTACTGCATCTTGAATTGTTAGCTATAGTAGAAAATCCAGAACTGTTGAACCTCTGCACTGACATTGGCACAAACTGTCCAGCAGGGAGAAGTGAAACACGCTGCAATATCCATTCCTCTCATTTTTGCAGTTCTAGTATTCCTGTTGTCTTTATGGCACAGTCTCTCACAATCAGCTGAGCTCATGAGAAACCTCCCATCATGGCACCTTAACCTAAAACTGGTCTGATGTCACATGATGCCAGTGCCAATGAGGATGCCTCTGCCCCACCTCCCCACGTATTGAAGGAAAATAAATTTTCTGTATGGGGCTTGTATTTTTATAGATGAGTATCTACATCTGCATGTAGAAGGGGAAGAAAGGAAGCAAAACAAAGAATGACATAAAAGAAAAAAAATATCAGTATTTAAGGCAACATTAGTAACTCGAATAAAACTCTCTGGCAGGTGTGAGAAAACTCTGAGACAATCATGTCACATGCTAGATGACCTTCTCTTATACATACTCAAGTTACCTTGGAGTTAACCAAGATGATGACATAACCCAGACACATTATTTAGGCTCCATTACAGATGACAGAGGAAGATTTGTACTTAGTGACAGAGTTTCATCTTGCCCATATTAGAGCACAGAAAAATGTGGTCAGAGCAGCAGTGAAGCAGAGGAGGAGGATACAATCTCAACAGGAAAGTGAGACAGCCAGCCACAGGAAGAATGCACAGAAAATTGTTGCATTATGATAATGGTGTTTCATTGATTTTACAGCATCCTGCAAAGGAATAGTAGCAAGATTTTTAGGAGAAAGCTATAAGATGTGTTGGCCCTCCAACATAAATTTTATCATTGGTTTTGAATGGTAACCTCACATGAAGTAGTAAACACTGTCTTTGCATAATTCTGAGCATAACAGAATACAAAATGTGGTGTAAAATTAATTTAGATGTAATGAAATCACTGAAGAAACTCTCTCTTGTGGTGCATCAGGAAAACTCCAGAGGTGCCAGTTGGCTTGTAGAGACAATTTAGCCTGACTGCTTCAGTTTATCAGTATTAGTGTAGAAAAAGTACTGCTTATGGTGGGGATTAGTTGTTGTCTCATCTCACTTCATGTTCTGAATAATAAATGTTTATGCATGTTGCCTTCAATATGATTTGTCATATAAATGCTATATAATTTAGTTATTAAGATAAGATACTATGTGACAATATTTATATAACAGAATCCTCCCAATCACTCAACTGCTTCTAAATGCTAAGGGCCAATTAGATGATTTTTGCTTCTGAGATCTGGTAATCATTTGTTGACAGATATTAAATGATTCATATAAACACATTCAACTATTTTCTCCCACGAAATAAATACCATTTTCCTTTTCTTTTTTATCTTTTTTTTTTTAATGATTGCAGTGGTTAATTAAAGCTCAGTAAGTTTAGAGCTTACCTAACATTTGAATTGCACTACACATCACTTCAAAACTATAAGCACTTAATTTATAGTGCACTTTTAAAATTAATTGCAAGTCTTACCACCAACATCATATTATTCTCCATAAGGAGTTCTTCACTATCCAGCTGCTTTGTTCTTTGTACCACCTCAGCATTCTGGCCTCCCAAAAGCCAGCTCATCAGAGGAAACACATTGCAACCCAGTTTCCATGGCAAATGTCTTCTGTTGACAACATCTAGTGCTACACAGTGTAGCACTTCCAGAAAAGCTCCCAAAATTTGCTCCTTTCTCCAGGGCCAGTGACACAGCATTCCCAAAGCAGGAGTAGGGCTTGTAGCTGAAGAGTGGCTCTCAGCACTACTCATGAATTCCATGAGCTGTTACAAAGGCTTCCCTCCCACATCTACCTATTGGTTTTTTGGTCTGAAAAATTGAACTGAAGTTGGTGAGTTCCCATTTAATTTATATATAAGAATAAAAAAAAATAAATTAACAAAACCTCAACTGATTGAAAGTTTGTGAATTGCATCTGGCATAATGCAAGGCAGAGATTCGACCTTGAAGTATTATACCCAGTTAGGTTTGAGGCAGAGCTGGAAATAAATTGGCAGAAAATGTGCATAAATCTGCTACAGTAGTTGCTTTGAAGTCTGTATTTACTACAAGCTCATGGGCTAATTACATTATCATAGTTTTGCATTGGCTTGTATGATATGTAAGCCAGCACAGTAATTTATAAATTTCTTTGCTAAACCAGTGCAGAGGCATCTTGTCAGGCTAGCTGGGTACACCAGAGAGGCAGCTTCTTTTCACTCTAGAGAAAGGCACAGCAACATCACAAAATTTCTCCCCAAACAAACCAGCAGGTCTAGTGCCAGATGCTCACGAGCAGAGTTTGGGGCTGCCTTTACCTTCAGTGAAGAGCAGACGTGGTCTGACTGTGAGCCAGCCCTGGAGTCTGCCCGATGTGTCACCAGACCTCCCACCAGCTCCTCAGCTCAGCCTGTGACATATGCTGCCTTTCCACTGGCAGTCACAAGGTAACTCCTCACTTTGGAGTGAGAAAGCCACGAGCCACTTAACTTCTGCAGCTCTTTGGATATGTCACCTCATGAAGTGCATGCGGTGCCTGATGGTTCATTATGCCTAGAAAGCACAACACAGCATTTAATGAGCCAGGGCAAAAAAACCCTTCCCTTTCAAAATGATGCATTTTTGAAAATCTTCTTTTCATACAATCAGGAGGAATTAAAATATATTACCAAGGCATTGTGGCATCATAGAAGAGAATTATGTGCTGGATACTAACAAGGCTATTCTGGTTGTTTCAAGTTTTGGGTGTGGTTTGTTTGTTTTTTGTATTTTTTTTTTAATACTGCTGCTTCAAGCATCAAGCAACAATACAGTACAAGTTAAAAATACAAGAAATTCTATCAAGTATAATTTTTATTGTTGATACCCATTTTTTATAAGGTAGATATTTTTCAAACAGTAGATTTATATACATGCATACATGTATGAGTAAAGTACATGTAGATATGCACATGTATGACTATTGTCCCAATTTAAATAATTTTTATTTGCTATTTGTTACTTTTCTCTTCCCCACAGATGGGACTTAGTAAACAAAATGCATAGAATACAATGCAATGCATAGTATTCTTGTCTTCCTTAATTTACATAAGCTTTCTTTTAATATTATACATTCGCTTTTCAGACTTAGACATGTTTATTATATTTGGGTACTTCTAAATGTACAAGAATATGCCTTTCAATGTCATCATATGGCTTGCTGCTTCCTAATGATGTAGAGTTTACTGCAGGGAAACTTTCCTTCATTAAAAAAAAAAAAAGGAAAGAAAAAACAAAAAAAAGCCAAAAAACCCCCCATTTTTTTTCCTTGCAAATATAAACATATCACATTTTATTTTTAATTTGCATCAAAACCCACAGAGAAACTGGAGGTGAATTTAGGCCCTCACCAGCTTTTTGCACATTTTGCTGGCACATTTAACTTCCTCTGTTTAGCCCCAGCTATTTGCAATGCCTCCCACACTCCTTGGAGCAGGCATCCTGTTAACTAACTTCTTGTTTAAATGAAGGGCTATGCTGACAATTAAATGTAGGATTGTGCATGCTTCAGTGCCGTGCCTTATTATAATCAACGTGAGTAGAAGCAGAGTGCTGAAATTATGGGTTTTAGTCTGCATCTGCATGGCATTATTATGCTTATCAAGGTGAAAATGTCAACGCTGAAGAATGTAATTGTGCACCTTAAGCTGCAGCAATAGTTAAACTGAACTCCTGCCCCGACTATTAATGCATCAGAGTGCTACACTTAAAAGGCACTATAACTCTTTATGTGGGCAGAGCTTTCAAATCATGAATTTATTTCCTTCCTTTCTGTTTTTTAAGACTTTCAGACATGAGGTTTTTCTGTTTGGTTACTACTTCAATATAGATTTTTCTGGTGCAGTTTTTCCTTTTTAACAAAGTTGAGGAGCAGAAAGCGCAGCGTAGGTTTGTGCACAGCTCCGCTGCCCTCCGGGGGGTCAAGTGTGAAATGAGTTGAGAGACACATTGACAGTCCATGCGTGAGCCAAAGCTGCTCCAGCTAGTTATCAGTAATTCAGATCTGTGGGTCTAGCTGGGCTCTTATTATATCAAATCAAACCAAAGAATCAGATGATTCAGTCAATTCTCTGTGTTTACTAGACTGTCATTTTGATCCGAACATTGTCTCACACCAATTACACGTGTTTTATTTGTTGGTTTTAATGTTTAGTCACCTTGAATATTTTGATTTCTTATTAATTTATACTGAAAACCAAATGCAATTGTCTTAATACAATATACTACTTTGCTGGGTTTCATACACTGCTTATGTCAGTCACTTGTAAGTTATCTGTAGATGGAGGAATATCCCTTCTCTTTACACAAAGTCAGAGGGAATGTTTTCATCTCCAGTCACAGTGATTCTTTTGAGCTGCTTGCACTGTGCTGAACCCATAGAATTGGCTCAACACATATGCCAAGATACGTCCCCATGCCTGCACATTAGTTAGTACTTTCCAAATTGTAATACTGAAAATGAAAATTCTGAATTCTGTTCTCCTTTGCTCACTCTTTCTTTCCTTTTCTTTCTTTCTTTTCCTTCCTTCCTTCCTTCCTTCCTTCCTTCCTTCCTTCCTTCCTTCCTTCCTTCCTTCCTTCCTTCCTTCCTTCCTGAAACCTTCCCGAAACCTTCCCGAAACCTTCCCTAAACCTTCCCTTCCCGAAACCTTCCCTTCCCGAAACCTT